>JAUBNQ010000026.1:16713625-16724833 GCA_032353495.1 Ctenopoma kingsleyae | reverse complement strand
GTGTATAATGTTACATGAAAAATCAAATGCAGCATGTCTGTTTTACTAAATATGTTTCTGTTAGTATTTATGTTTTAGTTAGACTTTTTCAGAGAAAATTGCATTTTAAGTAAAGGCTTATCATCACTTCAAGCTCTTATTGTGAAAGGCCTATATGTTGTCTATATATTTCGGATATTAGATTATTATTCGTCTATTATAATTTATGCATTATGATTAGACTTTAGACAGAGAATAAAAGGTCCCAGTGGTAGAAAGACAGCTTAACGTGATGCACCTGTTCTCTCAGAATAAACACGTAGTGCTGATTGGCCGGTGAATGAAGTCCCCCCGGGTTTGGGCGGTGCCACACATCCTGTGTGGATGAGCTGAAGGGAAATCAGAGAACGAGCTGGAAGCTGTTGATTCGTTCATCCCACCGCAGCATGACCCTGTACGAGCCTCACCAGCGTTAGCTAGCTACCTATTCAGCTAGCAGGTCAGCAGCAGCTAAAATGGCACGTCTGAATCTTTAAAGCTGGAGATCCAAAATGTAAAACTGCTGCCTGCATTGTTGGAACCAGCAGGGAAACACACAATCAGCAGTGGTGCACCGGGCCGTGGTGGTTCTGCACAAAGGTAAGTTATGACCAGGATAGCTAATGAAAACATCTCAGTTAGCTAATTTCAGAGCAGCTGGAGTCAGATTATTTAGCAAATATTTAAAGTTAAATATTTAAATATAGACTTGTGGTTAGTTGTCTCTGTCGCTGGGTAGAAAGACGGAGCTACATCAGACAGACTGTATGAGAAGACGTTTTAGCTTTAGCTAACAACTAAGCACCAGCTGCTAGTTGGCTAATTGCGTGTGGTGCTGATGCTGAGCTAGCTAACGTCCATGCTACGCTAACGATGAATGGAGAGCATCTTATGCACTCAACACTGCGTGATTTAAAGATTTTCTAACGAGACCGAATAAATATAACAACATTTGGGCATTTGAGGTTTGTATTTAGTTGTGTATGGTTTCAAATTGACACACCTTACGAAAGGTGACTGAACCATTTGTGAAAATAATAATGCCATTAACATTGCGGGTTGGCTAAAATGACAGCACCACAATATAGCTCATGCACTACAGAGCAATAACGGGTATAAATAAACGTCGCTATAAGCTTAAAATAGTGCTATTAATGGGGTTTATTACATTATATTAAATTGTACAGAGCTTCCTGTTGTTTTGCTCACCCCCATAAGTGGCATCCAGTTCAGATTCTCTAAAGAACTATAACTAAAAATGCTGTAAGCAGTATATAAATTGAATAATTTACAACACCTGATAATGTAGTTGTAAGCAGATGTGTTTATTAACAACAGATGATCACTGCATAGTATTAACACCCAAACCATTTTGTATTTGCCACACATATTATTCTCTTGTGTTTATTACCTCTGAAGGACAATGTGGTGTGCCTGGCCATTCCTGCCTGCTCTGATGCTTCTGTCAGAGCTCTCTGTGGTGAGAGTCCAGACAGCACCTTGCCAGACTTGCCGAAAACTCACAGAGAGTTTCATTAAGGTATGGTGGTAACTTTTATGAACCATTATTTAATGCTTGTCTTCCTGAGTCAAGTTATTCTGAGTCTTGAAGTTTTTCTTTTTTAGGGCTTGGAGAGAACAGCAAACAAGAACTTTGGGGGAGGTAACACTGCCTGGGAAGAGGAGAAGTTGGCTAAGTATGCACGCAGGTAAGAGCAAGTTTTAGTTGGAGCTACACTTCACTGAGTTTATTGAAAATACAGACTTTGTCATTTGTCAACCAGACATCGTAATGATATGTCTGTGCTGAACCTGTTCTGTGAGAAAGAATGGTTCAAAGTCTTGTGTGTTGTGCATCTCTGATGCACAGCTATACAATAGGAAACACCTGTTTGAATTTATTGCTGCTGAACTAGGTTCCACTAATTGGTAAATAACATTTTATGACCTGTTTCTGCAGAAAACCAGATAACTCCAAAGAAAAATACCCATTTTCTTCTTTTTTTTTTCAGTGAGACTAGGCTCCTAGAAATAGTAGAGGCTGCTTGTGAGAAAACAGATTTCGAATGTAACCGGCTGCTGGAGCAGATAGAAGACCAAGTGGAGACATGGTGGTTCCACAGGTAAAGATGGTGTGTGTGTAACACGATAATCAGACTGAACTGTATTTTTGTTTCATTTCTTTCATTCAGCATGACATATTGGCACTGGTAGCAGTTGTTGCATTTTTCAGGACAAAGAAAAAGAAATTCCAAGTGTTTAGGTGTGTTTATTTTTGTGAGTGGTCTCACAACAACCTATAGCTATAACCAACTGTGCAAAAGGTGATGTTGACATTCTTAACTCTACCTAGACTTTCCCTAGCTGGCAGAAACCGACATCAGTGAGGACAAGTTCAGACCTTTATGAATATCGCTGAGCAAAAAAATAAATTGCACAGTTAATTCTGATTTAACTGCACTTTTTGTCAGAAAACAAAAAGAAGCAATATTTCAGAGAAATATATCTACATTTTATTTTCTTATATTGAGACAGTGATGGCACCGTCTGTGTGTCTAAATACTTTAAGCTGTATTACATCTAAATGACATAACTGACATGGCGTATGTGCTCTGTAGGCAACAAGAGGCACCAGACTTGTATGAGTGGCTGTGCATAGAGGAGCTCAGACTTTGCTGTCCACCGGGACGCTTTGGACCTGACTGCAAAGGTGTGAGAAACAAACGCACACAAGTTACCTAGTATCAGTACAGAAAAAATGACCATGCCAACCTTAGGCCCTAATTTATCTAACTGACAAATGATTTGATATGATATGTGAAAATATGTAAAACCAAATGACTGTATTAGATTTCATGCTATTTCAAAACTCTATACAGAGTGTCCATCGGGCCCTGGTGGTGTTTGTGGAGGTCTTGGCCGCTGTGAGGGCGAGGGGACCCGCTTGGGAGATGGAGAATGTGTCTGTGATCCTGGATACTCTGGCCACCTGTGCCAGAACTGTGCTGATGGCTACTACAGAGAAAAAGTCTCCAATGACAGCACAGGAGCCTGTGCAGGTACCTCAGATTGGGACACCTGTTTCACTTGTATTAAAAGTTGTCCAAAATTGACTTTCTCACTGTCACCATGTCTCTCTTCCTTTGCAGCTTGTTTCCACTCATGTAAGAAATGCTCAGGGCCACAGGACTACAAATGCCTTGACTGCAAACCTGGCTGGATCCTTCATGACAACAAGTGCGTGGGTGAGTATGACTTTCGAGGCAACATAGCAACATTTTATTCACTCTGATCCCAATTGTTCGATGTGTGTCGTCCTTTTGTTCCTTAGACATTGACGAGTGTGGTACAGAGCTGGCTCGTTGTCCTTCTAACACATATTGTCACAACACAGATGGATCATATGAATGCAGAGGTAGGCTCTTCTGTGCTCTGAAGATTTTTTGCTTCCTGTGTGATATATACATATATATATTTTTTTTCTTTTTTGGTGATAATTGGTGATACTATAATAAAAATGTACATTATCTCATCACAAAATATGAATGGTCTGCACTGTTTCCGTGCAGGGCTGCAACTAACAAGTACTTTCACTAATTGATGATTGTTTTCTATTATTCGTTTTGTCTGAATATAATAGAAAAGGTCTTATAATTTTTCACAGCTCAACACATTTTTTGTGACCTTTACAACTACCGTTTAAAACCCAAAGACATTTTACTCTATTTTGACACCTGTCAGTATAGACCTCAATGCCTAGCTTAGTAAGCAATGTTAATATCTGATTTTTGCAGGCTGTGACCAGGCATGTGTGGGATGCATGGGTAGTGGTCCTGCCCGTTGTAAGAAATGTGCACGTGGCTATAGATTGAAAGGGGCCAAGTGTCTTGGTAAGCACATACTACTGCTTCGCTACTAAATGTAGGACACTTTAGCTCTTTCCCCTCTCCAGATGTTCTTTAAACTTTTTTTCCTCTCACAGATATAGATGAATGTAGCGAACGTGCGATAGCATGCCCAGGACTTAATGAGGCCTGTATCAATGAGGAGGGATCATTTCACTGTGACTGTGCTGATGGATTCATCAGAAGAGAAAGCATTTGTGTTGAGAATCAGCCTCCTGGTAAATCATATCAGTGAAGATGAAAACACATACACTCACTGGCTACTGTTAAGTACACCTGTACAATCTAATGCAATCCAGTGCAGCAGCTCTCCCATACATTCTACTTTTACAACAACTTGAGGACTCCACAGTGTTTATAAACCTGCTACTCCTACCAGTCAGTCAGGCTTGAAAAAGCCCTCTGGAATGGAAAGCGAAACGTTGTCAAGGAACTAAAACAAGTCCAGCTGCCACTGAAAAAACCTTTTTTGAGATGATCATGACCTGGATGACTGAGAATCTTCACAGATATGTCAGAAAGGTCATATGTTTATAATTGAGGTTGTAGTGTGTATTGGAGTCGTACTGGAGTGCATTATATTAAAGGGCGTTTCTACTCATTTATGTAAATAGGGAGGAATGATGCATTGTACAGATGTACCTAATAAACTAGCCAGTGGCCATTTTATATTGTTGACGTTATTGTTTTCAGATCTGTTCGCTAAGTTTCTTTTCCTGAACTTTTCCCCCTCAGCTGGTCCAGAGAAGGGACTGTTTGATGACATGACAGATGATGAGGTCCTTGTTCTGCAGCAGATGTTCTTTGGTGTTGTAATCTGCGCTCTAGCTACACTCGCTGCTAAAGGTGACATGGTTTTCACTGCCATTTTCATTGGAGGTGTTGCTGCTATGGCCGGATACTGGCTGACAGAAAAGGGAGACTACATGCTGGATGGGTTCCTCAAGGGTCGCTAGACTGTCTGGCGCCACTGTTTGATATAAGGACCTTGGAATATCAGCCAGTAAAACTGAATAAGACTCAGTTGGAGGAGGAGATGATCCCCACAATGCTAGACTTTCAGGGATTTATTTTGGTTTGGAGAGTTACTTGAAAGGGCTCTGGTTAATTTGTTTATTATTGCAGGAAAAAGTGAGAACTTGAAGGTTATAAAGCTGTAAATCTTGAAGAGGAAATAACAAAGCTACACTGCACTGATATAAGGGAACAGAACTTAATCCCATACCTCAACTTTGTTGGGAACAAGGGTGACATGAAGACCATTTCTGATTGTTAAAATCTGTTATGCATTTGGATTTTTTATCTGGCTTTAATGTTGCTCAAGATGTCTTCTTCCGCACAATCAAAACCTCCAGACATTATGTCCATTATTTTTCATTATGTGAATGCTGTGAGATTTATCCACAGCCTGAATGGTTGGTTTTGACTGTCAGGCTACTGCAACACTTAAGCTTCTCGCTATGGGCATCAGGTTAGATAAGGAAATTTGAAGAAATTTCCAAGTCAACCCAAAAAGAAAGCTCAACAAAACTCTGGGATATTTCCATAGTGAACCACTGGTTATGTTCACATAATAACTTTTACCTCTTTACTTCCTGAATGATTTTTTCAGTAATAATGCATGATAATAGGATTTGAAATGAATGGTATGACACTGTATGTATTATTTTATCTTACTTCGCATGGAAGACTGACGTTTACCATTGACTGGATCACTATCATTACTGCTACTGACCACTTTATCTTTGTTTGAGGGAATGTTCTTTGGTAAATACCAGATTTAATCTGGATGATGCCAGCAATTTTTCTGTTGCCTTTAAATTATTTTGAAAGCAATATTTATTGTGAAGAAGTTTATCATATGTTGCTTTTGCAATTCTCTGTGTATTTGTGTGTGCGTTTTCAATGCAGTCTTTAAATCTGTAATTATAACAGAAATAGTAGCATCACTTTAGAAAGCCAATGAAAAAAATCACTTTCTCTTTGGTTTTCCTTGTGTGGAAAGTTGTCCAGAGTCCTTTTCCAATATAGATATTTGCTTTACAATAAAAAAAAGTCAGACTTATGATGATTTCTATTTGATTTTGTTCATAAACAGGTTATAGAAAAACATTCTAGGAAAATAATTATCTACATTTGCATGTTCTGTTGCATGTAGTTTGATACAACTGGCCTTTACACAAGTTAGACAAGATGGAGTACTTTTGAAATTTGTAGAAGCCACGGCACCAGATAAGAAAACCTTTGTAAGGTGAGATGGGAAATACGATCTACCTATACAGATAAAATCCTATTATTACCCTGTTAAGTCAGTTCAGTGGCTATCACAGGACTAAATATGTGTACTATTTATGCTGAATGTCATTTACATCTCACGCCAAATGAGGCCTGAGTCTGATTTTTTGACTCTGAATGTTGAGCTCGACCTATTTCAGTGTTCCACTCCAGTTAATGGGCTTGAGGCGCAGTAACTCTCTCTCCTTTAGGGCCTCCTGGGAGCGTGTTATTGCTTTGTCCCTCCACCTCTGCTCCATTAGCTGCATTAGACACATACACACACAAACCTCAAACACTTCCTATAATGTAACCTGAGAGGAGCTCGCATGTTGAAGCATTATCAGGACATTGTCGTAAGTGGAATAAACACAACAGCTTTAACATTGAGTGTTGCATGTGTGAGACTATACCTTCTTGTTTTCATCTCTGTACACTGTCATTGCTCTGCTGTGTTGGATCCTTTGCTCTCTCTCACTGGACAGGGCGAGGCGGTCCACCTCACATACATACTCTGCTTCCTTCAGTTTACTGGCCAGCTGCATCTTGAGTGCTACACATTTCTCCTCCATCTGCCTCATTAACTGCTCTCGCATCTCCTTTCTACAGGAAAGAGTATTTATTTCTGTCACTGACTTCATTAAAAAGTATATGTGCAGTATGTTGAGCATACTTATCACTAAAAGATGTGAAGTGAAAGAGTTATTTTACCTGTACTCCTCCCTCTCATTGCTGGTTCCATAAAAGGGTTTTCGCCACACTTGATGATACCTGAAATATCAACTAACAAGTCAGTGACTGAAAACCAAGATACCAATGGCATCAGTAATTTTCAGTAAAAAAAAAAAAATCAGTTGCAGTGTGGTATTGTGGATATTCTTCTACCTGTAATGCTCTCTTCTTTGCATAATCAGTGTCCTCTGGTGGTTGTGGTGGTGAACAGCAGGTGTTTCCAGACTGACAGTGCGTTTATGTACCAAAGGTGGATGTAAAGGGTTCAGTCTTGGTATACTCTAGGGAAAAGATTTAGTTATTCATTATTATTATTGTTTGCTTCTTTCATACCTCAAAGAAAACACCTTCGCCCTATGAGAGGAGAATCATAATTGTAATCATACAGTAAGATTAGTCAATGAATCTTAGCTTACCTGACTACTAGTGCACAACCGGGCAGAGTCTGAGATCATCGGAAACGTCATGGGAGTGACCACCACACAGCAGCTCTGACGGATAGGAGATGTGCCTTGAGGAAGACACACTGGTGTTGAAGGTATAGAGATGGCAGCTGTGGTAATGAAGATTAGAATAAACTGAATCACTGCACATTTTTAATATATTTACTAGAAAACTATAAGATAAATAAATGGAAAAAAAACAAATTCTTACGTAGTTTCATTTTATAGCTCAAGCTGTTTCTTCTACTTGCCCATCAGAAAAATCCAGTCTTTGTGCAGAATTGAACTTTCCACAGTGTCAAATCTTTAGTGATGTAATGATCTTTTTAGAGCTGTAATTCTATTAAAACGAAATTTCTCAAGTGTAAATATAGCGAGTTACTGTATTGTTACTAGTTAGAAATTAAACCGTGACATGCCTGTGCATTCACCGAGCGTTTTGCGGTGGCAACAGTTGCCTTGGGAATCAGGTTGCTCCCCCCCCACCAAAAGAAAGAAGCAATGTGGAGTTTAAGGTTATGCATGAGTGCACTCAAAAAGAAAGATTATGAACCTGTGACAGTGAACTAACCAAATATAGTGAGAAGATGTCTCCTGATCTCATCCATGTGTAAAGTGATGGCACCAGAAAACCAGAGTGACTGTATAATGCACTCACGAATCATTTCAACTTTAAAGGCATTTAAAACATTTTATTTCAAACTGAATAAAAAACATGATGGCTGAGGGTTGTACTGTGGTTAGATTTAACCACGGTGATACAACTGATTGTCTTCTATATGCCGCAACATATCTCCCTTGCAGTTCCTCACATCTTGTGTTTCAGATTCCAAGTTTTTCATGGTTCTCCCACAGCCAGGCGTGGTATTTGTTTAACATGTGGTCTTCAGGTGTCACCTTTGACATAAAAATATCAGAATGTCAGAATCTGCATGAATGTTAATTGAATCCATTGAAAGCAGAATAGTTAAGACTGCACTGACTTGTCTCCACTCTCCCACACAGAAGATCCTGTAGGAGTCATTACCATACTTCCCAATACCATGCAGCTCAACAGGATAACGCCACTGTTTAGTTAGGTATTGATCTACCCAGGAAAAAAAGGGTTGTGAGGTTATTCTGGCCATTGCTGCTGCTATATATTGAGTGTTATGCTGAATAAATCCATGCAAATCAACAGGAACTTTAATGGTGCATAATATTGTTCATAAACATCATCCATGCACACACAACAATAACAAGTGCATAAGCACATCCACCTGAGAAGCGGATGAGTGTTTTGGCTCTGAGCTCATACAGGCCAAGTGGCTTCATAAGTTCAGACATGGGCTTCCAGTCGGCCTCCCGGGTCACCTCCGCTGACGGGTATCGCTCAAAGAACTTCCACAGTACAGGAATTGCCATCTTGCCTGGAGCATTGACAAAACAGGTTGGTACGATGTCCAATGTGTGTGGCAACGTGTGCATGTTAAATCTTACCACTGGTCTTGTTCAGAAAAACTGTTGCCACCAGGAGCTTCCAGGGGTCATGGAAAAGGGTTTCCTGCACAAGGTTGAATGGGGAACGAGGGGGTGTCCATTTTTTAAAGGCCTTCCTCCTGGGAGGACTTAGGCCTGTATATAGACAGTGTACATTAATCTTAAATCAAACACACGTTTTCTTTCATAAAATATATACAAACACACATAGATTTTCTTTTTGTTTCTTGTATAAGATAAATCTTTCAAATATTACCTTCTCTGAAGGGTTTCCCACTGAAATAAGGACTTGTTTTCCGCTTATCTTCTGAGCTCTTTGACTCTAGTCAGAAAGGAAACAATAATGGGAAAATGTTCAAAAGACCTAGAAAGCTGCAAAGTAAAAATGAGAACACAAAAAAATAAACTCCAGTGTTCTGTATACCTTATATTTATGTTCACTAAGTAAAACAACACATATATATGGATATACATGCCACCATAATAATAATTAAATAATTAAAATGTATTAAATATATATTTTTATGTATGAAAAACATAAACTGGTTAAAAACAGACTGACTTGTTAAAAAGTGCACTATGTTGGATGCTGAAATTGAAATAAAAAAAAAAAAAAACAAACAGGGAAAACTAAGTTAAACTGCTGCTTTTCCAAACTGTCAGGCAATGTAGATCATACTTACTATTCTGGGAATCTCTCACTGGTGTACAGCTCCCATCTGTGTTGTCAGGTAACACCTCCTCTTCCACATCCCGACAACTGTCAGCATCAGCCTCTAGTTCAGAAGTAGGCTCGTTGTCACCTTTGCTGTGAATCTGTATCTTGTCTCTGCCTCGTTCATCCTCACCCTCACTGTCGCTCTCAGTGGCAGGTTCAACATTCAGAGCTGGGAGAGAAGGCTGCGATAATGCTTGTTCGTCCTCGTGAACAATTAAAGTCTTTTGATTGCTAGATGGACCTAGTTTGAATAGCTTCTCTCTCAACAGCCCAACTCTCTGAATGCTGTTCTGTGGTTTGGCATCATCCACTGTAGCTTGTATGCAACACTTATCTGTGTCTTCTGTTTTGTCTCTATGCGTGACCTCCTCAAATGCAATGTCAGTATTAATATTGTTCACATTTTTTACACGCTTTACTTTGTCTCGCTTGGTACTTCTGCAGGAGGAAGGGGCTCTTTTACATTTATTAGGAGATGAATGCAGATTTTTCGTTGCATCCTGCGCTGTCTCCTTTTGGGCATCTGCATGTTTTTTCTTTGTTCTCCTCTGTTTCGCTTGGGATGGGAGCGTCGTAGAAGTGGTGATGGATTTGTCCTTGGGTGTTGTAAAATCAAAGACACTTATGTCTAAAATCCCTTCGCCATTTTTTAGGAGGAAAGCTTGTAGAGATGCTCTTGACCGGAACTTCTGCCCTTGGGGACTTCAACAAAATGATAAATTAGACACTGATCTAACAATATCTGGGAGCGCACATACAGCACTGTGCAACATTTCTTAAATCTACACAAAAACTGCGGCAAGTTATCTGATAACCTGCCAAGCCCCTTGAAAAACTGTGAGAAAGTTGTGCTGTTTTAAAGGCAAGTGGTGGTCAACAATTTCTTTTGCTGTTTACTGCATTTTGTAGGGAGTTAAATGATAAATACTATTCATGGCATGATCTCTGAAAGCCTCCTTACTTTACAGAGTGTAATTTTTTGCGAAGTACTGTATGGTCATGAGTAGTATATAAAGTCAGCTGCAGAGAGGATAAGAAAGACAGTCACCTTGTAATATAGACGTCCAGTTTGCCCGCAGTCTTCCCTGCTTTCCTCTGCCTCACCTCTCTGACCCAGCCAGGGGGCATTGTGGAAATGTGACATGCACCATCCTCCTTGTGACTTTGGTTATTAATGTCTTCACTGGTCTGGAACTGGATGTCACAGGTGGTGGGACTCACTTTGAGAGGTGTGTTGTTGTCTCTGATCTCAGTTGTGGGCGTGGTGGATTCTGAAGAGGTGTAGTTGGTGCTGAACCAGTCTGTCTTTGGCTCAGTATCCATACGCTGACCTTTTACTTCCACAGCCATTCTTGATCTGTGTCATCTTTACCTAGAGTTTACAACACCAACAAAAATGATTATTGTAAGGAGCACCTGATAAAGAGTTAGTGTGGTGGTAGCTACAATCATACAGGCTTACTGCTATTTCTGTGACCACAACGGCTGTCTACTGCATAGTACAAACTATACATACATATATCATAATAGAGGTCAGTCATTCTCTATGGATCAGAGAAAATGTACCATTGTACACTAACAAATAAAGCAGGCAAGCATGAGCAACAGAGATGTTATTAAACTGCAGATGTGGACATTC
>JAUBNQ010000026.1:16699932-16713525 GCA_032353495.1 Ctenopoma kingsleyae | reverse complement strand
TGGAAAGTACAGTAAAAAGTGAACACACATACTATACACATGTTGTAGATTCACTGGGACTTAAGCTTTTCTCCTAGATCAATTTCAAATAAAGGTCCATAAACCTGAGAAGTGTTGTTCAGTGTCAAAGTGGTTCTGTGAAGATGATGCTAGTACAATACAGTGATGTATAGCAAACAGGAATCGTGAATAGCGAACTCCGTGTACAGCATTTTCCTAAATGTAAATAAATATAAGGAGGGCGGGCGTAGGTTCTGAGTGGGTAAACCTTTTTGTCAGTCAAACCTGGCAACACTGGATCCGAGTCTGCGCAGTGGGAATGAATCGCAAAAACGGAGCTTAGTATGAAAAACCGACCGAATAAGCATCGACATTACCAACCTGTTGATAGAAAACCCAGCAATTAGTTTTGCTGTGGAAAAAGGTGGAAATGAGAGCTGTTCTAGCATGGAAAGAAACAATTCGTGAACAATGGTGAGACACCAGATTTTTTTGTTAACGCTGTCAACAGTGGCCGGAGCTTGGGTGAAACGCTAGGTGGTTGGCAACGGCGGTTGCTATGCAAACTACGTTTAGCTATCTAGCTATCATTAGCACAGCGGAATTTTTATTATCGTTGTCAGATTATGAAGATATATTTGTTGTAGGTAGACTTTCATTCCAATATGTTTCCTAGCAATAGTAAAACATGTCACCTTTTGTTTTTAAGACGAGATAACGTAAGGTCGAAACTAACATTAATGTTAAGCTAGCTAGCTAGCCTTACATCATTTCTTGACGTGAATATAGGTCAACGTTACTTTTTCTTTACCGAAGCGACAAAACTAATGCTGCTTGTCAGTCCAAGATAAGAATTTACAATTAACAATCCCAGATAGAGCTACAACTAAAGACTAACTACAAACTAAAGCTGTAGCTCTTGGAACAAAACTCACAGTCATTATGACTTGAACATCCCTAAAAATCTGTGGATAGATCTCAAACAGTCTGTGCATGCTAGACAGCATAGAATATCTCAGCGTGCAAGGAAGACTGAGTGAAAATTCCCAAATCCAAAATAGAAACTCTTTTTGCTTCAATATTTCAAGAAAGTCTTATTGATTCTGGGAGTTGTTGTAGTGTAGTTGTGAACACAAAATACAGCAAAGTATATAATTTGTATATAATATATAATTTGTCCTGGGATGCCTAAACGTTTGGAATGTCAACATCTTTTACCTTATGAAAGATGTTCATAATGTCCATAATGAGTTATGTGATTGGTGTACCATCAAAATTGTTGTGGATTGACTAATACATAAACTGAAACATAATTACAGCATAAGTTCATAATTTTCTTTTGCAGTGTTTATGACATTGCCTTCAAGCCAGATGGAAGCCAGCTCATCATTGCTGCAGGACTTCGTGTCCTGGTGAGGCTTTCCTGTTTTCTTTGGCAAGGAAGGCACATATTGTATACTGTCTCTAAAGAATAAATATATTTTAGATTGCATTTAATGTATTATATATTTATTGCAGGTTTATGATACAGCAGACGGAGCTATTATCCAGCCTTTAAAAGGACACAAAGACATAGTGTACTGTGTTGCCTATGCCAAAGATGGTACTCTACTGACTTTCCTACATTTTCCAGTGTCAGTCATCATTATCTTACTAATTACAGCATTTCTCTGTAGGTAAAAGATTTGCCTCAGGTTCAGCAGACAAAAGCATCATTATCTGGACATCTAAACTGGAGGGTATTTTGAAATATATGTGAGTGTCCCTTTTGCTCATTACTTCAATATTAAGGCATCCTCTGTATTGTACTCTAACACTTTTCATGTGTTTATCTGTAGTCACAATGACTCTATCCAGTGTGTTGCCTACAACCCTGTCACTCACCAACTTGCCTCATGCTCTTCTGGTGACTTTGGTGAGTTTTTTATGTGTTTAATTATTTACTGGTTTTTAAAGTCTTAAAGAATAGAGAATATTCAAAAAACTTAAAAAGAAAGAAAGAAAGCACTAAATGTTTAAGGACTTTCTTACATTTTTAGGTCTCTGGTCACCTGAGCAAAAATCTGTGAACAAACATAAAGTGAGCAGCAAAATTACATGTTGTGGGTAAGTAAAGTCTTCAACTGGAATTATCTACAACAGCGGTAGACTTTCAGGTCACATATTTATGTTTTGCTACGTTTGATTGCAGGTGGACAAACGATGGCCAATACCTTGCCCTTGGCATGATGAATGGTGTAGTGAGCATACGTAACAAGAATGGAGAGGAGAAAGTCAAGATAGACCGTCCAGGGGGCTCCTCCTCTCCCATCTGGTCCATAGCCTGGAACCCCTCCAAGTTAGTAGAAAAATAGACTGGTATCTTTTGTACCAGTTTATCAAATATAATGTCTCACACTTCCACATACATGTTCACCCCATTAATCCATGTGACCAAGAATTTAATTAATGATGTACTAATAAGAGAACATTTCTTTCTAAATGGAAAACTTATGTGGGGCCAGCAGGTGGCAGTGGTCAACCAGGGAGCAGTGTCCATGAAGGAAAGCATTATAATGCCTTAGAGCAGCTCTCATTGCTCCTTGTTGCCCTCTACAGCCAAAGCCAGGAGCAAAGCTGTAGTCACTCCAGAGGACTACTTAGCAGGTTAATAGAGAGAAAGGGATAGACAAGATGATGAAAAATTGTAAGGGGAGCTGTAAAGATGGCAATGATGAGAGACAGTGACAAGATATATTATTATTGGGTTGCCACATGAAATATGATTTACCATTGCAGTGAGGCAAGATCCTCAGGTCAGCCAGAAAGAGTTTGTTGATTCAACAGGATGACCTTTTCTGAGCACAGGGGCTTAGATGGGTAGGTACACAGACTTGATGTATGTAACAATAACAAATGTCCTGACATACAATTAAATGAACAAATGATAAAAACAGAGTACATCTTCTAAGTGCTTTCCATTTTTAAATAGTGGAAAGGACTCAACTACATTCCCCCTAGTTGGAGAGTGGTCTATTTTCATTAACACTGTCATGATTACCTAAATAACCAAACCCCCCACATTGCAATAAAGTGCTGTGAAAAAGTATTTTCCCCCTTCATGATTTTTTATTTTTTAGGATATTTGTCATATGTAAATGATTCAGATCAAACACATTTTAACATTATGGTAAGGAAACTAGAGTAAACACAAAATGCAGATTAAAAGTATGATTTCATTTATTAAGGGAGGAAAGATTTCCAATCCTGCCAGGCCCTATGTGAAAGGTAATTGCTCCTAAACCTAATAACTGGTTGTGCTACCCTTGGCGGCAACAACTGCAATCAAGTGTTTGCAATAACTGGCAAGGAGTCTTTCACGGGAATCTTTTCTTTGCAGAATTGTTTTAATTCAGTCACATTAGAGAGTTTTCAAGCAACGGCCTGTTGAAGGTCATGCCACAGCATCTCAGTCGGATTTAAGTTCAGATTTCGACTAGACCACTCCAAAACCTTTCATTTTGTTTGTTTTTGAGGCATTCAGAGTTTGACTTGCTAGTGTGTTTCGGATCATTGTCCTGCTGCTCCAGGTGTGCTTCAGCTTAAGGTCACAAACTTATGGCCGGACATTCTCCTTCAGGATTTTCTGGTAGAACGCAGAATTCATTGTTCCATCAATTATGACATGCTGATATGCCAGGTCTGGCAGTAATCATGCCTGGGTGTGACAAGTGAAACTGAATTAAAATTGAAAAATGTGGTTATCACAGTTACTTTCTCAAATAGAGGGCAGGCTTGAACAGCATTTTCCCTTAAAATAAATAAATAAATAAATAAAATCATTATTCAAACTGCATTGTGTAAGTACTTGGGTTAAATTTGTGTATTATTAAATTTGTTTGATTATCTGAATTATTTAAGTGTGACAAATATGCAAAAAAAAAAAAAAATCAGGTAGGTGGAAATACTTTTTCGCAGCACTGTATATTGACAGGAGTACTTATGTCTAAAGTCATTTGGTGTTTTCACAGGGATGAGCACAATGACATTCTGGCTGTAGCAGACTGGGGTCAGAAGCTCTCCTTCTATCAACTTAGTGGAAAGCAGGTAAATATTATAAATATTATTTGTGTAACAAAAAATGAATTTGTTACCTGTGTAGAAAGAAAATATGTGCCTTGGCAATACTGTACTACTACTACTATACTGAGTCTCATTAGTGCCATATGTTCTAATAAAGCAAACCTTTCTCCTCCAGTGGGGGTATTTAGATGACTGAAGGTCAGATTAGCTAACATTTGGAAGCCAGTATATGTGCAATCACATGCTATAGAAATAAGAAATACAGAACATAATCTGTCCAAAATATAAGGTATTGAAAATGTATGGCATTGGAAACACAAGTTTAAGACCTGTTGTAATGAGACTGTCAGGGTCTATTGAAAGCATAGCAGCACATTGGAAGTGATCCTGCTATGCCTTAATGACCTTCCTCCTAAATTCCCTGTGGACAATACCATAATTATAGACAAATATGCAGTGTTCGTTACTGTTCCATTATGCCTTAGGCTCATATAATGTCATCAGCCTATTTATCTATTTAAGTGAACATTCTGTTTTGATTACAACACCAGGAATTGTTTGCAATGAAAGAACATAACTATGGATTGTCCGACAACTTCTTCCAGAGTGAGGAGAAACAGATGCAGAGTTGGGCAACTGATATGATGTTGTGCAAATGTACACTAATACAATAGAGGCCATTTAAACCAGAGAGACTTAATCTTTTCATCAAACACTCAAAAGGACTGGTTGAATGAGCCATGGACTTTGATGTGTGTCGGTCGAGACAGTGGGAAATGCTGGCCCCTGGGCAATAAATAGAAATCAATGAGACATACTTGTTTTTTTCTTGGTTTAATGTCTGCTTCTCTCTTCATCTCTCTCAGATTGGAAAAGACAGGACTCTCACTTATGACCCTTGTTGCGTCAGCTACTTCTCCAAGGGCGAGTATATAGTCATGGGTGGCTCTGATAAACAGGCCTCCCTCTACACTAAAGATGGTGTTCGGCTAGGCACAATCGGAGAGCAGAATGCCTGGGTGTGGACGTGCCGGGTTAAACCTGACTCCAACTTTGTGGTGGGTCTACATCCTGTGAAGTCATATGTCTAGAGAAGTATCCAACTTTTAACTAATGATGTGTGTCAGAGTGAGAGCAAAGCTATGAAAATGTAATGGAAAACACTGATAAAGCTCAGACCTGACACTCAGAGTGCCAGTCTGCATTTGATACATTTTCTTGATCTGATAACACAGCACCTCTAGCTATACAGACAACCAAGCCGTTTTATTTTACAGTAACACCTTTGCAGCTTTTCCTTTCACTATATTTAACTGAAAGTGATGAGACATACAAGAGAGAATTGGTTACTGGCAGATTCTCTCAGTTCTTCTGTGTAGATGCTTTAACAACAGGAACATTTTCCCACTCTCACAGTCTTTTCTTAGAGGTGTTAATAGGATGTACTGCTACTTTGTTATCTCTTATCTAGGTGTTGGGCTGCCAGGATGGGACCATTGCCTGCTACCAACTTATCTTCAGCACAGTTCACGGCCTCTACAAGGATCGCTATGCCTATAGAGACAGCATGACTGATGTTATTGTCCAGCACCTCATTACTGAACAAAAAGGTGCATGTTTGCATAAGCAGAAGTAGGGCTGGGTACTGGCAAGAATCTGGCGATACGGTACATATCATGATGCAGGGTTTACGATTCAATGCAATATACTGATACTGCAACCAAGGTGCAGTAAAATCTAATTTAAAGACAACTGTCTAGTGTAAATAGCATTATATGAAGTAGTAGTACTATAAATAGTATGAAGAACACGCCAACATATTCAGTATGGGCTTTTAAAAAGTTAAGCATCACATTTGTCACATGCTGTGTCAACCATATCAGTCATATTAACAATCAACCCATTACTCTTTTGTAAGGGCAGGCAGTCTGCTAGTTTTCAAATAAATGTAATTTAAGATTTAGATAATATCTTTTTTTAAAGATTTTTTTATTTAAAAGTGGGTTGACAGTAAATCTTTGTCTAGTATTTAATTTCTTGACACATTTGAGAATGACTTTTGAGATAATTTGAGAGAAATTTGACAGCAGACAGAACAGGATGCACTGGGAGTGATAATTAAACTTTTGTCACTGCCCCCACTTGTCAAATTCTGCTTCATTTCTTTCTTTCCCCAGTAAGGATCAAGTGCCGTGAGCTGGTGAAGAAGATCGCCATCTACAGAAACCGTCTTGCCATTCAGCTGCCTGAAAAGATCCTCATCTATGAGCTCTATTCAGATGACTCCTCAGACATGCACTACCGCATAAAGGAGAAAATTTGCAGGAAGTTTGAATGCAACTTGCTGGTGGTCTGCTCTCAGCATATCATCCTGTGTCAGGTTAGGCAGAGAACAGATTTAAAAAAATCACTCATAACATTCATTTATACTCACTAACTTTAAGTTGTTTGCTTTTACAAAAGCCTGTTTACTTCTGACACAGCAACACCGTCTTCCTTTAGTCAGAGCTTGTCACTCCAAACCAACCTTGTTTTTTGTAAAGTACACTTAATGCACAGTTGACAGATTGCGCAAGACGCTAAAAAGACATTTGAGCATTATTAATATGATGGAAGCAGAATGAATGAGGTTTTATCCATTCACTACTAGCCCAAACAGCCCAGAGAAAAATGATAATATCATGGAAAAGTTAGTTTCCCAGATGTTTCTGCTTAGACACCAGCTGTGCATGTGCTCTACAGGCTTTCTCTCTCTCCTCTTTTCAATCTGAATAAAGTAAGACAGTTGAATGAAAGGGAAGGACCACAGTCTGTTGAACCAGTGGCTGTCTCTTGGGGTTCCTCTCTGTTTCTTGTCTCTTATGTGTTTGACAGAAGCTGGTAGAGAGGAGGAGAAGCCATAACACAGAGGTTATTTCCTATTCAATCTGTCTGAGTATGACAGAGGTGCTTCAGAAGTCTCTCTAACAAGCATGCTCATATTTAATCCCTCAGACAGCTTTTAGCCCATATAAATGGGCTGTGCTCATGTGGGCTGTGTATGTCTGTGTCAAATCAAATCATGGTCATCTTTATGACATTCTGGGGTTGAAACACAGTTTGTAGCGTTTAAAAGAACAATGTGCTAACATTTGTTATGTATTTGCAAGTATGTTTAAATAATGTAAAGAGGGAGATTAAAAGACTGCAAAATAATAAAAACAGAATAATTTGGTCATACTGAAGCAATTCCATGTGTTATATGTAATTGTGTTCTCACCTTTCCTACTCTCACTCTTGTGCAGGAGAAGAGGCTGCAGTGCTTGTCCTTCACCAGTGTCAGAGAAAAAGAATGGGTGATGGAGTCTCTAATTCGTTACATCAAAGTCATTGGAGGTCCCCCAGGAAGAGAAGGTCTTCTAGTAGGGTTAAAAAATGGAGCTGTGAGTATAGTAGTACATTAGATGACCTTACACTGTAACTGGCTGTCATCCTTACAAGGCAGTTGTCCAGAATATTTGAACATAACACGTTTTCTTTTGTATGAAGATACGACAGCAATTCACAAAATACATTCTTTATGTATGTTTTCATTTTTTTGAACTGTATTTAACTAGCATTGGATATGAATGTGTTATTCTAATTTCATTCAGTTCTCATTGTTGTAGATTCTGAAGATATTTGTTGACAACCCGTTCCCCATTACACTGCTGAAGCTATCAACGTCAGTGCGCTGCCTGGACATGAGCGCCTCCCGCAGTAAACTGGCTGTGGTAGACGAGCACAATACCCTATTGGTCTATGACATCAACAGTAAAGAACTGCTTTTTCAGGTCAGCAGGCAGTGGGGCAGGGAGGTTGCTGAGGGGCTCAGCAGATTTTAAAGTACATTTTAGAGGGATGCAGGTACATGTACATATTTTACTCATTTACTCCTGCCTGGGCTACATTCTACAATCAGCTGTAGATATTATTTCCACACTGTCCCCTTTTCCCCACTTTCTCTGTTTTGCTTTCCCTGTAGGAACCTAATGCTAATAGCGTAGCCTGGAACACGCAGTGTGAGGACATGCTGTGCTTCTCTGGCAATGGGTACCTTAACATTAAGGCTAGCAACTTTCCTGTACATCAGCAGAAGATGCAAGGCTTTATGGTTGGCTACAATGGTTCCAAGATCTTCTGTCTCCACGTCTATTCTATGTCAGCAGTGGAGGTGCCTCAGGTGTGTAGTATGTTGTCAACCTGTCCAAGTCTGGAGGAGATACAGGTTTTCCATATATACTGTATATAGACCTTTGCTACTGGTCTCAGTAATTTAAATATTGTATATTTTTGTACTACTAAGACCAAACATACAGTATTTATAGGGGCTTCTTTAATTATTTTGATGTGTTCATCATATTAATTGAATAGTATTCTGCATGTTAAATAATGTTTTTTGTCTGGTGTTCTCACTCACTCCTAGTCAGCGCCCATGTACCAGTACCTGGAGAGGAAAATGTTTAAAGAGGCCTACCAGATCGCATGTCTGGGTGTGACAGACAGTGACTGGAGGGATTTAGCCACAGAAGCCCTAGAAGGACTTGACTTTGACACCGCGAAAAAGGCCAGTCAGACACACAAATGATTCTGCTCAAGCTCAAGTGTCATAATCCTACTAATTGTAGTGCTTCTGTCTTTAGTATAGTCTGTTATTATATATTATTATTATGTTATTATATACCTCCCCTCCCTTGTCATTATCCAGGCAGCGAAATACATTCATATTTAATATTTTTCTCAAGATTTTTTTATGGAGCTGGTATTGCCAAAAAATATGCCAAACTAGGGGTGGGCGATATATCGAATATACTCTATGTATCTCGACTTGTTCCACATGCGATATAGTAAATCACTATATCGTGCCTATCGAGTATAGATTCTAATGTTAAATAGACAGCATGTACTGTAGTTTCGCTTCTTTGCCCTCTCACAGCAGACAGCTCACTCCCCCGCCCATCCAGAAAACTTTACTAGCAAATGCTCGTTTTGTATCGGAATAACAGCGGAGGGAAGCGAACTTGGCGTGAAAGCCCAAGCGAAACCTCTAGAAACCTCTATTTGGTACCGGGCCAAAGATAAAGAAAATAATTATTTTATTTCCGTTTTCACACGACACAGTCTGGTTTTTTTTTTTTAAACAATCACAGGCATGTTCACAAACAGAGCGCAGACCGGAATCTTCCGGTTTCTCAAAATAAAAGACTGGCAGAGTCTGCCGTCTGCGCTCCATTTGTAAACATGCCTGAAGCAAGCTCCTCTCTGGTGGAACCAGCTCCAAGTTTAACTTTGAGAGGCAGACATCTTCTCTACTTTTAAGATTAGGCTTAAAACCTAAAATGTATAGTCAGACTTGGCTCAGTTGATTCTCAGCCATTTCTTAGTGATGCTGCTATAGACTAAAGCTGCTTTCAGACATGCGCTGGAACCCTGAACATGTCTAGACATTACCCAATGAGCCACATTTGAGAAGGCAAATGTCAGAGTCAAGACAGCCTGGAGATTGCATGCACTTTATGCTTTGACCCCCCCTAGTACTAAGTCCGGGTCATGTCGGAATGTGATCTCTGTGTCATGTCATGCTCCTGCACGCTGTACACTGTCGCCCACACCCCTCACTGAAATCAAGAGTTTCTCCCCATGTGAGAATGCGTCTGACTTGGACAATCTCCTGCTGTGCGCTACATGTATGAAAGCACAACCCTGCACAACTCTGGTGCCGTCCTGTGCCTGTATCTAACTGCATGTATTTCTAGGCTTGGAGTTATATGTTTCCAGTGTACAGTTAATGGCCCTACCTTCAAGGGCTACGGTCATGCCTGTTATCCCATCCCTGCACTTAGAGCTTCTGAATGACTGAACACACCTGATCCAGATATTCAGCAGTGGGTAGGGAAGAGATAGCAGATAGCAAGCAGGACAATAGCCCTAGAGGACCAAGGTTGGCTACCTCTGGTTTAAATTATTTATTTTCCTTGCTCTCTTTCAGGCCTTCATTAGAATCAGAGACCTGCGTTACCTGGAGCTCATCAATAGCATTGAGGTAACACTGAATACTTCTCAAACTGAGAAAATAATCTTTTAGTATTGAACATATACAGTCATGGCTGAAATCATTGGCACCCCTGGAATTTTTCCAGTAAATGCACCATTTCCCCCAGAAAATTGTTGCAATTACAAATGTTTTGGTAAACACATGCTTATTCCCTTTATGTGAATTGGATCAACACAAGAAAATCAGAGAAAAAAGCCAAATTTTACATCATTTCACACAGAACTCCAGAAATGGGCGAGACAAAATTATTGGCACCTCTTCAAAATTGTGAGTAAATCGTTTTATTTCAAGCACACAGTATGATGTTTAAACTCACCGGTGGCAAGAAACAGGTGTATATATAGCAATCACACCTGAAGCCAGTTAAAATGGAGAAAAGTTGACTCAACCTTTCTTGTGGTTGTCCTTGTGCCACAGTAAGCATAGAGAACTGAAAGAAAAGCAGAGAATTGTCTGAGGACTTGAGAACAATAATTGTAGAAAAATATCGACAATCTCAAGGCTGCAAGTAAATCTCCAGAGATCTTCATGTTCCTTTGTCCACTGTGCACAACATTATCAAGAAGTTTACAACACATGGCACTGTAGCTAATCTCCCTGGACGTGGACGGAAGA
Organism: Ctenopoma kingsleyae; assembly: GCA_032353495.1. NCBI lineage: Eukaryota > Metazoa > Chordata > Actinopteri > Anabantiformes > Anabantidae > Ctenopoma > Ctenopoma kingsleyae. The sequence goes on along the minus strand of JAUBNQ010000026.1, from coordinate 16,702,775 downwards.
GAAAAATTGATAAAAGACTGCAACGCATGATTGTCCGAATGGTGGATAGACACCCCCAATCAACTTCCAAACAAATTCAAGCTGTTCTGCAGACTCAGGGTGCAACAGTGTCAGCTTGATCTGTCCGTCGATGTCTGAACAAAATGAAACGCTGTGGCAGGACACCCAGGAGGACCCCACTGCTGACACAGAAACATAAAAAAGCCAGACTGGCGTTTCCCAAAATGTACTTGAGGAAGCCAAAATCCTTCTGGGACAATGTCTTGTGGACAGATGAGACCAAAGTACAGCTTTTTGGTAAAGTACATCATTCTACTATTTACAGAGAACACAATGTGGTCTACAAAGAAAAGAACACGGTACCTACAGTCAAACATGGTGAAGGTTCAAAGATGTTTTGGGGATTTTTTGCTGCCTCTGGCACTGGGTGCCTTGACTGTGTGTAAAGCATCATGAAATCTGCAGATTTTGGGGTGAAATGTAGGGCCCAGTGTCAGAAGACTGAGTCTACGTCAGAGGTCATGGTTGTTCCAGCAGGACAATGACCTTAAACATACCTCTAAAAGCACCCAGAAATGGTTGAAGACAAAGTGCTGGAGAGTTCTGAAGTGGCCAGCAATGAGTCTGGATCTAAATCCGATTGAACACTTATGGAGAGATCTCAAAATTGCTGTTGGGAGAAGGCACCCTTCAAATCTGAGAGACCTTGAGCAGTTTACCAAAGGAGGAGTGGTCGAAAATTCCAGTTGAGAGGTGTAAAAAGCTTGTTGATGGTTATAGAAAGCGATTGCTTTCAGTTATTGTTTCCAAAGGGTGTGCAACCAAATATTAAGTTGAGGGTGTCAATAATTTTGTCTGGCCCATTTCTGGAGTTCTGTGTGAAATGATGTCAAACTTGGCTTTTTTCTCAGCTTTTTTGTGTTGATCCAATGCACATAAAGGGAATAAACGTGTTTACGTGTAATTGCAACAAGTTTCTGGGGGAAATGGTGCATTTTCTGGAAAAATTCCAGGGGTGCCAATAATTTCAGCCATGACTGTATGTATACTTGGTGAAACCAAGCTCTGTTTTCTGATTACTATTCTGGCAGAGCTGACATAATAAAAGTGAGACAATGCCAATTGCAATTATTGTTATCATCATCATCTCTATCCTAACTGACCATCTTGAAATTAACCAGTGGCAGAAGAATGTTTTGTTCATCGTTCTTTTTGAAAATAGTTATGTACTGAATAAAGTACATTATGTACATCTTTTAATAGTGTTATTTATTTCATATGGAATAGATGTTCCTTGCTCTCTACAAAAATATTGTCTATTTCCTATTTTTAGTATGACTGATAGTATAAGAGTTTAGTAAGGGCTGATCAGTTAGGCTGATTTCAGCAAGCCACTAGTTTTTAGTGCTGTCTGTGTTGCTTGACTTATTGTGCATGTGAACACACTTGCATAGCTGTGTGTGTACATGTTTATCTCTGCATATATGGCAGTGTTTGTGTTGACTGATTTGCAGGAGAGGAAGAAGCGGGGCGAGAACGACAATGAGCTGTTCCTGGCAGATGTGTATGCCTACCAGGGGAAATTCCATGAAGCAGCCAAGCTCTACAAACGTACTGGCCACGAATCCAGAGCCTTGAGCATGTACACTGACCTGCGCATGTTTGAATATGCCAAGGTGATTAAGTCACTGACAAAAACGCACATGTACAGCATACCTTTATATCAATACAGACAGAAAAGCCAGGACTGCATTGCAAGTTTTAGGGGTGTAGAACACGTTTTACGTCATCATGTGCAGTTATGCCAAGTTGGGGCCCTGCACTGTGTTCATGTGGTCCACTCTTTAATGTCTGCCTTTCATTTCCTCATATATCACTGGACTCTCCATGTATATGTCTTCTGATCAGTATGCTCACACCATGCTTTTACATAAGTCCGTGCGCACACAATGTTAACTTACAGACATCGTTACCATTCCAAATAGAGCACAAATTGGGAGATAAAAGGCGTGTGCCTGCTCTTACATGAACACTTTGATGAAGAGGTCAGTTGGAGTTGAGACAAATACATCTTTTATTATGTTTACATGCGTGGGCACTTTGATCATTAGCATTGTATTCACTGTGCCGGAGCGCAACACAGCCATGATTCGTTCATGTATATTTGTATGTGTGTTTGTGTTTATCAAATTGTATATGTGTTTGATGTGACTGCTGTATATTTATTTGGCTGAGTGGCCATCTGGTTCTTCAGGCTGTTTGTTTAGTTAGGAAAGAAAGGCCTTCGACCTGCCCATTGTTTATGTGACTCTCTTCCTCCTGTCATAATTACACACGATTTTGTCTGTTCAAACCGGACATGTGTTGCTTTCCTTCCAAATTACTATACAAAGTCTACTTATAATATTAACTGTGTTGCATACATTTTTTGTTTGTTTACAGTCTTTTATCAGTTATCAACTGGTGTGGTTGTCAGTTGTAACTGTGTTTTTCTTTTTGCAGGACTTTGTTGGAGCGACAGACCCTAAGAGCTCTCGGATCCTGATGACCAAGCAGGCAGACTGGGCTAAGAGCAGCAACGAGCCCCGGGCAGCAGCAGAGATGTATCTGTCAGCAGGGGAACATCTCAAAGCCATAGATATTATTGGTGAACATGGCTGGGCAGACATGTAGGTGTCAGTCTGTTTAAAACATTTTAGATCAGTCTTCCACCCAGAGTTACATTGCTATTCCTGTTCATTCCTCATGATTACGAAATGTATAAATGTAATCAAAACTGCTTTTTCTATTTCTAGTTCTTCTTACTTTCACTCTCAAATACATACAATAGTAGGAGTGTGTGT
>JAUBNQ010000026.1:16656323-16684141 GCA_032353495.1 Ctenopoma kingsleyae | reverse complement strand
TCATCTGACCACAGACCATGGTTCCACTGCCTTTCGGTCCACCTGACACGAGCTCAGGTCCAGGCCACATTTAACAGTGGTTTCCACCCTTGCCTTTATTCAGTGAGATTTCCCTCTCAGTCCTTGAATTATTTCACAATCGTATGCACTGTAAATGGTGAAAGATATCATAACAATACCTGCTACCAATGAACCTGTTAATTTTGAAATCATCTAGTATGGTTATTAAGTTCTTTCCTTTGTACATTTGTCAGATAAATAAAGGCTCAAGCACATAAACAAATCACAGATTTTACTTATTACTGCATTTTACAAACTCCAGATTTTCTGAAATTGGGATTTATATACTCTTACTGCAATTTTGAATGAATGGCTTTTGCTTCTAATACAGTATTTTTATAGAATGACACTATTACGTTTTCCTTAAGTAAAATATGCTTCCATAGTGCTTCCTCTACCACTGGCACTAATGTCCTAATAAGGAACTGTTCAGTCAGACTGGATGTTAAGTGTTGATAACCCTATTTAAACATAAAATGAGACAAAGGAGGGAAGGAACAGTTTCCTTTCCATGCAAGAGGAGACTCAAACTGTTGAAGGCAGAGAAGCAACATTCCAGTCTGACCAAAAGTCCTTAATACTGCTGCCACTCTCCCCACAGTCACTTCAGGCTCTTGCACTGGTGCTTATTCAAGCAGGCAAAAAGTAGCGAGGCTAAGACGCTGTGGGTATATTTGGGTTTTAGTGTTGACTACTGTTGCAAGCGAGTCTGTGTAGACCTTTGTGTGCTGCGTGTGTAAAAGAGAAAGGGATGGAGAGAAAGTAGGACAGGGAAAACGAGACGGGCAGCCTCAGCTTTCAGCATCAGTGAATGTGCTTACAGCGCACCTTAATATTTCTATGTGTCACAAGTTATTTGTGTCACCTAATGTGTGTTTGTTTGCGAGTGTGTGTTAAAGGGGCTGGGGGACTGAGAGGCTATGGCCACATTCACTCCTTCTGATAGGGAGCCCTCACTCTTCCTGTCCACAAGGTCACTTCCTGCTGTTTGCCCATCTGCTTGGTAACCCCCCTGTGACCCTATGGCCCTCCATGTCTGCATCTCGCCAGATGAAAGGGTTTCCGTGGAAACAGTGAGCTTTGCTTAGTTTCCTACCCTTTTCTCTCCCCCATGCTGTGCTCCTGCTAATCCAGACCCCTTCTTTGCCCTGTCCTGAGGCCATCACACACACACACACACACACACACATACACATACACATATGCATGCACAAAAAACCCCCCGACTGTAAACACAGTAGAGGTGTGTCACACTAGTCTCCTTGACCTATAGAAAATGTGGCCATATCCTTGAACCCTGTGACAATCCTGCATGTGCGCAGCCAGATATGACTTGTTAATGAGGAAGCTACAGACACATACATACAAAATGTGTCATAGCTTGAAGTTTTATGTACAGTGTGTCTATGCATCCATAGGAACATGTGAATTTTGCTGCCATGAGTGCACTGGCTCTTTGGCGCTGAAGTGAAGTATATAAATCAGACTGTTTCTCAGAAAGAGGAACATTATTTGGATGAGTCCCTGAGTCCCTCCCGGGGGGAAGTCAGTCAGAGAGAGACAGGAAGCAGAGCGTGCTCAGGGTCATGGTGTCTGAGGGATGAGACGGATTTGTGAGCAGTGAGGACATTGACATGCAAGCACACACACAGGCAGATGCATGTCTAAACACACACACGCGCTCGCACAGTCCACAGAAAGAGATCCCTGGTGCTCATGACCTTGGATCAGCCGGCTGGGCTGAAATAACATGAGCAGAGGTAGATGGAGCTGACAGTCTAAAGGCTTTGAGATGAGGGCTTACAGAAGGACTCTGGAGGTATTCTTGTGTGTGTGTGTGTGTGCATGCGCGCAAATGTGACTAGACAGGCAGAAAGGTAGATGGATACATAGATATATAACCTTTATTTAATCTAGAATATGATCAGACAGCTATAATAGATATCATACAGTATGACTGATCAAAGATTTTCAAGTTGAGAGGTGCACCTCCCCAGGGGGTGAAGGAGACAGATGGACAGTCGTAGATATATAACCTTATATATGTGGTGTGAGGTGTGTCAAATTGTAAATCAATTTTTACTCCTTCGCAGAGTCATAACTCGGTAGTATCTGAACACACAGACATGATACACTGGTTTAGATTTAGTATAACCTTTACATCTCCAGAAGATATCATTATCTGCAATGCCATGAATAAATGTCCATAAATCTGCTTAGATATGGAATAAAGTAAAGAAAAAGTATCAAAGTAATCTATGGATAATCATTTGTACATCCATGAGTGCACTACACTGGATTTGTCTTAATTTTAATGGTTCCAGTAGCTAACATCATGGCAACACTATGCTTCCTTATTACCTTAAAATATCTAAAGACAATGAATTTTAATTGTCTCAGGGGAAGCCTGCAGTGACTGACTCTGAAAACCCTTGTGTTGGACAGGTAGATGGACAGACTCACCTTGCCTAGCTGCAGGTCAGAAATGGAGCAGGCATCTATGAAAGCCTGGGCAATGACAGACAGACAGGCATCCATGTGATCTGTCTTATCAATGTCAAACACAAATTGAGGATTCTTCAGGATGTTCACCCAGAAACGCAGAGGTAAACTGCATAGACAGGGAAAGATAAGCTTTTAAAGCCTTGCACTTGTGCAGAGAGGTGACCAAAGGATACTTTAATCACAGAGTTAAGCTTTCTACCTGTTGGTTTTCCAGATGTGCAGGGTGTCTGGGTCTGTGATGCCCCGTTTGTCAGCCTGCTCCTCTAGGAAGTCAAAGAAGTATTTGACAGCCAGTGGGGGGCGATCTGGAGGGATGCTAAGGATGGCTTGAAAGAGGTCATCCAAAAACTTCTGTAGAGTTCCCTGTGGAGGAAACAAAAAAGGAGGCTCATGCATTCGCAAAGACATGGATTCAAGGGAAATGGGCAAAATATAGGCTCATAAAAACATGAAAGACACCACATATATCTACAGTAGCTGTAGCTGTTTTTTTTCTGATTTGAGAACATAAGCAGTCTCTTGTTTCTGGTTACCTTGGTAGACAGCAGGCGTGTCAGGTAGATTTCTGGCAGGACCTTCTTACGGTGACTCTGTCTGTGTGACTTCTTGGACTCCAATAGCTCATCATGAGGTAGAACCTGGAACATCCAGAGGTCAAAGATCAACATACTGCACACACGTTGAAGCAATAAACCAGCAAAATGAATGCTCTATTGTCTCTGCTGTCTCAGTTGTTGGAGGGGAATTTTCTGTTTCATGAATTAGACACATGATCCAGAAACCACATCAGGGTATTTTGAAGCACTGAATAACATACAGAATTGAGGAAGTGATGGGAGTTGGGAAATTTTCAAGGTTTTCGCCAGTTGTGTACAGGATCATGTCTCTGGCTTGCTCATTCATGTTGAAATAGGGGTAGCTAAAAGAAAGAAGCAGTCAAATTCCACCTACTTGTGTAATAAAACGACTACAGAAATGTCCTGTAAAACTAACTATTCACCCGGCAAATTGTGTTCCAAAGAACTCATTATTCTAAAGTCAAAGGGCCCATATCTTGGCTGACGTTTGTAAAAGAGCTTAAGCGGCATTAGTGCTGTCATGTCCTCTCAGCAGCTTTCCTTTTCACCTCCATTCACCCCCATTCTCTCTGTCATCAGACCTGCTCCAAGCTGACTAACACTGGCACACACAGGAAAAGCTCCAACAATAAACCCGGATAGCGCTTATAGAAACAGCCTGATTACCTACAGTATAAGGAGATACTCACCAAGTGTACATACTTCTCTGTATCCAGGTCTTTGACTAAGGAGAAAGAGACAAAAAAAGAAACATATAGCATAAAACAATGTGCAATCAGTAAGGTGGAGACCTGAGAGAATATGAGGAGACAGGAGGAGGGAGCACAGAGGAGTGTGACAGATAGGAGAGAGAGAAAAAAAAACAAGAGGGAGATTGACAGGAGAGCAAGGGAGATAGAGTACACGCGAGAGGAGAAAGTGATTAAGGTGGACTGTGGGTCGGAAGGGGAGGGGAGCTGTCTGACAGAATGAAGGAGAAAGATTACGAGTGAAAGGAGTGAGAAAAGAGGGAGATTATGGGAGACAGACACACAGAGTCTGTGATTGGTTGTGGAGCCAGTGTAATGAGATGGTAATGCTCAGCCAATGCTGGGAAACAGCATTAAACACTGCTGGTTTATATATAGATCTAAACATAAATACGCATACACACACACACACGCACGCACATGCATGAGCAGATATGAGGATGCATGTCCAAACACAAGAATGAATGCAGACACAAAGACAAACAAATACAGTAAATTATTATACACACAAACCAGGGAAAACAATGATAGACATTTGTGCTGATACACAAACGTACACACGGTGAGTGTGTTCTCATTACAGTCCACTCTGCCAGAGATGCTCCTACCCAGCGGGCCGCAGTCCAGACCCTCAACTCTGATCACAGGCAGGCAGGACAGTGTTTTATATTAGCCAGGGAGCACTACAGGCTCATAACACCCCCTTGACGCTTTGAAGACAGAGCCAGGATTGGTCCACATAAGCCTATTTTTGGCCCAGTATGAATGAGAGGAGAGGCTTTGATGGACAGAGTCTGAGCAGAACTGAGCTCTGGTCTGGTACTGATTATGTAAGGTAGACCCTAGACAACAAATGGACAAGCCCATTACAGGCTGTATGTAAACTCATCTGTCAACAGGCGGAGCAGTCATTATATTTCTGCTTGAGGCTGGACAATGGGCCAATTTGTGTCACATTTTTTCCCACAAGCTGACATTTACTAATGGAATAAATCTATAACATAGAAAAAGAGCCCTGAATGAAGTGGTAGCATAACTCCAGTGCGAGTATGTTTTGTGATTTATGAGGTATGAGTGTGTTTAGATGTCCGCCGTGTCTTTTGGGGATGGGAGGGTGTGTGGTTTCATGCATGTTTACATGAGTGTATCGTGTTCTCCTGATCAACTAAGCATGTGCTATTTCCTTTGATCAAGTGAGTGCGTGTAGTTATCCAAGTGTGGGTGACAAGGTGATGGGGTGTGGGTGTTTGAAGGTGACGTACCTCTCCCCAGGGTGTTCTCTTTCTTGTCTTTCATGCTCATTGCCAGCGATGCCCCTTCTGGGATCTGAGAAGGGAGAGAAGAAGAAGGGAGGGAGGGAGAGAGGGAGGAATGAGGAGAGAGGACACAGGGCACAGGGTCAGAGGTGAGCTCGGGTGCAACAGAACAGCGTCATTAAGCATGCCCTCAAGGGGAGTGTGGTGTTGAGAGGTTCATGTGTTTGTGCGTATGAATGTTTGTTGGTCTTGTGTGTATCTAGAGTGGGGGCAACAAGTCTGAGGAAGCCTGGCTGGGCTCATTAAAGTTAACCTGCAGTGAAATGGATTGAGCAGCCTTGCCGGTGAACCCAGACTGTTAGCACACGCTACAGCACACTGCTTTCACAGCTCTGTCCCAATGGCTCAGCAAAAACTAAACAGAGCACTTAACAAGTACAGGTAACAGGTCAAAGGCTGGGGGTCACTGAACGTCTGTTTACTCGCACAAATGATATAAGCAAACACAACATGCACGTGCAAATGTTCTTCATGGGACACCAGTCCATGACATTTTACTCGATTATTTCTTTGTCACAAAGCAGCTACCAGTTATTCACAAAAGCAAAAAGTAAAAAACCAAAAATGTCAATTAAACAAAAGAGTTTGTCATTGTGTGTTTGTTTTTCATCCTGCTTGAGTTCTGACGCTGCAAACCCATTTAAATACATTTGTCTTCTAAGGTGTTTCGACTACACATTGTTGTCACAAGCTTGTTTTGTTTTATTGTGTAACCCAATCAGTCTGGTCAGTGATCTATTATCTTACAGTAAAAATTAAACAAACATGATTAATAATGTACTATGTAGAATCGACATATCAACAGTTTGAATTCAGCAGCTCTGTCACACCTTCAACCCTCCCGCTGTTGCTATTACAATATGAAGCATATACAGATTCATTGTGGTAACATCAACCGGAGTTGACACACAAATACACACACACACACACACACCTGGTAATGGAAGACTGTGTTGAGTTTCTTTCGACCGTCTTCCATCACTGATGAATTATCCAGGTCCCGCAGAAGCTTACTGTTGCTTCCAGACTCAAACCACTCTGCAGGAAGGAGAGGTGGGAGAGAGGAGACGGGAGAAGATGGGAGGAAAGCAATATTAGACAATTTCATCCTAAATTTGGAAGAAAAGAATATACGGTATGTGGGACAGAGGGCAGACGTGCTTTAAGTCTCCGTGTCACGACCTGTGGAAATATTCTCAGACCATTAATCAAATCAGCTCTGCAGGCTCCACAGCTTTGAAAGCAATAACTCTTTGTGATTATGACTGTACACTCTCCTCAATGCATTCTGTCATTTATTATATTACAGCCTCAGGTTAGTTGAGCTTCATGAGAGGAATTGACCTTTTGCAAAGGAGATTACCATATCTTGGAGGGGTGGGGAGGGGAAAGGATGAAAATAATCAGAGAAAATATGCTCTTACCCAGGTCTACATCCTCTGCCCGGGGCCACTGGGAAAATGGCAGGTTTTTATAAAAGGCTTCTATGATTTTTTCTTTCACCTGGCAGACTGTGTCTGTATTCATGACCCTGACAGACAGTGAGTCCATGCCACAGCCCTGGAAGGACACGTTGATGTTCTGCAAAAACAAACAGAGCGATACATTTCACACCTTGCAATAACTGGCGAGTGCCTGAATTTCAGTATGATGGAAACTTTCTGGCAGCCAACACAATTGAATGTGTAAGTTTGAAAGTGACCTCTAAAAAAAAACAAAAACAAAACTAGGTGTGTGAAAGGCGAATCAAATGTGTGAGGTGGCAGACCTGTGGCTTGGCCTCAATGTTCTCCCGGAGCAGCCACTCCTCATTGAGAGTGTAGCGGGCCTTCCCTGTGATGGCGTCTATTGAGCCCTTGTTGATCTGCTGCTTGATTGCACACAGCAGCAGGAAGAAAGGCTCACCCACTGTTTCCTGAAGAATGTTGCAGAGCGGGGAAGTCAAAAATCAGAGCTGTGGTAATTAATCCAGTCTTGTTACTTTGCTGAGCTTCTTTTATATCCTCACCTTGAGGTAGCTGTACATGCAGATGGACATCCAGTTGGTCAGCATTTTTTCCACAACAGACTCAGTGCGGCGCAGCATCAGTTTGGGGTTCTTTGAAGCTGAAGCATCAATCAGGTCCACCAGCAGATCTTTCATTATGCTGGTGTAGTACTCGAGTTTACCATGGAGGGCTATGGTGAGCAGAGATGCCAGGCTGCACCTGAAGGATAAGAAAACAGATTAGCAGAAGACACAAGAGTTAAAACATGCACTTTCAAACATACTCTGTCAGTGTGTGGTCAGTGGAGGTTTAAAAATAACTGCATTACAGAACAACGACAAGGTTCACTTCTCCCCAAAGTACCTGTGGCTGAAGAACTGAATAAAGCCCTAATGTAAGGAGTGTCTGGGTGACTAAATCCAGAAATGCAGGGGATTTCCCTAACAAAGCCCCTTTAATCCAGGGCAAAGAGGCTGCATCAGTCACTAAGTGCTGATGCTGAGCTGGGACAGCAATGTGGTCTTACCTCTGGAATTTCTCCACAATGACTGGCTAGTTTCAGGACACTAAGACTAAAGCAGCTAAAATGATAGATGACATATTTACAAAGACAGAGCAACCACCTTCCTGAACACTACTGACTGTTGTGCTGTAAATGTGACAGCTGTGCATGAGAAGCAAAGAATTACCATGCTTTAAAAAGGTTTTTAAGACTACTTGTTTGGTTGTAGTATAGTTTGTACTGTTGTTGTATGTATTACTGGCTCTTCAGCAGCTGCTAACTTTGTCTATCTCCCAGTGGGTACTGAGCAGATAGTGTAGAATTAGTTGAAAAGAGACCTGCTGTGGCCCAGAACGAGGCTGCTGAGGGCAGTGAGAGCCAAATAATGCTGTGGGTTGGAAAACAATGAGCTGAAAGATGACCTCTGTGATAATTTTCATCACACCAAGCAACACCTTTCACGTCATACATAACAATATGACATAACAATATGCGTTTACCTGTCTCGTACAGCAAAGTCCTTCTGCTGCTCCAAGGAGTGGACAAACGTGATCAGGAAGTGCTTGTTATTGAGGAGGGTGGAGAATAAAGTGATGCCCTCCTCAACGTTAGGCCTCGTTGTGTTGGTGGCCTAATGACATAAGGAGGATGAAACAGTTATTTCTCTGTGTGACTTTCCCCCATAGTGCTTTACACACCTGCTGCACCCACCCTAATCTAATTCACTCCTTGTCTCGAGTGACCCATCTAGTGAATACTTCATCTTTCTATCACAGCTCTTCCTTCTTCTTCTTCTTCTTCAAGCACCTCTCCCATGGTTCTCTCTATTGTATCTGTATCTTGCGCTTCGGTCCCCGACTGTGTGTGATTGTCTCAAAATATGCCGAGTTGACTTAATGAGTATAGCCTATCTATGGGTGCGACTAAGCAGCAGTGTGATGAAGTCTTCCCTCTGGACTGCAGCCATATGGTGTGGTTTGCAGTCTGACAGAAGGAGAACAGAGGTGTCCATTAAGATAAATGCCCGCCTGTGAGATTTATTTGCTGTGACCTGGAAAACACTTCCTGGGAAGACGATGTGGATCCAAGGCACTTCATCACCGTTAGACAGCATCCCCCGGCTGCCGACCCAAAACTAGCAGCGTGATCGTTACTTTCTCTCTTTCTAATGTTGCACACACACATGCACGTGCTTTCACTTTCAGCACGCATTCGCACAGAGATGTGTAAAAGTGCACACCCCCTCTCCTACTCTCTCTACTCACTTATAACTCACTCCAGTCCAGCTCTCTTTTACACACACACACACACACACACACACACACACACACACACACACACACACACACACACACACACACACACACACAGAACAACTAGAGCTGGATTTCAATGAAAAGCAGACTGTTCGGTTGTTCAAGAGCCAGTGGGAAGTGTGTCAGCAACCTGCCATCAACTTTGTGGGCAGCTTGTTGTTTGACAAGCTGAAATGTTTTGAGTCTTGCGTATAAGAAACCACTAAATGACATGCATCAGTATTCACATATATATACACAAAAGCATGAGCGCAAACTAACGTACAGTATACTGTTCCACACATACATTAAAACAAGCACACAAAGAGAGAATTACACAACATGCTTTACTCCTCAGCAACAACAAGCCCACTGGAAAACCTTAATAAGCTTCACAGTGACCCAGTTGAGAAGAAAGGGAGTGAAAAGTACCCAAATCAAGGCACTCTGGCAGAAGGAAGCACAACCTAGCCTAACATCCTAATGGCTTAACCCTTCACCTGCCAATCTTGCAGCAGCGGGTGGGTCTCTGGCAGCGCTCGAGGGCCCAGACCATCATTCTCGTAGGAGGGCTGGACCAGACTCTTCTCATAATCTGAGCACATCTGAAACACACATAAACACATTAAAAACTTTTGTACAAAGCCAGCTTTAGTCATAAACACAGGACAATAAATGGACAGGGAAAACAAAAAGGATCTGGCCCTGAGACTTGAGAGGTAAATTTGCAGTCTGGAACCAAAGGGCAGAATTTCTTAAAGAGGCCTTGAATAGGCGCTGACTGACTGCGAAAAGGAAACATGACACCGTGACACAAAATGTCACGAGCCTTAATGGCTTTAGAGACAAACTGACCCAGAGCCAAGAGGCAGTCTTTCAGCTCAGTCTGTCATCACAGGACAGCTACATTTGGCATGTATTCTTTCTGTGTCTAACACTGTTTTGTATGTGTGTAATCTCAGAGAACCAGAAGCTCTTGTGGAAAAACAAGACCATGAAGGGTCGCGAGTAGAGTGATTGTTGTCTTAGTGGGAAAACTATGGAGAGATGGTACTAAAGCAGCAAACACTTATGAATTTATGTTTCCTTCTATGCGGCTTTTCAGCACTCTCCTTACTCATTGCTTTCATGACAGAAAACTGTTTCCAGAGTCCACAGCAACAAACCAGCCAGGCTGCCGTTGCGCAAGAGTGTATACTTGAAAAACTGTGCGGGGGTGTGTGAGCTGAGTGAGGAGTGTGTTTTGAGAAATCAGGGGGAAAGTTTCCTTGTCTCAGTGCCTGCCATTGTTCTGTCTCCTTGAAAGTCCATGTCTGTGGTTGGAAGACAAAGCATGCTGAGTTGTCTGTCTGTATTGGTGGAAAATCTCCCACCCACAGATAGACCTGCAGTCTACCTTTGGGGTGGACAGCATATCTATAGAGAACACATATCTCTCCTACAGGGTGTTGAACTGAGCTGCGCTTCGCTAGATGCCTACTATATGTTTAAAAGTTACAAGGTGAATTTTTATCCTGCATATTACAAGTGCTGGGAAATGTAGAATGGGACATAAAGGGGGAAAAAAAATGAAAACCCCATTGAAAAAAATGGTATTATCAGACTGCCATTCAAAATCAGATAGTGGGGGAAAAATGGGTTTCCTCACCTTGGGAAAGAACGTGCGCGTTACAAACTGCTTGTACTCTAAAAAGGGGATGCCTTGGCTGCGATTCAGCTCCTTGGTTAGGTCTGTCATGTCCGTCTGCAGCTCTGCAAAACCTGAAAGGACAAGAAAACAGTAAGACACATCCTGGGACTGTTTTTAAATTACAATTGTTTGTAGGATCTGGCTCCACAGGCTTCATTTGTTTCTATAAAAATGAGTCCAGAATGTTCTTTGAGGCAAAAGCAATAATCATCCCATTCTCTCAGCCAGTTGTGGGATCTGAAAGTACCTGGATGATTTCAGTGGGAAAAGTTTTAGATGAGACAAAGAATTGTGCCATTTAATTTCCTAGACTGAGTGTGATGTTGTGGTTGAATACTAAATATACCACTGATCCTCTGATCTTCTTCCTCTCTCTCTCTCTTTGCCAGACTGTGCAGCTCGGCACGGCATGCAGGCAAATATTTACCAAACGATAATCACAGCAGCCAAATCCAGTCAGAGGCCCTCATCCAAAACATGTGTGCAAGCTGAGGTTTACATGCAGAAACAGTATCCTCATGTCCAGACACTGGTTTTAATCTGGATGCTAATTTTGCAGCCACTTCATTGTGTAGCATGTTCTACAGTAGGAGAGGATAATGTTGTCCTCTAATGAGATGCTGCAGATTGCTTAATGGAAAAACGCTTCCTGTTGCAGGATGAGAGACGTATTTGGGTTACAATACCAGAGTATTCAGACTGTGTTTGTGTAGAGAGAAGGAGATACTAGACACGAGGGATTTAAAACATATTTCATGACTCCTCCAGGTTATTTATGCTTGTGCTTACTAAAGTGTACTATGAACCACCAATCAGTTCACACCACAAACTCCTGAGTAGACGAAGTAAGACTAAATACCCAGCCTCTCCTCTGCCTCACTTTTTATACCAAATAAACCAATCCCCCTTCTTCCTCTACTCCCCATTCTTCTGCTTTTATCACATATTTCCTCTGTGCAGAACTATCCCTCACTTTGTGCACATTCACCCTGAACTTGGCCACAAATCTACCCTCATCCTCTGACTAAATAACCTCTCCCCTCCTCCTCTCTCTCTCCCACGCTTCTGCTTCTCCTCAGACTCGCAGCCCTGACTCCCGCTCCTATCGCTTCCTCCCTCCATTTCTCTTTCTCTATCCGTCCCCCCATCTCTATGCCATAAATCTGGCTGCTCTGATGTGGAGTGGCCTTCACACAGCTCTACTCTAATACCCTAGACACACAAACACACACAGACACAGAGAACTAAACACACACACAGACACACAGACACACGCACACACACACACACACACAGGCCTTTCTCCTACAGGGCAAACACAGCAGAGGTGATGTGGCCATTGACTGTGTCTGCGTGTGACTGATCATTTGTCAGACACTGTTTTATGAGTCACGCTTACTAGGCGCAAATCTGTCTAACTGTTGTATCTCCCTCCCACTTCAGACTAGAAGCGAAACCTCAAACAAACACCCCTTTTTCTTCGTACACACACACATACACACACACGCATGCACGGATGTACACAAACAGACAAATACACAAACACATGTGGTCAATATTTCTGTCTTCCCACAAGCTCTTTGGATGTCATTCTACACAAAACATCTTTTTAGATACAAAGCACAAACAGCAAAGCTCATAGTAGAGGGTGTGTTCATGCCGATGCACGTGTGTGTTCTTGTGTGAACGCACCTTTACGGATCTCCTCTCTTATTTGAGACTCCATCTCCTCCATTTGGAGTAGGGTTTTCTGCCAGTAGCGTTCCGCCCTTCGACTCTTTGTGCAGTACACTATGAGAGCTGAGAAAGACCAAATCACCTTAAATCACACATGTATTACAGTCAGTAAATCAGAACATAACAATTTGCTCAAAAATGGGTCCAGATTTATTAAATTATGGTTGTAGATGGTTGTATATCGTGTTTTGTGAGCCTGTGAAAAAAACGTGCATGAATAGCTCAGAAATACAAGTTAGTGCATGTGTAAATGAAGTTGCACAAATTGCACAAATTTCTCCACGTCTGAGAAAAAAAAGTGATTATTTGAGAACAGATTCAAAGCAGGAAAATGTGAGAAAATCCACACAAGCCCTGCACTGCGCACACACATTTGCACAAAGATTACAGTATGAATACAGTGCACACACAGACACACGGGAGCATACAGAGGGTAGACAGCAGAAGGAACAGTGGGGTCTTTGTGCTCTGAGCACTGATGAGAGAGATGACGTGTGTGAAACTATGACCCCAAATTCCTTTTTGTCTGTTCCACATCTGGAGCATCCATTGCTACAACAAGCACACATCTCTCATTTGATGGTGAGTCTGTGTACACAACCTACCCACAGTGCACAGCAACAACAGCACACAGCACACCACAATGGATACCACGATGGCCAGCTCACTGCCACCAAGTTGCACTTTGGCGATGGTGTGATGAAAGTTGCCCACTTGCACCTAGAAAGAGAAAAAAACAAAACAACACATGAAACTGTAATGAGGTCTTCAAAACCTGTCTCCTCTTTTGTTTTCTTTTATTGCTTTTCCTCTCATGTTGTCACCATTACCTTTACATGCTAAAGTATGCTCCTCTAAAGTTGGGCACAACGTTCATTAACAGTCCAGTGGCAGCATTTTTGATTATAATTATGCCAATAAAGCAAATTAGATTTTTTTGACTGGGACAAAGATGAAGACGGGAAGTGAAGTAGAGGCAGACGGAGCACTAATGAGCAGATACAGTTGGGACAACATTTTCCTTTGCAATAAAGTCTAAAAATGCACACAGTATACCCTGTTCTTAATGAGAACACACATTCCTGCACACAGGCACATATGCATGCACACATTACTTTTTTTCATGGTCACAGGTGCAGACACAGAAAAAATTACACACTGTACATTTTGAAAAATGGTCTCTTGCTGCAACCAGCTGAAGGAGTCACCCAGTTCAGAGTAACCCAGATGTGACAAGAAAGAGATTTTCACTTCTGCCTTCTGATTAGTCAGCAGGGTCTCTCTGGTCCCTCCTCACATCCTCCCTCCTCCTTCCCCTATTTGAACATAGTTCATAAAAGAGACTCAGATAAAAAGCCTCCAATCCTCAGACCAAATCCTTCTTACACTGGTCTTACTCTGAGGGAGAAACTGGCTCACTGGACTCCCAGCTTCTTTTCTTATTCACTCTTTCTCTTTCTGTTTACCCAGACCAGAAAAAAATCTTCTTCCAGAGACTGCAGCAGCTAGTCCTGGTGTAATGGAGGGGAAAATACCATTGTTCCATGTTCCTGTTTCACTTGGGGTACAAAAACATTGCTTCCCCATATCCACTTCTGCAGCTCAGCTACACTTCAGAGCCAATCACAACACGTGTGCAAAAATAGATTTGCCACTGAAAGTAAGTGAAGAAACACAAATGGCCATAAGCTATGCGACAGCTCAACATGTATGCATTTATTCAAATGTGCCAGCGCAAAGGAAAATATACATGCGCTCTGTATTTATGTCTCTGTCAAACGTGCACACAAATCATCCTCACTGCTCACGTACAGGCAGCCCACCCATTTGTGTTATGACATCTCATCTGACCCTTGCCCTGCATTTATGTCTTTGCTAATTGCCTGTGTTTATTCTCAGACATCCTGACAGACGGGGGTGGGTGGGTAATCGAGCGAGCCACAGGTACACCGGGAGAGAGAGACAGAGCGAGAGCTTGAGAAATAAAAGAGCTCCCCTTCTATTTCTGAGTCAAAGTGGGGAAACGGGTTACAGAACAACTCAGCTAGCACATGTTTCTGAGCTATTTCAGCGAACCACTCACAGTCTCATCATATTTAAATATAGATGAATGCGTTCCCCTCTTAATAAAGCCTTGTCAGAACACACAAGGATGGACAACAACAGATCAGAAATGCGGTAGAGGAAAGAGAATATCTCGTTTTATCAGGACTGTACAGGGTTTGACCATGTCTTAATCAAGACCTTTAATTGTGGCGGAAAGACTATGGAGACCAAACAAAATCACATCATCATCACTGACTCAGAGGATTCAGGCCTTGGTGTGAGCAAGAGTCTGTGTAGTAGGTGACTGTGTTGCAGGTGATAGAAAGCCTGATAAAGGATTAAAGAGATAATGGGGGAGTGGTAAACATTTCACTATTTCACTGCTGCAGTGTGGCACAGAGTGACAGCTCACCACCCCCTCTAATTGCTGATTCATGGTGACATGCTCAGAGACTACAAACCATTCATAATGCATATAGAGAGACACACAACTATCACTGACTGTGCCTCTACTTGTGCAGATCAAATCTGTTTCAGTGAACATCACAGATGGTCTGGACTCTCGTCTAAATGCACGAAATGTTTGGCTTGAGTTCTGTGTGACAGATGATGGGTGATAACCTTAAATTAACAGGATCTATCCAGCAATATTTTTGACACAAGGTTGTGTGTGTATTTGTATTTTGTTGTGGCATTTCACATGCTTGAATACTTACAGTGACAGGCAGCTCCCTCTCACTGGTGCTCAGCAGTTCGTTGATGGTGCAGTGAAACAGCTGGTCATTATGGAAGCTGATATTACAGGGATAGGGGCCAATCATCACAGAGTATTCCTCCGGCACCAGTTCCAGATCGCTCGGCCCTATCTGCACCAGAAACAAACAAAACCAGCCGTCAGCCAGTCAGTGGTAAGAGACCAGGGGGGACTTTGAACAGGCACAGATAACATTCATAAAGACCAAAGCAGCCTGATCCACACATACAGTACATGAAGACACACAGAAACTGAGCCGTGGTCACACAGCTGTCACAAAAAGGAAGCCAGAAGAAAACTCATCCAGTTTTGGCTCGAGCTCAGCTTAAAGCAGCAAACAGTCCCGCTGCTTCTCACATGGCCAGAGAAGTTTCTACAAACAAACTGCTGCTGATAGTCATCCCTATCACTGCCCAAAATAACATTCTCAGGGTCTTTACAGGAGCCTGTTGGAATTACCTGCACAGCCCGACTCTATCCTGTGTCTGATCCAAGCCCTGCTTCTCACTGCTGAGACTTAGATTAATTAAAGTATTTAGTGAATTAGTCATACTCAGTCTGTTAAAACAGTTAACAATGTTTCCTGTAGGTCTAGAGGGAGATTTGTGAAGTCTGAAAAATATCCCTGCCATTATGATTTCTAGGGAGCTAGGGGCATGGGGTTTCAAAATGGAGACAGTTTAATGGAAGATGCCTTAACATAAAGTTGCATTATGGAAAATGTAGGATCCATTGAAGCTTTACTCATAGTAGCGGCTAAAAGTCAGGATATCTCTGCCTCTGGTGATTCAATTTTGACTTCTATATATGTGTGCTTTGCAAGTCTAACTTATATATATATATATATACAGTTTATACTGTATATATATATATATAAATAGCACCGTGCTTCTCATCTCATCGATCATGTCCAGTAACACAGCAACATTAGTACAACATGAAAAACACAACCAGGCAAATGATCATCCACATTGTAACCAAGTCAAGATGCCTTATTTTCTAACATGCTTTATTTGGTGTTAAAAATTGAACCAGGAGGTATGTCTGTAAACTCTGGGGGTTTGCCTACAACATGTCTAATCATCTGACAGCATATGTTTCTTTAGCAGTCAGTTTTCCTTTTAGCAATGTTTCAGCATCCACAGATCTCTGCATTTACCTTGGTACGTACAATGTTGTTATTTGCCAACAGGATTGATTACCAAAACTTTGAAAATAACATCCAGTTTGTGTGAAACTATAATTTAACTTTAATATAAAAGTGACAAGTGAAGTACTGTGTGTCTTTGTATATATGCATATGTTATTCCTGTGTGCTCCCTTGCTTTGATTACACCCTTAGGGCCCTGTCCTGTCCCTACTGCAGGATGCCACCCCCTGGGTCTCTGTCAACAAACTCTTCCTAGAACAGACACAACAAACACGCATACACATACTGTATGCAGTACACACAAACAGACACAAAGACCCTCAAACTATCGGAAAATATGTTTGAGCGTATTGTAAAATATACTGTCTAACCTCCACAAACAACAGTTTTCACACTTAAACTCATTGCACCAAAACAATGAAATCTAAAGGCCAAAACAGGATGAAAGCAAACAGAACCCACCCACATTCCAGCTCAGGTCCTTAATATAGGATCTGGCTGACTAACAAGCTCCCTATTAAACAAACACACAATGTCTCTCCAGCCTTTCTTCCCCCTTCAGGTCCACAAGTGGAATTCACCTTCCTAAAGAAAAGTGGAAACAACAGAAGCGTCGGACATGTAGACAGGTCCTCATCCTGACGCATAAACATACAATGCGGAAGCTGCATCATTTTCAAACTTCCCTGTCTGTGCTGTTAGTATGTGCATGTGCATGTTGCATGGCGTTGCAGCCAGTAGCCCTTCAGCATGATAAATCCATGCAGACAGGTGCTTAGTTCAGCCAGAACACAGGAACACTGGGCCTCCCACTGAGCTGCCATCACCCCATTCCCCCCTTTAGACCCCCAACAGAAATACACACCTTTGATGTGTTTTATATGCCTGTGGTTTATGCGAATATGAATAAAGAAACGTTCAGCCCTGTCGGCTGTGCACAGTGGGGGCAGTCAGTTTATAGCAGAGCTGCTTTTGGAGCCAAGGAACAAGCAACCTTAAAAATATTTCTTCTATGTATAAACTGAATATGGGTTTTTAAAAGCCAAGATTGTCAGTAGCCAGCTTTTTTTTTTATTATAGTATTTTTAAGTTTGACTGTTTTCTCACTAAAACTTAAATATATTGTAGGCTAGTCTGTGTTTTTCTAGTTATAATGGCATTATGGCTCATCATGGTCATCCTATCACCTTGATCCACTTTGGACTGAAATATCATCAACAAGTATTATCTAGTTATTTAGAGATTGTTAAGTCACAATACAGTACCAGATATTACTTGACTTTTCATCTCAAAATGAAGGACACTCCTATTATCCTCAACTGTATTGTGTTATTTAGCGACTCTTTACTATCAATAGTAAATTTACTATCAATAGTAAATGTCTACTGTAATCTGACACATTTGAATTTTAACTTATTTTTAATATTATTTGAAATGTCTGTTACAGCTTTTTAAATATTGTCTATATATAATTCAAACGGACATTTGACATGTTGATCTGACCAACTGGTTTTGTAAAAGACATATAAATATCAAATGAATAAAACATAAGTATACCCTGCCAATTTAGGTGCACAACACTGACTGCAAAGCGGAGATTTTCAAACCGAGTGAAGGTGAGCATTTGCCTGACTTATCACCAAATCAAAATATCAGTGAAGCACTAATCTGAACTTCCTGTCTCAGCAGTCTCACTCACATTGATGATGAGTGTCAGTGGCTCTCCAAGGTGGTGTTTAATCAGCTTCTCTTTGTTGGCGGTGAAGAACTGAGGGTCCTCCACATACTCCAACAGGAAGTGACCTTTGTGAAGCTCCTTTTCCTCTTCCTCTGGATCACTGCCAGAGGATAAGGGGCTGTCCCCTGTGTAGAGGACTCCATTCAGCAAGAACTGCACTGAGGTCTGCTGCGACTGGATGGATGGTGGGGATGTGCAGGTGATTGTTGACGGGGAGAGCACTGTGCAATGCTGCTGGACCAAAGAAGACAAATTAGCTTAAAATGGATCTGATATCACGTATTGGATGTTTAGTTACTTGATCTACATATAGTGTGATTCACTTTAAACTGTTACGAGTGTCCAATTTTGAGATGATTACTCACAGCTTCTCCGATTCCTAGCACCTTCATGGTGACACTCTGCACCAGATCAAATCCCTGGCCCGTCACCGTGATGGTCCTGCCACCACTGTGACACACACACACAGAGAGAGATAGAGAGAGAGTCATGTGCCAAATTCAAACTGTTTTGCAGGGGGACCCGATAATAATGCAAAACAGTTTGACTGTAGTTACAATCCGCACACATGTCATCAGAGACATGCCGCTGCCCTGGTACAAACATACCATGCTATTTAGAACACAGAGGGAGAAAATGCTGCACATCAGGATGACATTATAGTAATGGCTTATGTCAGTGACTCTGGGAGGGGAACCACAGAGTCATCCAGCTTGAAATGTTTTGCACATTTTGTTTCTAAAGCTTGTGGTGTGTGTGATACACCTTACCTGAGGTAGCTCTTTTTGGGGTGGATGAAGCTGACAGTGGGATTCTTCTCGTAAGTGTATGTGGTACTAAGCTCCTCATGCTTACAGGGAAGGTTTTCAAACTCCACACACACTGTCAGTGGCTCAGTGTGTGCCTGAGAGGCTGGAGGCATGGTGCACTCTATGGTTTCATCTGTTTTCCTAAAAAATTAGGCAATCGTTGGAACCGCACCATCTTGTGATGAAAAATGTTTCCACTTATGTTTGAAGCAGCTTGGCAGAATTTTATAAAATCACTACTTCGCAATACACTTGAGCAAAGCTGGCTAGAGTCAAGTTGGGCCTGGGTCATAAAAATGAGAAATAAGTCTTAACTTGAAAGCAATTAAAACAACTGATCTGTTAACAAAAAGCACACACCTTGAATATTTAATTACTAGGTCCATTCATTTACAGCATTTAGTGTCTGCTATGTAAAGACACTATTAATACAAGGAAATCAGAGAAATACATCTTGTTCATGCTTGACCAGGACTCAAAACTAATTCTGGATACTTGTGATACTTGTAAGTCATACTTACTCTGTGATGGTGCATTCCAGTGAGTTGTTGACCTTGACTCTGACCTGAGAGCCAATGTTCAGGTGTTCCCCCCTGATGGTCACTCTGGTTCCTCCAGCACGAGAGCCCTTTTTTGGATCCATCGACAGCAGCCTTGGGACCTTAATACACAGGGGAAAGATACAGCACATGACTAATTAAACACCTGACAGCTTCTGTTGCTGGAAATGACAGGCTTGGTGAATCTGTGATTTGTGTTCTATGATTTCTAACACACACACACAAAAAAAATTCTCCTTCTTTGAGGTTGAAATAACTCGACTTTACAGATTGGCTGAGGCAGCTGCTGACTATAACAGTAAATTAGTGAAGAAAACTGTGAAGACAGCCCACGCTGCAGTATGGTGAAGTGCTGCTGAAGCCAACAGGCCTTTGGGCTGAAGCGTCCAGGACAGCTATACCGAGGCAATAATGTTGCATGCATGCATTCATGCATACACGTAAAAACGTGCGCACACATACACACACAAATAAAAGCTCCTCAGGCAAAGATGAATAGCCCTGTCCAGCTTTGCAGCTACCAACATCAGCATTCCTTTCTGAACTTTCTATCCCACCATGAACCTTGCCTCCAGGGAAGCCTCTTATCCTCACTGACAGGATTCACTTCCTCAGTTTGCGCGGAAGGAGGAGACCTATTGTGTGTTTGTGTGTCAGAGTGGGTGTAAGGAGGCAGATGTTTCCTTCTAAAGGTTTGAGGAAGGAGATGCAATAGAGACACATATCCTGTCTCTGAAACAGCTTTCCCTTTCTCCTGCATCACCCCCTCCAAACCCTGCAATAAAAACCTCTGTCATGATGAGCATCTCTGTGCTGGATAAAGAAGTCTGAGAGGAGTTCCCACAGCCGGGCATAATGTCTGTTGTTCTGGATTCATCCTCATGTACCTAAGTAGAGCTTCAAGATCGGTGTGATCTCTGTGGGATGACTCACAGGCAGGGCTGCAGAAGCAGCTGAAATGAAAATCCATTCCTGAACCTAATTATAACAACTATAAACAAAAAGAAACAAAGAGCTTAGATGGGTATTTCCACTGGCTACTCTTAATCCAATGGGACATTGTGTGGGTCGAGGTCAAATAACACAATGCTGGCTTGCTTGCCTCACCCAGTGATGAATACAGAGCAAAGGGACATTCCAATACTCGCCATATTTGTTTTTGCTGGCAGTAAGAGTAGGATGACAATGGCGCTTAGCTACAGCTCAGTTGAATGTTTGAAGATTCCCACACACTTGCATTCTTCTGAATCATAAAACTCATCTGTTAACACTCGACTGACACACTTGGGAAGGGTTTCCCAGTAGGGAACAAGAAACAAGACAGTGAAGAATGTGAAGGAAGAGGCTGATGGGGCAGAAAGCAAAGATCAGCAAAAGGATAGGGGATAGAAGTCCAGAGAACACTTACTAAATACGAGAAGCTCTCTTTTGATGACCCCATACCGCTCTGCTCCACATCCACTTGGACAATATCTGTGTTGTCATGTGCAGACCTCCCGGTGACACACACCAGCCTGGGGAATTTAAGAAAGAATATATCCTCCTATTAACTGTCAGAACATCATAATCCAAGATCAGTTAATAAAAAAATGACAACAGTGGATAAGAGCACCCAGAAATGAAGCTTATAAATGTAATGAATTAATTTAAAATGGGGATGCTTAGATCAAATTGCAAGTGACAGGAACCAATACGAAGACAAAGAAAGATATCTTTATTATGACTGCTAACAAAGATATATTTCATCTTGGAGAATGGTGGTTATGAACCAATTCATCAAAACATATTGCATTTACATATGCAATCCAATAAAGCCTTGAGATATCAGATATTAAGAGTTGTAAAGTTCAAAGCTCCACAGACCAGATGTGTCTAACCACAGAGGAGATTAAGGGGGTGCCGAGGCTTGTTGTCTTGCCTCCTGGCTGCGAATAAACCTTGTGTCATCAGTGCACGCTCTACAGGGTCGTCTCATATTAATGACACAGTGGTGTAGCAAGGCATAGGGACCTACTGTTCTCAGGCCTCACTGGGATATATGTACTAGGGAGAGCCCAACCTTTATCACCTCACATGATCCCCTTCCAGATTGACACCCTGTCGGTTTATTTAGTCAGGTGCCGGGTGCTACAGTGGTTTTGTATTCTCAGCTAGTGAAAGAATGATTGACAGAGGATCTGTGGGGAATTTACATAAGTGGAGGAGCAGTGTTTTATGTAGGAGGACCTGGCAGGACATACGGTGAGACAAGACTTGGCTGGACAGACTTGAGCCTGGCTGGGGTCAGGCTGCAAGGGCTGAGACCAGGAATGGAGTTGTATCCAATGTGTTTTTAAATGTTAGGCCTCATCTAACTTGCCCGACTCATGTGTTTTCTGTTTTAATGGAAGCAAAGAATGAACCACTGTGGCATATAATAAGCCCAATTAAAACATGGATTTTCATTATAAGCCTCAATAGCTGTTATAAATACACTACAATAACCTGCAGTAACACCCATCTGTTGATTGCAGGATCTACATTTCTGCTCATTAATTACAGGAGCACCAGGTAAAGACTGTCGTTACACTCAAATTATACTCCTGTCAGTTACGTGGCATGAGGGCAGGCTTGCACCTGTTTGAAGAAAATGCATCATTTCACATGCTCTGATTCAGGGAATAAAGAAAAAAAAAGGAAAATTAAATGAAACATGGATAATCACAGATTCTAGCCAGAAGGAAATAAAACAAACTGGAGCCTGAGTCAGCCTGAACCTGCAGGGCTGTTTCAGGCCTAACTGAACTCAGGCTGAGAGTCAGGTTCAGTGACCTGACCCTGATTAAGAAGGGCAGATAAATTAAGTAAAAGTAATTATTTAATTTAATTTTTTTGTTAAAACCGAGACTTTACTATTATGAACTACCTACTGTATTGCTACAGCCTGTAGTGACAATGTTTGCAGCAGGTGAGATGGTCCTGGCTGAAATGCTATAAAAGAGCATTGCACAGCCTCCTAAATGTTGCAACAATTCCACTTTTAGTTTACACGTGTTTGACATCTTCTGAAAGTCCACATTAAGAAACAAATACATATGGAAAGAGTTTTGTTTTACAATACCTCATAAGGCCTTTTTAAAGGATGCGGTTCCACGTTTTGTAAGACTTTTCATGGCTTGCAGACAGCCTGATGTGTGTGTGTGTGTGTGTGAGCAGAGTGTGATGCTGATGCAATGTGACCCCAGGCAAAGGACAGGCAGACTCCGAGTAGGAACAGACAGAGCCTGGACTGACCCCTGTTCTGCATTCTAGCACAACCCCTGTGGAGATATTATGGGTCTCAGAGGGCAATATTTTGGCTTGCACTGAAATGTCTCTGATAATTTCCCTGAAGTGGATGATGAGGATCATCACCAATCAAGTCCATGTGTTTGGATGTGAACATTGTCTGGGTGCTGCTAAATGGACAGGGTTAAGGCTCACATGGAAATGACAGAGAAGACAGAATGGAGGATCTGAGTGGATCCAGAGAAGTACTGCAGTAAATGAGGTGTGCCTAGACTGACTGCAATTAATTAAAATGTTGACACCAAGTCAATGGAGCACCGTCTCTCCTGTGCTGCACATTTTCCTTGTGGCATGCAGATGTGAACTTTAACCTCTCAGCACATGAGCAGACACCTGTCTCAACAACACTGGTAAATGAGGTCAAATGTGCAGGTGTGTGTACTGGTGAGTATGTGTGCACGTCTGTCATTTCTGAGAGAGCTCGTTTAAATTTGATATTTTGGGAAAAATGATATTTCTGTGAATCACAGCTGTTTTATAACGTCGTTGCATCTTCAAAGGGTTTTTAGGCAAGATATGAATACATGTATGTTAAGTTAACGTGATGAGATAAGATCAAATCTATTGAAACCTAACAGAAGCTCCCCATAAGGATAGAAGCTGAAAGATGTGCGTGTGTATGCACAAGTCGAATGTGCTGACACTGTCAGATGCACTGACATGTTATGATTTGTCAGTGCCACTTCCAGCAATGAGGATATGCTTCGCTGTCATAACAACCAGCCTCGGGAGCCAATGAGGAATGACGACACAAGATGAGATCACCCCGGCAGTGAAATGTGATTCAGTGTTTTCGACATGTGTGGTTTAGGGGAATGTGTCTGGTAGCCGGAGTGACAGGTGAGACCCGCAGGTCACCCTGAAACTGGTCTTAATACAATGATTGGCTTCAGTGGAGCAAGACCAGATAAACAGTTCCATTCAAGGAACATTACAGATACTGAATGGACGTTTGGATATAATTGTGGAGTTTCTGACTCTGTTATGCTGTGTGAAAGTGGGGTCCTGCTGTCTCCATGGTGACCGTGTGATGGTCCCTGAGCTACAGAGAGATGGCAATGGAGTTATTTAAAATGAGAAGTGTGTTGCATTTTAATACTTGTTAACACTTGCCTCATGAATACACGAGTCCACCTGTGTATTAAGAGATGGTTTCCACTAATGATGCATTATGGTGATTTGTGAGACACAGTTTAGAAACTTGGCTCATCTGAGGTTTTCTTAAAATAAAAGCTTGTTAAATACAAGTATTATTACAATAATACAGGCAGAACTGGCACACATTAATACTTTAAATTGATTATTTTACTGTTCACTTCTGTCTTATTTATTTATTGCTAGGATTATAAAATACCAATACACCAGTTTAGCATTGTATCTCTGTAATAGTGTTATATTTCTACTTGTAGTTCTACTTGTAGCAATTACTGTATATAGCGTTGGACTGTTAGCCTTACGTAGAGACCAGGAGCTCAGTCTTTTCAACTTCTTTCCACTTCTGCCCAGATTTTTTTGAGCTCCAGACAAAGTTTTCAGTCAAAGGAGTTTGCCGAATTCCTCCCAAAGACCCGTAAACAGACTCTGATGTGTCCCTATATGTGCAATGAACAGCTGCATCACAGTTATTATAGGAAAAGTTTTGATGTTGTTCCCAAACTTTCTAAAACCACTACTGAAATTCTTTCATTCTTTCCCTGGTGAGAAAGTTATTCTAGTTAGCTGTGACTATCCAAT
The DNA here is from genome assembly GCA_032353495.1 of Ctenopoma kingsleyae. Taxonomy (NCBI): domain Eukaryota; kingdom Metazoa; phylum Chordata; class Actinopteri; order Anabantiformes; family Anabantidae; genus Ctenopoma; species Ctenopoma kingsleyae. The sequence continues at coordinate 16,659,603 of JAUBNQ010000026.1, read as the reverse complement.
AAAAGTAAGTGCTCAAAGTGCTGCCTGATCTGAGTTTTGTTTTCATAAGTAAGAAAAATCTGATCGCTGAGATGCACTTTACATCAACATCGGATATCTGATACATCATCAAGATTTCTTCAAGATTTATTAAATGAGACAAATCTTTCACTTACTTCTTCTGTCTCTATTCATGCCTGTTGTCCACCTGTACACTCACCTGCCTGAGAGCATGTCAGGTTACCATGACAACAGGTAATTGGTTGCTATCATCTCACCAGTCCTAGCTGCAGCATAACTGCATATTTTAAATAGTTGTATATATATAGAAATGTTTTACAGAATAAAATAGACAATTTAAAACATAGCTAAACAAATTAAATAGAAATTAAACAAGAAAAAAGTGCCCCCACACCATTGTGCTTCAACAAACACTTTAAGAAGAGCTGATGTAAACGTGTGTGCACATTTGTGGATCATAATTCAGCCATACTTACTCTACAGAGACAGTGTAGCGCTCAGGCTGTAGATTACAGGACACATCTCCAATAAAGACCTTCACTGCTCCAGCCCTGCGGCCCAGGTTTCTGCCCTGTACTGTCAGCAGCGTGCCTCCTTCCACTGGACCCCTCAGGGGGAAGACCTGACAAAGACAGATTGAAGTAATGAACAGGGAGAAAGAGAAGCCTGTGAAATCCCTGTAATAAGCACAATATATTAGAGCTAATAAGTAGATAACTCCCCTTAAAATGCTTCACTAATGATAGGTGATAATGAACATGACAGAGAATTAAGAGAATGGAGATCTGTCTCTGATGCTGACATGGAGTGTGGCACACAGAGACACAAGGACAAGTGGTCCGTGTAAGTGTTCTTCAGCTGAAGACTGAGATCTAATTGAATAGACACACGATTTAGGCATACCCACAAACACACACACACACACACACACACACACATAAAGCAGACTCTTAACTGTGCCAGTCTGAGACTCTTCAGCCTCTAATCCTCTACAGCACATGCAAATAAAGAGCAGCCTAAGAGCCCCCTTCACATCCCATAGGAGACAGACAGAGTGAGAGAGTGAGGGCTGGAGAGGCGAGGTGGAGAGCACAGCAGAAAGGCAGAAAGGTGGATGAGTGGGGAGGCAATTTAGGGAATTGAGTGTCATGAGGAGAGTGAATGCTGATGGTGGCGGTGAGAGAGCAAATTAATGCACAGCGCTTTTCCCTTTCATCTGTTTCCCTGTGTCTGCTCTGTCAAATTCCTTAGTCCAATTTCTGCTGTTGTTCAGAGTCAAACTCTCACGCATCATTTCAGGCCTCATTTTTGGTCTCTTAACTTTCCGTTCAGTGGCCATGTAAAGAAGGGAGAGGACCATCATCTCTCCAGTCACCACGGAAACACAACTTTATAGATAGCATCTCCGACAGACAGCCAGACAGAAGCAATCTACTATCATCTTGCCACTGTAGCATAGCTAGCCCCGCAGTGCGCATGCTTTTCCAAATGACCCCCCTGGCTGGGCCAAGGTCACTGTGATCCCCCTGTGTTATTACCCTGGCCCCAGCTCTATCACAAACTGAGCTTAGGAATGAAAACAGCACTTCTGTTTGGTCTAGGTAACAGAACAAGGTTTGGTTCTGCACGCAGACAATTTGAAGCCAGAAAAAGTGACAGCACAAATAAATAACCACATATTTCCCGGCTAAAAGAGGGATGGTTGAGTAAAGAAACAATGAATTGCATTTAATATCATGTGAAAACAAGCTGTTGGACAACTACCCACTGCTTGTAATATTTCTTTGGGATCTAAGCCAAAAGACGTGATGTAAATGTTTTTCGGTTATATTAAGCTTTACTATTAAGTGTGACCGCTCTGTTCCTTATTACAATATTTAACTTCCCACTACAAAAACACAAACCCACATTCTTTCATACAAGCGTAATGTACAAACACAACATAAATGCACGAGTGAGGCAGAATGGCAGACATACACACAAAAGCACCCACCCTCTCTACAGAGCTCAGCAGCAAGCAGAGTTATTTATTATCACTATGCGTCTTATAGCACCTAGTGTGTCTCTGTGGTACCATTGAGCATTGACATCAGCTGGCGTGCTGTTCATTTACACCTCTTACAAGTCTGGGAGTCTTGATGTACAGCACAAACTTCGCCTGGCCTCCTGGGAGATCACAGGGTGTGAATGTGTCTCACTGAAAACCTCCACTAGGAATGCAGGAGGTATTAAACACATTTGAGAACTAAATTATTCAAATAAAAAAAAACAAACAAACAACTATACCTACTGTAATACTGTACATGCAGGTATGGAACCAGCAGCACATAAACTACCTGACAGATATAATCCAAACGTATTTTTATTTTTTGTTCTGAAGCGATCGTTTTGAGGTCAGAGCTTTCCTTCATCTCCTCACTTCACTTCCACTGCATCACACTAATCAAGGAGGACGTGAGGACAAAAACAGGAAAAAGCGTCTCACAATATTGTACCCCTCACCGCCCTTTCTGTGTCCAACTAGCTCTCCATCCTCTCTCCCAAACCCTTTATGTCTAACCCATATCCCTCTGTTCTTTTTTCTTTTCATGTTGTGGATAAACTATGTTTGGCAGTTCCTGTTTTGAACGGTGAACTACCTCTAATCAATGTTTTTTTAAACAGTGGATGAGCCCACACATAAAATGAGAATAAAGAACCTGCAGAGATAATAAATGTCTTCATTGTCTTACATCAATGTGTTGAATCGAGAGCATTTTTCACAATTACATGGTATGTGGCAAAGTTTGGGCCACATACTGAATAATATAAAATCCTCCATATTATTGATATGTTGTTGCTAGTAACTTGTGATAGAGACAATGTGACAAAGAAAAGCAAGATAAACGTGTTTCATTATCTAAGCTGTGCACACAGTTACTACGACTAAACAACAAAGAGAAGCTGTGGAATGAGCCTGTGTGAATGTTTGTGGAGAGCAGATCTTTTCCTCCGGAAGCCGGAGCACTCGGGCTTTAACCCCCGTGGATTCTCTGGCAAAACATGGCTGCTAAAGCATTGCATCACACACCCTACTGAACCACAGCTTCACTATCCTTTCTGCAACCAGCTCTCCTGGGAGAGCCGGTAGGAGAGTGTGTGTGTGTGTGAGAGAAAGAAAGAGAGAGAGAGAGAGAGAGAGAAAGAGAGAGAGAGAGAGAGAGAGAGAGAGAGAGAGAGAGAGCATAAGTATTTCAACAATGGTCTACCCACGCACACACATCTCAGCCCAGCTAGCTTC
>JAUBNQ010000026.1:16625684-16639810 GCA_032353495.1 Ctenopoma kingsleyae | reverse complement strand
GTGTGTGTGTGTGTGTGTTTCCTACCTGTTTTCCAGAGTACACCAACCACAGTGGGCGTCGCCTGCTCCCAAACAGTCACTGCAGCTGCTCCACTGGTCACATTCTGCAACTTTCACCCTCAGCATCTGCGCAACACAGCACAGAGATGAAATACCCACATATACTAAATTTAGGAGATTCTTATGAAGGCATGTCAGCAGAAGCAGCAGAAATTTTACAAGATCATAGCAGGTCAAACTAGGGCTGAAACAACTGATAGAAAATTAGCCAGTTGTGTTTATAATTAATTTATTGTTCAAGTTAGTTATTAAGCAAAAAGGTACAGTCAGTTTCTTTCAAAAAACAGGGGAGGTGGAGTTTTCTCAGTTATAAAGAATAAAGATCTCAGTCATGGTTGATTTGGTGACACCATTAGTAATTGGTGGGATGTCCCAGTGCTGTTTGATGCTGCATGTACTATAATTCTGGAGGAAGCAAACACTGTCTAAGGTTATCTGTTTACGTTGCAGCCACACAAACATAGAAAGAAACCTACTACAGAGTAATCTATTACAAAGCGTAAATATATTTAAAGCTAGAAATTACCAACCATGCAGTATTAAAAATGTGTTTTTTAGTTAATGAATGATAACTTATATGTTACATTTCGAGATACTATAGATCATCATATTTGTCATGTCAGTGACTGAAATGAGCTTAATCTTATCAGTGTGTATAACAAAACATCAGTTCTTGACTTGTGAGACAGGAAGCACAGTGATTTAGTCTCAGCTAAAAATCAGGTGCATTTGCACTGTACAACAGAACTGCAAGTGCCACATCCTGTCACAAACACAGCTGCTATGTAGCACAGCGGTTTGGAAATGCAGTACTGAAACCTATTGATGGTCTGTATATGTGGCTATCTACGCAACAAATGTGTGTTCAGGTAAACTGAGGTTATTCCCTGGATGAGAAATGAAGTCTGATTGTGGTAATTGTCATATTTCTTCATATGTAGCAGAGGTGGAAAGAGTCAAAAAACAACTTGAGACTTGAGGGTTGCCCTCGGCTAAATGCTTACATGGTGAGAGGTCATGAGATAAAGGAAGTTCTTGTCGCTGGGGTCGAAGGTCATGATGTGGTGGACGGCTTCACTTGCTGGCAGCTTCAGTGTCCGCTGACTGGCCAAGGTCATGTTTGGCAGGAGGGTCAGCTGTGAAAAAGACATCAGAGTCAAGTGAGCAACTCCTTGCTTTACACTCATAGAAGATTTTCCTAAAAACTAGGATTTGCGTAATCCAACCGCAGTTGTTTTCTGTTGATCAAGCTCAGTGCAAACTCTGATACATGAATTTTGCTCAGCAACACCTCAGAAAATGCTTTTTTTTTTTTTGTTCACTTCCTCCAGCACCGTCTGGTAGGGAATTCACACCATCAACTTTCACATCAAGATCATTTCTTAAAAACTGTGGTGTGTTATCAAGACATGCTGTATGTATTCTTTTAGATGTCCCAAAACTGACTGATGCAGACCAGACAGAACAAAAAACTCATTGTTAACAAATAAATGAAAAATGAGTAAACAAGAGCTGACACATTTAGTAAAGCATATTTATTTAATCACAAATGTTTCTATATTTTATAGAGTCAAAATATTTTTTACATGTTCAGGGTTCTCAAATATCTTTTGGCAGGTCCTTTGTTGTAGCAGTGTGCCTAATCTTGTTCCACTGAGCAGTGATTTATGCACACACTGGCCTTCCTACAACTCGAGGAGTGACATATTCTCACGTATGCACAAACATACGCATGCACACGCACACACACACACACGCACACGCACACTGAACTGCACAGAAAAACAAACTGTGCTGAGTGAGACTTCCTGTCACACAGACAGTGAAATTTCTGTGATTTGTTGGGTCTCCTTCCAATGGAGACATCCTGCCATCCTGAGGAACTGGCAAACTGACCAGCATCTGGTGACAAGCACGGGCTGTGTCACTTCTCCATTCCTGCTGAACACACAAACACCCTGTCACATGCACAGACAACACACACACACACACACACAAGTCAAAACCATCACCACCCACTGAGACACTGGTTAATTAATGTTAAGGGAGAGCAGACAGAAGCTTAGTAAATCATTGGCTTCTGGTCCATTATCTCAGCCTCCAAAACTACTCACTGTTGTTTTTATAACACCATCCACACACACACACACACTCTTCTGTCTTCGAGATCGTAAGCAGCTGTGGTATGTCTTCACCCCACTCTCCAGTGGCTACAAATACACAAATACATACGCAGAGTGACACAGTGAGGAGCAAGTAAACAGCAGCCCACACACCTGGACAGGGAGCAGAATAGGGGCAGGGTGGAGGAGAGAAATGGCACAGTGCGCCACCAGGTCAACCAACAAAACACCTGCTGTACTGGCAGGTCGCTCTGACTGTAGTCTCTGTCTATCTGCCCACAGATGAAAGACCCTATTCAATGAGTGTTCAGCTGCTGTACGTGCATTCTCTATCAGTGTATGCATGTGTGTGTGTGTGTGTGTGTGTGTGTGTGTGGTCATGTGCATGTGAGAAGAATAAAGACAGGTGGGGCAGGAGAGAAAGAACAAGAAAGACAAAGAGATAACGTCTGTTTGTTTGCAAAAAGAATCAAAGGGCCTTTTATATTTGAGATGAAGTAAAGGAGAGGGGACAATAAAGCAATGAACTGAGAAGTGGAGGGGTGGACTGACTGAGGGGAGTAAATTTGGAAGAGTGAGTGAGATAAAGGCAGACACTGCTGGAGGCAGAAAATGGAAGTCAGCTGTAATGGGGAGGGAGAGACTTCATTAAAAAAATGCATGTAATTACAAATTACTTCACTGAGGGCTCTCTCAAAGACAGTAAAAGAGGTCTAACTTAATCTCAACCACTGTTCCCCTGTGTTTAGTCTGAGCCAAACTCACAGTCAGAATCACATTACACACACTAACAGCACCATTAACCTCTGTAACAACTCTATCCTCAGGGCACACACACACAGAGACATTCATTTCTGCTGCCACACACACAGATAAATACACAAACAATGAAGACACATAAAGCTAAAAAGCACAAAGCATGTTGCTGCTCAAGGTCACAGTGCTACAGTATTATTATATATAACAAGGTTGACACGCATGCTGAGACATATTGCATATGATCACAGGGTATGCATTCATCTGAGTAAACACATGAAATCACTAAACCACTCACTGGCATACAGACAAAGTCAAACACCTAAAAACACAGTCAAACCTGCAATCAGACATACACAAACACTCACACACACAGTTTCTTGCACCATCCCAACCAGTGTTGTGCATCCGGTATAAACAATCCAAAAACCAATTACTGCTTGCTCAGCTGGGGCTCCAGCAGTGGCTTCATCTGGGGAGGAAAACAAGGAGCTCTTTTAGCAGGCCCAAAAGGAAACACCCTGCAGCAGAGTGGTTTTAATGATGTAAAAGGTACCAGGTATGAGGCTAATGCAAAAACAATAGGGTCAGAAAGCTCTCAGAGTCAGTTTATGTTCCACAGACAGATGAGAATTCGTTTGTGGCGCTTGCAGGCAACTTGCTGCATAGCAAGCCCAGTCAGGGGTGACTAGGAATGTGGCTGGAACAGGATTAAGGAATGCTGCTAATTAGACACAAAAGGTTTTCACAAGCTGGAGCCTCTACAGATGTTCGAAAGCTGAGGTCGCAGACCAACGCGGCGCAGGACTCAGTCATTAGCCATCAACCGATTCTGTTAAACAGCTTTCTGGTGATCTCTGAGATACATTACAGAACATGATTAAATGGGCCAGGGTGGGTCATGGACAAATGAAGGGGATGAAAAGATGAAAGCTCTGAATCTTTCATCACACACCTACTGTATGTTTGGTTTATTGAAAGACTCAGCAGCCACATCAGAGCAACACTACACAAATGTTACTGTTATAGTTTTTCCAAGCTTGAGGGCTTGATCACATTAAAATATATTAACTCCTTTCAGTGACCATTATGTGCTGCTTGTGTTATGACCTGAGGATGTAAGCACTGACAGTCTGTATTGATGCTTGCGTGTACATTTGTGTGTCTCACCTTACGAAGTCGTCCATTACTGGTCCCCAGTAAAACCACAGTGTGGTTGTGTACATTGTCCACAGACACTGAACTAAGGCTTGGGTATTCAAACACAGGAATGGCCCTCAGGGGCCTCTGTAAGGCCAGAGGGTGCTGCAGATGGGCCGCACCACAATCCAGCTGCTCGGGTTGCAACTAGAACACAGACAAAACGAAAAGGAGATGAATTCTCATCAGCTTTCATATGGAAGCATGCCACAAAGATTACAAAACAGGAGAGAACAGAGTACAAAAGAAGCACTGTATGATGAAAGCAAATTGGAAAACCAGCGCTGATAGTAGCTATCACAGCGGTGCTGCTCATTTTTCCAAATCACTTTTTAGACATCTCACTGAATACTTGAAAAGGGCTTACAAGAGTCTACAACACTCATAAGACTCTGCTTTTGTCAAATCCTCAGAAGGCAATGATAAAACATTAGTGCCACGCTTGGATGAGCACCAGGATCTATTGGGAATTCTTTGAATATTTTAGAGCAGGCAGAGTCAAAAAAAAAAAAAAAAAAAGAATTAAGCACAGTGGATATTTGTAGAGTCGTTTCCCACGGGCCCTTCTGCTTGCAGCTTCGTCTCTTATCAAAAATTGTGTCTAGCTTTCCCTCAGTGTTGGCCTTCAGACTGTTGACTACAAAAAAGATCACATTTCTCTGGTCATGGCAACATAAATACTTACCTAAAGAACAACTACCCTTTTCTGTGACATGTAAATAGATTGTGTTACAAAAAAGAAAAAAATGCATTCACAGAAAACAATTTTGAACTAAGCAGTCTATCTCGGGAACGCCTGTTGGCCAATTGAGACAGTATTCAGAAAACTGATCACGGGGGGAGTGGCCCTGAGGCCACAGCCGACAAGACAGTGCCAGCGAGGAGGGCACGTTTCTGACCTGACAGCACAGTGGTCGCGGGACAGACTCCTTTGACCTCAGCTCTGTCAGTCAAAATCAACACAATGAAAAGCTGGAATTTCACTTCATTACTATGAAACTGAGCAAAGCTTTCTCTGCCTTTATTACAAGACACCATTCATACAGAGTGAAAACAGAGGCCAAATATAGTGAACAATGCTGAATTTCCCTGAAAGGCATGTACTCATTTTGGTATGCAAGTTGAAAGTATGTAGTTAAAAGGACAAGATAATATCTGGCGGTGTGTTTATAACAAAGCAGCTCTTTATTCAGTCACACTGGGCTGAATTTGTAGTTGAGTTAGTGAGCCGCATGCACTTGATAAAAAAGTAGTTTTAAATTAAAAACACTGTCAACTATTGACCCCATTCCCTCTTCATATTTGATAAGACAGGGAGCTGCTGGATGTGACTGGAGTCTCACCCTTCCCATAACCCCCACCGTGGCTATGGAGCATCTTTCCAGCTATCATGACCCCTACTCGTGACATGAGAGATCCTCAGGGCTGCCAAAGAGATACAGCTGTGTAGCAGCTTATTCCATACAGTCTCGACAACTACAGGTACCAGAACTGTTTTTTTTGGTCAAATTATGTATAGGAGGAATTTGACTCAGATTTGCATTAGTAGAAGTAATTTACAAAAATACTCAAAAGCTTGATCGTTCTTTGTTTTCATCATCTCATTAAGATCAAATTTTAGAATTTCACTATGAATGTAATAATTTATAATCAAATAACGATTACAAAATAACTCAAATAAATGAGAAATCAAAATATAAAAGAAATAAAAATAATGAAACACTTATTATATTTGAGATGGAACAAGTTGGAACATCTGTTTGCGAACTTCACAATTAATTTGTTGTTCCCTCGTTAGAGATGTTCTGCCCCATCAGGCTGCTGATATTTGTTTATGGAAAACCTGAGTCAAGCGGAACTAACTCAGTTCAATGTATTTTTTTTAAATTATTTCTGTTGGAAGAGTCGTTTAGATCAATTCCACTTTATACAGTTTACACTCATACGTCGTGCGTAACATCCCCACGTTAGATCCACATAAACTCACTTCTTGTTAATATTTTTATGTTGATTAATTATAAAAGAGATCTGTAGTCCTTACCACCAGGTTTCCCTTCTGAATGCAGGCTGCCCCAGAGCCCTGGATAACGCTGTCCAACACCTGAACATCACTGCTGGGAGAGTTAGAGCAGTTCCTGCGGCCTTGTCGGATCTCCTCCTCGATGTCTCCAAACTTGAAAGCGCACAGAGCAGACTTTCTGTCCGCTTTGGAAAACACTCCAAACAGATAGTGCTCTGAGCTCTTCCCGTCACCCGTGTGGATCTCAGCCGGGTACACGGACACCAGCCGATTGTAAATGTTCCCGTTAAATCCACACTGTAGAGGCATCTGGATGTAGGATTCAGTGAGCTTCCTGCTCTCCGGCCCTGTGGGATTTCTTCGGGGGTTGTCTGTATCCAGACATATCCTGGCGAGGATGCTGTTCGGCTGGCTCTCCTTGTGGCCCATTTTCGCATCATTATTGAAGGCGATATATGAATAAGTCTTTTGGATAAAAACGTGGACGAAGTTCAGCTTGTTTTTGGTTTTAACCTCTTGTTTGATCTTGAACACATTATCCTCCGAAGGGTTAATGTCATAGGTGAAAAGTCGGGATAAATCCTTGATGTTCAAGGAGCGGATGGCGATCTCCGGGGTGTTCTCAAAGCGCAAGTCCTCCTTGCTGTGGTTCTGGGGGAAAAACTGGGTACTAGCCCCTGTGTACGTCGCCCCGACGAGAAGCCGGGTGTTACCCCCATGGCTCTTGAAGATGAGGCCGACAGTGGATGCGTTCGGGTGATTGGCAGCAATGTTCAGCATGCTGGGGAAAACAGTCTTCTCGCCCTGAGGTGGAAACTCCACCGCTATTTCCGAGATATTCTCCATTTTTCTGAGCTCACAGAAGCCTTGATACACCGATCCACACACCACCACGACCCCTTGCTCTCGGTCCAGCTTCAGGAGCTTGTTGTAGTTGTCAGTGAGGGATTTGGGATGCTCGCACGGAGCCTGGGGCAGCTGTGGCGCATGGCACAACAGGTTGTCCTCCACCGGTCCGGTCCTCTTCTCCACCTCGATGGTCAAGGTCCCATTCAGCTGGTATATTGTGTTGACGGTGGCCAGGTAGACCTTTCTAGACACCGGGTCCACCACGAAGTTATTGGTCTGATTTGGAGACGCGAATGACTGTTGGATGTGTAGCGCGCTGGCACTCCGGCGCGTCTCCAAAGCCAGGACGCCGAGGAGCAGAACAGCAATCTCTATCGAAGGAGGCATTTTTCCTTCTGACCGGCTTCCGCGTGTTCTGTGCCGAGGGGTGCATTGAGCAAAGACAAAATTGTGTGTTTGTTCCTACTGCGACAATCCGAGAGGAAAGGCTGTTTCCTGCTCAACGCCTAAACCCAGAATGACGTGATAGGCGAGTCGTGCTTCCCTTTCAGGCTGCCTCCTCTGTCCCTCTCTGCCCACTGTGCAGCTCAGCAGCCTCTCTCCTGAGGCAAACTGAGCCACAATAACTAGTTGAATTTTTGATTTTTTTTTAACAACAGACAACTGCAGACAGTTAGCTGTAGTTGACTTGTTGATGCGTAATTTCTGGATATGCCCACATAGATCAGACTTATTTGGAGTCATGTTTTAGTGTTGTCTAATCAACAGCTGATTGATACATAAAACATTAACAAAGAACTAAATTAAGTAAAACGTGAATGACGTGAATACTAAGGACAGTTGTGCCAACTTATTAACCCTTACAATATTGCCACCTCCCATCAAAGCGACATCAAGCCGATTTGTGGGATGTAGATCACTTAACTGTTAGACTGAATTTATCCTGGATATCTTTTTATTTATTTTGTTCAGTTACATTTGTAAAGGGAATTAAACGGAATGATCAAAAATGAAGTTGGACATTAACATAATTTTAAATATTAACTTATCGAAGATATATTGCGAACTCGTCGTGCCATATTAAGTTGTAATGACCATCTACTTTTTCCTTTCAAGATGAGCCACTTGATGTATATCCACCCCTGTGTGGTTCCGCTCATCACGGGGTTAATGACGGGTCACAGTCCCACCTCCTGTGCCCTCCAATCCCTCGGCTCTTACATTAGTTCTGCAGATCCTAAGGGTTCCGTTTTGAGCACATACGGCACGGTAAGCACCGTGAAAGTGCTACCAGATGGGCACATCAGCACACCTTTCCGGTTTTTGACATTCACATCTATCCAACATAGTTTTCTTGCGCACTTTACTTCATAAATATTCAAGCACAACACATGCGGCCCCACTCAAAAATGCACGAATATAGTTAGCATTTTGTGTGTCTGGGTGGTGCATGCATATGTTCACATCTCTGAATAGAAATGAATGATCCTTACTAAGGAAACGACCACGAACGTGTCAGACACTGCATAAATCAGTTTGCAGGCGAGCCTGAAGTGTTATCTGTGAATACATGCAATAATTAAAATTGATGCTAAATCATGCGGAATCGCCTGTGCCTATTTACTGTGGACTCCTCTGGGGACAAATCCACTCTCTCGTCTCGCGGCTCTCTCTGTCACCACTTGCAGCTTTTAGTAGGGCAGATAAGTGCGCCCCGTGTTTACTTTGGCGCACAGCCATGCGCATCAAATCTGGCAGTGTAGAAAAGGAGGAAAGCGCTATGATAAAGTGCAACATAATGACCCCCCAACTGCACAGCAACAATGACTGAACCGCCAACAGTCTCGTCGTTGTGCGTGTGCACATGAACGCGAGCCTCAGCAGGCAGTGAGGAGGAGGCGTAGGCTCCTCACTGGGGATAAAGCTCAGTGCGGGTCAGAGCTGTCAGCATCTGATATCACCGGCGAGGTGTGACTGAGTGCTGCGGTTTGGTACTGCTCAATCAAACACAACATTCAAACGGAATTAAGCTGTGTGTGTCTGAAAAAGAATGAGTGCGTGAGAGAGAGAAAGGGGTAGAATAAAGTGCGGGAGACGTGGTATCTGCTGTGTTTATAATGAAAATATTGTCCCTGGTGGCCCATCCAGACTCCTGGCACTAAGACCACGGTTAAAGAGACCTTCCACCCAACCTGTTTCCTTCCTGATAACGAGTAAAACCTCCTTATGTTCAAAACCTCACCACCCTCATAACAGACCATTCACACAAACTAAACACAGCCTTGCACAGGCATGAGGAAAGAAACAAGGGAATACAAAGTAAAATATCTCCATCTAGTGGTCACACGCCGAACCTGCAAGAGGACATACACACTTAAAACAAATCACTTTAAGAATTATAGTAGTACATGGGTTAGCCAGGAATGCATTTTATTTATTCCACACTTAGAAAAGGACATCAGAAGGCACTGGAGTGGTTTAGCACACAACCCTAAAACATAGGAGTTACTGCGAGGTCAAGCCAGGTTCAAAGTTCAGCTCATTCTCAACTTGTCTGCTGCACCCAAGATGGAAATACTGAAATAGATGAATGCATCTACTTCCTGCCATTTTTAACCAAAGTTTACCAACATTTTGACAAGAAATGAACTAAATTCCTCTGTGGGTTTTATATTTAGACAAAGATGACAGTCATCCTGACCTGAGTCAACTCCTCTTATCCCACTGAGAACCTCTGTCTTAAGAATGACAACCTTTGAAGTCTTTATCAAACGTTCCCCAAGCCTCAGCCTGGCCTACATGTTGTAGAAGTGTGCTAAAGTGCAGCTGTACAGTTCCAATTATCTCACTACGAAATCAGCTTCTCAGCATGAAACGAGGGATGGACTACTTAGTGTGTTAGGTCATCTCGTTATGTCCTTGACTAGATGACAAAAAGGGAGAGTATAAGAAAGCTTGGATGCTGTGCAAGGTACTGTAGTCAATGAAAGCAAAGTGCAGAAACACATAACTGAAGGCCTGGAGTCAAGTTCACGTTCAGATTGTGTAGTCTCCCATCAAAATTCCCTTGCAAAAGTCACAACTCCCAAAAAGATACATCCAGGCAAGACATTCATGACCTGCTGAGGGACTTCCTCTTTCTCTCCTCTCAATTTGGACGCCTCGGGTGCTCAGGCAGCCCTGGCTAAACTACGTTTTGGCACTGGGTGATTACATCATAACATAGTGTACTTTTAGTAAAAACAAGAATGGTCACAGCACTAATACAGTGGGAGAATGTCTGATGAATAGGTCAATATTGTATACGGGCAGTGTGCATTTGACTGGCATGGCAGTGGAGATGACTTGCACTATAAATACAAAGCAGCAGCATTCCTGTTCCAGCTGAGATGGAGCTGGAAAGCACCAGTGGTCTCTTTTCCTAACATGATCAAATATGGTGAGAGGCAGTTATCTTGTCAATTTGATTATACGTTGACAATGGCCTTTTGTCTTTCTTTTTCAGTAAAACTGATTCCTTTGTAAATTTGTCTTAATGAAAACATCTAGACGTGTTGCAAATTTTGGAATACCTGACAATAACCAGATGTTTTGTGTTTATGTGCAATTTCTATGTTGAGCAGCGTGTTGTAGCTTTTCATCCTGAAGCTGCCCCATTCTGTCTTTGTGTTTCACTTATATTTCCCCTATTTAACACAATTTTTCTTTGTTTTACTAAAAAAACAAAATAAGTGAAAGCGTGTAATCTTTGCCATTAGAAATGGTAAGGAAGCACAGAAAGTCTCTAGTTATCTTGACACTCAAAGTTCATGGTCAGTCCTTCAACGTGATCGCTCTGAACAAATTTCATCACAGCAAGAAAGGAGCAACTCCCAGGAAGGTTTTCAGCCATGGTTCAAATCTACCAATCACAGCTAGGAAAGAGTTCTCTTCCTAAAGGCAAATCAACCACATTATCACATCTTTATGTCTCTACAACTGGTGAAACATCAGTCCAGTTTCCTGACTAAACTCCCCTTCAAGTAGAGTGAGAGTATAATGCTACATGGTACTGAATAAAATAAGGTTTCAAATAAAATAATATTATTAGAAATAATAACATTATAATTGATTAAACTCTACGAGATAAAAACAGAACAACGCTGCATTCTGTGAGGGATAACAACAGTTCATTTCAAAATGTAAACAGTCTCATCCTTCGTGAATAAAAAAAACGCGTTCTCTGCTGGACTCTGTTTCTTCCTCTTCATCTTTATTCCAGACTGTGTCCGAAAGTGCTCAGCTGAATTTTCAGTGCTCGGCCACACAGCAATCACATTCTTCAAACTTCCAGCAGGACTGCAGCTATAGTTACGTCGCCTGGCGTCAACAAAACAGAACGTGCCCTTTTCAATCTGGTCAACCTGGGGGCTGCAGAGCACGGTGCGTGTACCCCGAGAGAGCGTCCCAGTTTCTCCACAGGAAGGCCAGTAGGAGGATGAGGAGGAGGGTCGAGAAGGAGCGAGAGCGTGTCTTCATCAAGGGGACCACACAATTAGCCACAGTTGAGACAAAGACCAGAAGGACAGCCATAAGGGCGAGCAGCACATTGATAAGTTTTCCCAGGAGGGTCCTGGCTGTGGCATTTTCCAGCCCCTCCAGCTGGACAACTTGCTGTTGCTGCTGCTGAAGCTCCATCTTAGAGATCCTGGTCTGACACGCCTCCAACGCCTCCTGCAGAGGACCCACAGAAGAAGAAAGGTCAATAAAGTCACCTTCTTCATACAGATGAATCTACAAGAACTAAACCCACAACATAACAGAACTACACTCAGTGGACACTTTACTGTTCTTCAACATACTGAAATACATAAATGGTTTGAGAAAAATATTATTAATAATAATAATAGTAATATCTTTAACATCCCTATAATACAGTCAAGTGAAATAAGCATATAATTAAATTAAATGATCACTGATTATGTCAATCAAAACTGAACATTACCATCTTCATAAAAGGTAGAATTGATGGCTGTTATTAGATTTTACTGCACGCTTTGTAGACTTTTACCACCCTCTGCTGTCAAAGAAAGGAAAGGCAAACTGAACTATGAATACACTTCCTACAGATACACAAATAACAAACCTAGTAGAAGTAATGTGAGTCATTTACAAAGAAATGCTCATGTTTTGCCACAGGTCCATGTCCAGACTGGATTCTGTTCTTGCATTCCTGTTTACAGTGTCAACATGTACAATGAGGTAATACCTTAATAACTGCTGATGTTTTGACTTAAAGACAGATGCCACTGAAGTCTAGTTTCACGCTACTGATAAGAGGTAATACATAAATCAAATAATTAAAACTCTATTTTATTATGAAATTTTATTGTGTCATTGTTGATCTAGCTAACTGGAGCTATCTGGCTAAATGCATTAGTTGCTGAGTGGGTTGAGGTCATGTGATTAGCTGACAGGGGACAAGGAGCCAAGATTAATGGCAGCAAGTGACATAAAATTTTGAAATGAAACAACTACATACAATAAGTAAAATTTTATTTATATAGCACTTGTGGACATAATAGGCAAACCTGGATGTCTCTGGCTCGTTCATATGACTGATAGGCGATCTTCTCCTCCATGCTGGCCAGCTCCTGCTTGAGGTTCAGGATCTCATTCTGGTGAAGTTCTGTCAGGTCGTTCAGCTGCTCTTCCAGACGCTCGCACCTGAACACACAAACACAGAGAACAAAACACACACGTGAGAGTCTATGGCATAATTAGCTTAGACAAAGAAACACATGCCAGAATTAGCAGAAACAGAGCCTGAAGGCATCTGACCACATGGCACCTGACTCAACTGATGACTCGCCCTGACAAGATTAGGACATGCTTACTCATCTGCTGATCCAACTGACCAATCACAAGAGTCAGCAGTATCAGACTGGCCAATGGCATATGCCCAGCAGGAAAAGAGGGATCTATACTGCTGTTTATTTGGCAGGCACATTCAATTGGATGGACAAAATAGGATAAGAATAGATAGGAGACAACCCCTGTGTATGTCCAAGTCTGTTTCCTGTATGATTGAATTAACCTTAGGTAAAATAAACAATATAAAGAATGTAATATCAGATGGCAGGATTTAAATCGCTTTGCTTTCTACACTTCCTATTTTTATAAATCACATACTTTGGACTGTTTATCAAAATTAACAAAAGAGATCATGGGCTCTGACTCATTTGATCACATTAGATTTTTATCAGTTGTTAGATTTTTTTAAATCACTTTATACAACTAATATAAGCTCAAAACAAATCAGTATGTTTATTTAGAGATACAAGGAAAGAGGCACTAGCCTGAGGTGACATCTTCAAAGTCCAAAGATATTAAATTACTATCACAGAAGACTAAACAAACCAACAAGTACTCACATTGAGTGCACTTGTATGTGAACCCAGTAAATTGCCAGTATTTCTGTTAAAAACATTACTCATTAATTTTATGTCAACCAATTGTTTACAACAGCTTTAAATTTATGAAAAAGTAAGATCATTTTTAATGCAGCCAGAGCTGAGTCACATTTTTGGCAACTCTTGGTCATGCTAAGGATGAGTTCCATCCCAGAGGAACGATTTAGCAACATGATTGGTTTATAAATGATTATCCCCTGCAGGCTGGAAAAGGCTAAATAGTGGACATTCTGTTCGCTATTATTTTGGTCATGGAGGACAAACTAAGTTGGACATTTTAGGGAGAAAAATGCAGGCTGTTCACTATATGCCCTCCTTACTGTTGGCCGGCTTCTTTACTGCCCCTCTTAATCTCTGGGTCCTCTTAACACAACATGCCAGAGCAATGTGAGTGTGTATTTTAAGGATATGTGTATTTAAGGCAAACTGCCCAAAGACAAACAAAACCTTCACAGAAACGTCTGTGTCTATATGCAGAACTGGGAGAGGGGCTGAAATAACACTTGAGATCTTTGTACTCAGTGGACACTTGTGAGTTGTGCAGGTGTGTCTGTCACTTTTATGAATGGAAACTGCTGTCGCTAAATAACAAAACTAGAATTCTCAGATGTAGTGCAGAGGCTAGTAACAATCTGATACATATTATAACACAGTCCTGTTTATAAG
>JAUBNQ010000026.1:16613070-16625584 GCA_032353495.1 Ctenopoma kingsleyae | reverse complement strand
CAAAACTAGAATTCTCAGATGTAGTGCAGAGGCTAGTAACAATCTGATACATATTATAACACAGTCCTGTTTATAAGGGATACACAGAAAACAATATGAATACCACTCCAGTTCTGCATAATGCATGCACAAGCTGTCTATGTTTGTGTACTAGTAGATGCAGTTCAGATTGAGGTTTTGTTTTGGTTTACTGTGTGCTAGCTTTGATACAAGAACTCTCTAGAGCACAGGCACTGCAAGACGTCACCAGAGAGAACACTGATATGAATGATCAGCATGTTTCTAAATATAGTAGCTCTCAGGGGATTTTTTTGGGTGAAATGCTTCAGGAATGTATGATACACACATCCTGATATGTTCTCTTGTCTCTTTACCTGAAGCGTTCCTCCTGCAGAGCTTGCATTATTACAGTGTAGTCTCTCTGATAATGGCTCTTCAAGCCATCAAGGCTTTCCTCCAGCCTTGCTTGACCCTCCCTCAGCTCCTGCATCTCCTGCAATACCATGTCCAAGCTTGAGCTCTGGCTCCTCTCTAGTGTGTTGCCCTTGGAGCTGGGGGGACCGCCAGGGGCCCCTGTAGTGCTGTTGGCCCCTGCTGAACCTGATGTAGCACTAGAGCAGTCATCCTCACTACCATACTTGGGACTGGACTGGAGGTGATGCCCAGCGCTGCCCAGTGAACGTCCGCCAGCCACTGGCACACTTTCCTCCACTGAGGGGTCATCCAGAGAGTCTTTGAGTGACGGAATGTTGTCAGCACTGCCAAATTTGTTGCGAATCAGTGAGGCAATCTCCCTAGGTTTGGAGACGACAGCCCCTGCAGCTGAGTGGGTGGCCTGGGAGAAGCTGGAGAGACCTCCCTTAACACTGTCCACCACACCTTCGCTAAAGCCTGTGACTTTGGCTCCGACATCTTTTAAGCCTTGCTGCATGTCCCGCAGAACATCCTTGGGTTGACGTGGGATACCATTGTGCTCCACTTCCCGCAGCTTTCGGTGGTAGTGCTCAAGCTTCCTTTGCAGCTGCTGGATGGTTTGTGCCGACTTCTGATTCTTTTTCTCAAACACCTGACAGCCACAGAACAGGTTTTCATTAGTGAAGGTAACACATTTAACAAGCCCTCCCTTATGAACAAATGAACAATGGAGCTAATTGATCATTTGGATTAAATGTTCATTTTACCTGTTTGATGCGTGTGCTTTGCTGTTTGTCAGCATTGTTGGCCAGTTTGAGGTACTCTGCGACATTGTCATCCCTGGCCGTCTGCTCGATCTTAATCTGCTCTGTAAGCTTGAGGATTTTCTGCTGCAGCTGGGCGATAGCCTGCTTGGTGCGCTGAGGGTCTGGGGTGCTATCCTCAGCCCCTGGTAATGAACCGTCGGCCCCACATGACACAGCCAGGGGTGTTTGGCCGAGCGCACTCACTTCCAGCCGGTCGATCTGAAGTGATGGGACAGGAAAAGAAGAGAGGAAGATTGGGGCAGGTAAAGGGACACAGGAGAGAATGAGGAATTAAAAAGAAAAAGAAAAAAGAGGGGAGAGAGAAGAAAAAGGATGAGTTGCATCTTAAGGTTTCTTAGTCATTTTGCTGACACAATGAAAACAGAGGCTTCTGCATTTCTGTCGCCAGTTGCATGGAAAGAGGGCAAATTGAGGCAGTTGAAAAGGCCACCTGCGGTCAGCCTGTCTGAAGAGGAAGATTAATGATATTAATATTTAAGGCTTTCCAAAGAAAAGAAAGTGGAAGAGATGAATAACTTTCATAATTTCCAACGCAGTCGTACAAAATTACAGTACCAGGTGTGAATCAATGAGTTACGCTCAAGACTCTTTTTCTTAGGTTGAACAGGTTCATACCTGTTACAATACAAAACAATAAAAGTGAGAGATCAACAGTACAGGACAAGACCAACTGATAAACAATGTTTTTCTATGCAGCTTTTTTCACATACTAACCTAATTTTGTTGATAATTGTGTGAAAATCAAAAGATAGTCAAAGTCGATCTGAGCAGATGATGAATCTAGCACGTTTCATCACCGTCAGACGGTGTGATTCATTTCCTCAAACACCTCAGGGGGAGAACACGCAGAACACTGTGATTTTGCTGGAGCTCATCAAAGCTGGGGAACGTGATAAAATAAAAATATTCTTCTGATCACTGAGCCTGCACATAAAACACACAGCCTGAACCTGACACGACGAGGCCTCAGAAGCTAAAACAGAACACTGAAAAGCACAGATATAAGAAAAGGAGTCAGAGCAGAGACACGCCGGTGACAGTTATTTACTGTGGGTTTCAGCCCTCCCACACCGCTCAGTTCCGCTCAACAGGTAAAAACACAAAGCACCGGAGGTTCACCTGTGTGCGCATCAGCATGACTAATTGATGACAGATATCGCCTGCAACAACAGAAACCACAACGCATCCGGGAGAGAACTTAAAACCCGGCAAACCTTTGCTTTAAAGTAGTTAATTTACTATAAACGGATTGATGTCATATTCCGTCACAAAAGCAACGCTCACCTTTCCATTCGTCAAACGGAGAAGCTGTTCCCAATGCATTTTCCCCAAAGTGAAGGTGAGCTCTGGATTTTCATCTGTTCTGGCGACTTCAAAAACTTAAAACGACTAAAATCCGAGTCGCTGCAGTAAGTCTGATTGATCCCTTCAAGTTTCGCCGTGACACTGCCGCCGCGCCAACTCTACGAGCTTGTTGTGAAAGTTGAAGTGCACCTGAAACTCAGCCTGCCGGGCGGCGAGGAAAGCTCCGCCTCCACCCTCCCCCTCAGCTGAGGGATGACTTCACCCTGCGAGCTGCAGGCAGCCGTCAATCAAACCACGAAGCATAAATAGATCCACTGTACGGAACTTTTCTGTTTCACGACAGAGAAATGAACTTCACACACAAATACTTCTACAGCACTGCAAAATGATGTTTCCATGCAATAAACTGCAAACAATTATGTTTTTGTATCAAACGTAATCAGCATGTTGTAACACAACATATTTTTTGAATGAATAAAATTCTACATTTATGCGATTGGAATTTAGTTTTTATATTGCAGTATAGCTATGTTTGCTTAAGTGAAGAATCACAGTGCTTCTTCCACCAGTGGACCAATTCACAAGTTGACACAAATACAGACATACAAACAAAAAATAAAGCTGAACAAAACAAATGTACTGTACATTTATACACAATCAGGAAGAATCAAACAAGCTATCTACACTGATACTTTGTGTGTATACACAATAGAAGAGGGAGTGCCACTGAGGAATTATTACCTGGAAATATTAATAGTTCATCTCATGTACTGTCTGTGACATTTAACAACAAGCAAATTAATAAAACACTCTCTAGCCTGCACCACAAAAATAGCTAATACGTTTCTTGACTGTTTTAGAATATGTTATAATTTATAATTGGCAAACGTAATAAATATTTTCAATCAGACAGAGAAATGAAATCCTATAACAGAGAACAAGAACAAGAAGCTACAGAGCACTATAGAGGCTGGAAATATGGGCTGCGATGTGACACATTATCAATTCTCAGTAGCTTTGTTTGTCTGTGCCAGCCAAAAATAAGAAGACAAGAAAAACCAGTATATCATCTCTTTACCACAAATTCACACTTAGCTAAGGGCACAATTCTCTAAGTACTGGGGAACGTTACAAATATTTCTAGGTAACCAAGCTTCAAGATTTTTGCATTGAGTCGATTACTGCACAACAAACAGATTAAGTTACAGTAAACAGAAGAAGGCCTACATCCATGAGTCAGTTTATCTAACAAATGTTGTGTGCAATCTAATCATTAAATCATCCTGTCATGCAGCCAAAATCATGATATGAATCCGAGAGCTAGAATAGCCTGCTGGGTTGGAAGAGAAAAGAACTGAGAAGTGACGTTTCAGAGAAGTATGTGATCTGTTCTTAGCTGTAAATAAAATTCTATTAATAGCATTATGAGGACAAGCACTGATATGTGACCATTTCATCCATACGTTCTTGTATGGATGAAATAGTCACAGAGTAAATGTGATGACTTTCCAATTTCCTCTGTTTTGACAGTCATTTGTAAGACAAGTAGAACAATCAAATATTTGCTCTCTAACTAAAGATATAGATAAATAGGTCAAACAGTCAGTCAGTCGAACCCTTTGAACTGAAGAACCTCACAGTGCTGAGCAGACAGAGCTTTTAGATATGGTGATAAGAAAGCCCGGTTACCTGTGCACGTAGGTATTGATCAAAAATTCACTTCAGTTACATAAGCAAATGAAGCACAGCTGGTCAGTCAGGTGGTTTCCAAAGATGTACCCTGACTTTTGCTGCTCTACAGATGACTCATACATTGTTTATGATTGGTCACTGCACAGTTATGAGGTCACTTTTAAAAAAGCTCAGTGTACTGATGTCCTAGCATACATAGCAAAGAAATGCTTCATCCCAATCCCCATTCCAGTTAGCAAACAAATTGTCTGTACAATCAGTGTCATCCCCCAAATGGTAGAGCTTTTCTGCAGCTAATCATGCATATAATTAAAGATCGTGAGCTGTAGGATTAGACTAATTTCCTGAGGTTAACAGAACCAAACATGTTGATGTTCTGAGCCACTGAAGCAAGAAGTGACAGGCGCTGCATCACTGGAGCCGGTGTAGCCAAATGTGGGAGGCTAAGTATATGTGTGTTTACAGGTGGGGTCCACCTGATCCCACTCTGATTAGGCTTTATCAGTAACACAGAAAGACAAAAGATCTGTGTGGACCTTCCCCCTGCCCCATGGCTCCTTGGATGCAAACAAACACAAAGTCTTACACGGGCCTGTTCTCACTCCACCTGTCATGGTTCGGCCTGCTGGCAGGCCTGTTTGTGCAGCAGCTCTCATTAAAATAAAGCTAGTCGAAGCTGTGAAAGACTAACCCTGACCTATCTTGTATCCACCAGAGACCTGAGAAAAGCCAAACCTAAATACTCAGATCATACATCTCACACAAAGACTAATTTGGAAAACATTACCAAGCGAATGCTGTTAGACATGCACCACACATAATCAGAAACACGCAACAAGAACACGTTGTAATACTCCATCTCAATCTCTCAGCCCACACAGGCACACATATGCCCCAAATTCCTGTCTGCTCAATGTGGGTCATAGAGCAGCAAATGGACTGATGCTATCACAAGACCTTTTCCTATTTTTTGGTAATCTTTCAGTTCACTTTCTCTTAACCTTTCTTTCCCACATCCTCCGCTTTCCTCTCCTCTAAATCTCGTTCAGTGTGTGTTCTGTCAGACGACTCAGGGTGAGCTCAGGTTCAGGTAATGTCAAGATGTTCTGATGGTCAAGAGTGAAACCAACACAGTCTTAAGTTTGTTGTCACACCCTAGCTAGGTCAGGCAGAAGGGAATGCTTAGCTGTTAATTTTTACACCATGTTTATGAATGAAACACAATAATCCCAACATTTGTTATGTTTTAGACTTCTAACTTACACAATGATCTTAAACATTGTATTTATCGTAAACATGGCAATCAGAAACCATAGCATTAGGCTTTGCTGTGATTGTTTTGAATAGAAATATTTTCGTCTGAAACACCTAAGTTATCTTACCTTCTTTCTGTTTTCATTTACACACAACAACTGTTAAATTCTCTGTAGTCAAGGTCAAACGTTTACTATTTGTATGTGTGGGTGAACAAGTACAGTACCTTGCTGGTGGTTATGCCTTGCATGGAGTGGCTGTGAGCTTCCTGTAATGTCAGCTTGTTTCTTGTGAAGTAGCCGTTTCACATGCCAAAACAACACAAGAGTGATACTAACAGGAAACTAAACTAAACTAAAAAGGCTCTTTCTGGAAAATCTCTCCTACTACATAGTCCACAGCATTCTGCAGAGCATGGAAGATGTGCAGAGCCGATTTGTCACGGTACAACAGTGTTGTAGTTATAGTCTGGGTTAGCTGGCTCTCTCACCCCGCTTGGTCCAATATCCATGAGGTATGGGACCTTGGATCCATAGTGGACATAAGAAACAGGATATTTTGCTGCTTAGAGCTGTGTTTAAATATGGTTTGCAGTTCATCCACTTGCTGCACTGCTGTTCATTTATACAACTTCTATCTCTCTGACTTCATCACCCTCCACGCATCGAAGATAACCATCTCTGACTGAACTTCACACTCCTGATTAGTTGGTCTGATCTTTCACCCTGGAGTTCAGGGATCAGAAAGTGAACATGGTTGTCATAGCAACAACATGACAGCATGGACTGATACCAAGTTCTTTCATTAAACAGATAAGATTTTATCAGTTTGTACCTGTCCGTGTTAGGGTAATAGCACATGAATGATATGATAAGTGCACTTGCAATATTTATTTATACATTTACTATTATATCAAAAAACATTGGTGTATGTGACGTAGTGTATGTGTCTACTACCCCTTCTCATTTCCTTGTGGTTTAGTTCCCACACAGTCAAATTAAGCAGTGCTGAAATCAACCCAAAAGAGACGTTTCTAATAGAAATCTGCTTTGTGTTTTCTTTGAGGGGATCCAGTGTGGCATAATGTAGAACAATGAACCCCATTCACCAGATATGGAGAATGACATAACTCCATGTGATGCTGGACAGGGAACAGTTTACTCAACACATGCACTCATTAGAGTGCACACCACACAAAGTTGCTGTAATAACACACACATTGCCATCCAGTGCATTTTCTAGGAATTCAGAGTTTGAGAAAAGCCCTTTGTGTTCAAAAGAAAGAAACACACATCAACAGCTGAGAGAAATAGTAAAAAACAGAGGTTTTTCTGGCACATCAATATCACAATAAAAACTTTCAATTCTTATGACTTCAAAAGTAATTTCACACCAAGAGTTTGGTCTCCTACCAGGTATCGTGCCTTATAAGGTTCCGCAAAGTCTTTTATGGTCGCAACATTATTTTATTTTTAGTTACCAAACAAAGGACACGTAACACACAGGGGAGTAGGAATATAAACACCTTATCAATTTGCTGGCTTCATGAGCTAGGCTCGAATCATTGAGGAAGTTAATAACACAACTGACAGAAACACACACATAATATAAACAGGTCAAAACTCACAGTGGTGGGAGTGGGAAGTGGAGAGGTATCAGCAGTTACCAGGTTGAGGATGACCTCCATAGCAGGGAGACGCATGCACGTGGCTTGGACTGATTTCTGTTTGGTCTGTCTATCTGTTTGTTTGTCCCTTGGAAGATGACCACAGCCAGGGGAGAAAAGAAGAGTGTGGCCCTTGGAGACCATTCATCACTTAAGGCACTTCTCATAAACAAATTCCAATTAACTCAAAGTCCACTGGACAAATATTTCATTTGACAAAAAGGATGCTAAGATTCTTAGAAGTTACAGTTGGCTTAACTGAACATCCAGAATCCATAGAGTGCTCAGCCCCTCCAGCAATGAGTCTTTGCTATTAATCGCTGCAGACTGTTGTGCTGCTGGTTCACAGATCAGTCATTCTTCAAAGCCCATGACGATGCTTCAGCGAGTACACCTGGCAGAGAGGCAGTGGATATATACGCTTCAACAAGCACAACTCTCACAGACTGCATGAATTACTGGGAGAGCAAGGACTCCTCTGGAGCAAAGGGTCCTTCTGACGCAGGTTTGGTCTGAACAGAGTCGAGGCACAGGTTTAAAAGAAGGAAAGTTTACTGTGAAGTTAAGCGCTCAAGGAGTCCGTCGGGTATGAAATCCTCAGAGGGAGAAGAGAGAGGTAGATACCCAGAGAGCGGATATGAGGGGAGTGAGGGAGCAAAGATTGGAAAAAAGAGCCCACCAGGAGCTGTCACTGAAAGGGACACAGAGCAAGAGAAGGAGCAAAGGACAGAGGGGCTGTGAGAAAGCTTTGTGAAGGGAGGGGGGGGCCTTTCTTCTGTTGGACTTTGTAGGCCAGCTCAGCTCCACAACAGTGCCTAGCAGAGGCAGACAGAAAGGAAGAAAAAAAACTTCCACTCCCAACTTTCAATTATCACAGTTTGACTGTCGCAACCAATCAACTTCCTGAGTGATCATGCTGTAATGATTCACCTTCTGCTGCCTGTGAGCACTAACAAGCAGGCCTGGACCAAGTGCTTCTGCTAACAATGATACATATTGAACTGCCTGAACTGTGCTTAAAGTGGCATTTGATTTTCACACAAGCTGTATAACACTAAACATGCAAAAAGGT
This sequence comes from Ctenopoma kingsleyae, assembly GCA_032353495.1. NCBI lineage: Eukaryota > Metazoa > Chordata > Actinopteri > Anabantiformes > Anabantidae > Ctenopoma > Ctenopoma kingsleyae. The sequence goes on along the minus strand of JAUBNQ010000026.1, from coordinate 16,617,354 downwards.
GAACAGATTTGGTTTACAAACTGGAAAGAGAGAAAAACTTAGATTACACGGTCATATGATTATGAAGCTGCTACTCAACACTATGCATATGTGTGCACAAACTCCTGTGGCCTACAATTGTGTCACTGTGATACCCTTCCACTGACAAAAGTAGTAGTTACTAGCATGCTAAAGTGTGTGAAAAGGTTGAAATGAAATTAGAGATTTAAGGGGTTGGGGGGGTGTGAGGGAGAGGGTAGGATTTAGGGAAAAGGTTGCTTAAACAAGAACAAACTTTACTTGCTTAGATGAAAGTTCAACTGTGTGCCGTGTAGGTTTGACCCCAGCCCACACATGGCAGCATCAGGCATTTAAAGTCCAGCCCCAACTCTGCAACATAAATTCCAAAACTGCATATCATTAAGGCTACTTTATATTCTCTTTTTTTATTTTTATCATTTCACTAAAAACAGGCTTCATTCACACATACAAAATAATTTTAGAAATTAATTTAAAGAAATTGTCTCGCTCACATAAACACACCTTTATTGAGTTGCTAGAAATGGTTCATGGATTGTACGTATTGCGCTCGTAAAGAAATGAGAATACAAACCAAAGTTAAAACCAACTGATGATTATACAACATTTCTTTACACTGCTCTCAGCATCAAGTCTCCTGTGGAGGCCATGTCGGCTCCAGCAGCTCCTGTCAGTCCAGAAATACTCAAGCTTTCAGGATAATCAGGACATCTTCACACGCTCTCTACTAACATGCCTTCACAACATTCCCTAAATAGCAAAAGTGGCCCCACAATTACAAAATCACAGAGGGGGGGTATACTGCTCTGACAAGAGAGTGATGTTTGAAAAGACACAGAAAATGGAGATGTTCACCTCAAGGCCAGTTTTACCTTACAGCTCTGGCTTAAACTAGCAGAAAATTAATCTTCTGCCAGTCATGTTAACTAAGACAGTAATAGAAGTCTTAGAAGGATGATTTATCTTTGCAATGTGTTGTAGTATATGATATTATTATAGTAGGCCTTGTGAACTATAATTGAATAAAATGAACTGGAATTAAATTTTCTACTCAAATACGATGTCTCTGACACAATGGTTCAATTTGTAGGGGGAGAGGAAGTGAAGTGAGTGAAGTAATAATATATCATTGTACTGACTGTGTATGACATTTAGAAGGGGTCATGTTTCTTGTTCTATTATTCACTTAATAGAGTAGAATTTTTAGAGAGGCACATTTTGGATTCTGGAGTCAGTAAAAACAGTTAAAATCAATTTGTGATGTTATTGTTTTTAATGGGTTCAAGACAAACGGCTTATGGCTTAATAGCTCTGCAGACAAACCTATGACACAATTTGTTGAAAAAAATCACATTGCAGTATCTGTTTCTCTCATGCACACCTGCCTTTTACTCATCTGTAAAGGAGGCATGACCTGCTGAGCTGGTGATGTATGTTGACAAACTAGAGCTGGCATGTTTTTCCAGTTAGGCAAGGCAAGACAGCTTTACTTATACTGTAGTACATTTCAAACACAGAAGCAAGACAAAGGGCTTTGCATAGACAAAGAAAAGCATTAGACACTTACAAAACAATAAAGAATGAGTTCAATGACAGCTGTCAGTAGCACTTTAGGCTACAGCAATCTCTTGTTTAGGGTCTTCTATCATTATGAATAGGAACACAGAATATATATGCACATAATATTAATGCAAAATGTGTCTAAACTGTTTAGCTCTACTTCTAAGTCTACATCCTGCATATAACTCCCTATTGCTTAAATACAACTACAATACAAGATATACTGTACAGGCTGAATGGACAATGCTCTGGTCATACAGAGAACAACTTGTGTGTAGATATTTCTTCAGCCAGTCATTGTCATTCTGAGGACAGAGCCTGATGCAAAGCTGAGGCCAGGCGGGTGCCACACAGCTAAAACTTTCTGGAAGAATCCAGAGGAGAAAGGGAAGAGACTGGCTCTGATGTAACTGGACTGGTGCTGGATAGAAGCCAAATTGACTAAGTATGAACAAAAGAGTCAGAGTGAGAAAAAAGCTGACCTGATATAAGGGCGACCGCTATTACAGTTGAAACTATATGATATTATAAGACTAGATGTTTTTTCTTTCTGCAAACTTATATATTTAAGCATAGAATATACCAAACCACTGTTAAACTGTATCACAGTCCCTTCCATGTGATAATAAATTGTGATGGGTTACGACCAGGCATGCTTTAGGGGTGTGAGATTACGTAAAGGCAGAAGAGCGGGAGCATTGTCTGCAGGAACTGGATATTATTCAAGACAGAGAGAAAAGATAACCATGACACTGGGTTCAGGCCTTTTTGAACAATACACTCCACATAAAAAAAAAAAACAAAAAAAAAAACGCCTGTCCAATCCTGGCTGTCCAGGCCTTCCTAGTCTAAGCCTCAGTGTAATCAATGGCCCTATTAGCAGTTACATAAAATACTTTATACACAGGGGCCATTATGACTAGCGAGGTCAGAGAGCGTGGAACATCTTAGTAGCCAACTCTGATACTGGCATCCACAAGAACCAGACAGGAAGGAAAATAAACAACAATAACAACAAACCAAACAATTAAGTTCTCAGTCATACTCTCTGTCTGGAAACAGATAACAGTGAACAGCATCAGTTCTACGTCAGAGCAGTAAACATGTTGTTGCCATTAACACGGTACACAAGTATGTTTAAGATGTATATACATATAAGTTAGCAAGTGTACCCTGCAAGTGGACATGGTCAGAGATACATGGGTGTGTATGTTTCTACACTATGTATCTACATGTTTACAATATGTGCTTAAGGCTTGATCTCTGTATCTGTGTAAAATGTCAGTTTAGCCATCTCCCAAATAAAACTGACATCAGTTGTGATGATACTGATGATATATTATCATCTACAGATATATTGAGGTCAATTTGTTTCAATGTTGAGATATCAGCATGCCACCTTAAGAGTTAGATATTAATTAATATTAGCTTATTGCAACTATCACCATACAGAAACGCAAAATATAAGTTTGAGGTCATTTAAGTCATGAAGCACGTGCACAATACACACCATGGTCACAGTTCTTTAAATTATAACAAACGATTATTGATTTGTTTGTTGATGTAATAAGCTCATATAAATATTCTCAGAGGAAGTGATATAATCTGCTGACTTTGTCTCAGTTAATATTGGAATCTGCTTCATATATTATTTAAATTAAATGTATGAGTATGAACGTGCAGATAATAGTGTGATGTGTCAGAGTCAGTGAGTGTATACTGAGTATGTACAGTGAAAAAGTGTGTACAGAGAAAAAGTGTGTGTACATATAGGGGCACAATGTGTATTCGTGAAGGGAAACAGAGGAGGTATGAGGAGAGACACAATGTTAGACACGATGTTTGTCTATTGGTGGAAACTGACATTTGTTGGAGCAGCTTCTGTTTATACTCAGACTATTCTGATTATGCAACACGGAAACAGAAAGGGCACTAACTCAAAATGCAGAATTGGTCTGGCTGGATGCTGCACAATACCACTGGGTGGTATGCAGGCCCAAACACACTGCCAGTCTATTCATAAGCAGGTAGCTGAAGAATCTAGAACAAACAGTCCAAGCTTTTTGGCACTAAAAGATTATTTGCTCTGGCACCTTTTCAGTTTTCTTGTCCTTTCCACCCAAACACCACACCACACATTGTGACCCCTTGTGATCTCACTACGGACTTTCTGGGCGTTGTGGCTCCTGAATTCTCTCTGTGAATTTTTAGTGAGACTCAACTGTGTGAACTGGGACAGTAGGAGGCAGTAAATTTCATAACAGATAATGAGGAAAGACATCTAAATAATAGGAAGTTCTCATCAGTGCTAGAAAGCTATTATCTAACAAAGATCTTAGGAGGCCCATTGCCCAATCAGATTATCTAACAAAACAATGGTGGCTGGCTCATGTACTGAGACTAAATTTCAAAACTGAACTCATAACCATTCAATATCTTTTACGTAATTTTAAACTAGTAAGTTTAAACTAGTAAGTTTAAAATTAGAGGCAAATACAATCTGCTGACTTTGTCTCATTTAATATTGGAATCTGCTTCAAATATTATTCTTGGGGTTCAGACTGACAGGCAGACATTTTGAGTTATCACAATAGGAAAAACATGGGTGTAATTAATAACAAAAAAATGACGACCCAGTTCAATTTAAGTGTCTCAGCAGTCATGCAAAGACATTAACAGGATCCTCGAACACACACTGTACTTTAA
>JAUBNQ010000026.1:16582718-16597570 GCA_032353495.1 Ctenopoma kingsleyae | reverse complement strand
TTGAAATACTTTTTAAACAAGTGAGTTTTCAAATGTTTTTTAAAGGTGGTGATAGTCTCAGCTAGTTGAATGGAGCATGGCAAGTCATTCCACCAGCCAAGGACAACACTAGCCCGCACTCATATTGTAGTGAAAATCTATTAAATATTGATGTCATAAGAAAATAAAAACTATATGTGCATATACACATATACTCAACACACACTCACACAAAGGGAAAAACAGGTAATATATTAGCTGTGAAGCAAGTCTAAGTTGCCTCAAACTACCTAAGAGTCTGAGAAGTGGGAAGATAAAAAGACAAAGTTACAGATACTTTAATCCCATTTCCACAGAGGAATCATTTATATGACTGTATATGGCTGTTCATATCACACAAATTTCAGTTAGTCAATAAAGCATTATACTTGACAGGTCTGTATGTTTACTGTGGAGGCCTTGTATAAAGGACACCTCTGCATCTGTGCTCAACATCACAGTAAGTGTCCTAATGAATAATTCACCATGTGCAGAGAACTGACTTCTCCATGTTGACTACAGGACTCAGACCTAATGGTTATGCCCTTATACAAAGTGGTGTTTGGAGGATCTCATTATCTTGCTATTTACTCACACCAATGAGCCACAATGTTAAAACCAATGACAGGTGAAATGATTATCATTGATTATATTGCTACAATGACAACTGTCAAGAGGTGAGATAAATTAGGTATCAAGTTAACAGTCAGTTCTTGAAGTTGATGTATCTAAGCAGGAAAAATGGGCAAGCATAATGATCTGAGCAATTTTGACAAGGTCCCGACTGTGATGGACTGATGACTGGGTCAGAGTATCTCCAAAACTGTAGGTCTTCTGGGGTGTTACTGGTTTGCAGTCAGGACCTACAAATAGTGGACCAAGGAGGGACAACCTGTGAACTGGCAACAGGAACAGCCCATCTGATCTGACCCAAGAGGAGAGCTGCTGAAGAACAAACTGCTGTAAAAAATGCCAGCAATGACTGACAGGTGTCAGAACACACAATGAACGCAGTATACAGCTGTGAAGTCACAGAGTGGTTGGAGTGCCCACGCTGAACCCTGCCCACCATCGAAAGCACCTACAAGGTGCACTTAACCATCAGAACTGGATCCTGGAGCAATAGAAGTTTGGTCTGATAAATCATGTTTGTTTTTTTTTAGATTGCCATTGCCATCAGGGTATGGAGGCTCCACCTCTCAACTTACAGAAATTGTACAACATATATGCCCCAACAGGTCAGAGCAGTTTCGTTAGTATGTGAGGCACCTACACAATATTAGGCAGGTGGTTTTAATGTTGTAGCTGACTGGTGTTTCAAGACAGATGTATTTAAAAGGGTGTTAGGAGCCGACAATGAGACAAGTAGGTAGATTATGTAATACACTGCCAAGTGTCCTTCACTTACTAACCTGATAGGTGTTTAACAGTGGCCAGGCTTCTAACTTGCCCAACACAGCTCATATTCCACTCGCCCTGGCAGAGCATCATCAACTGTCAACAGGCTGGAAACCACCTACACACCAGCTGAAATCTCATACCAGAGACTGTGCTAAAGGCACACAGCCCTACAGAATATGAAAGGTATCGTGTGTCAGGGTCAACACACACTTTGTGTGACTAAAGACAGGAACCTGCTGATGATGATCAGACCATTGCGTACCTGGCTCTTCACAGTGCCAGTGGGTGAGAACAACTTTACAAAGTCACCTATAAATCATCCTCATGACTTATTCTCTGAGTTCAGGTAACCAGACCTCTTTAGATCACTAAATAGGTTAACAGGAATCAGCACATCCAAGCTCTGGTCTTGAAGTTGCTACTATGAAAGTGATATTGGGGCCAGCACATAGGCTGTTGGTCAACAATATCAAATCTACACTCATAAATCTACACAGAGAAGATTCAGTTTAGAAGATAGTATTCTCTTCTCCTAAAGGTCTAAAATCTACCATATAATGACAAACTGAAACATATAGAGTGAAATCACAAATTTGCTGACTATAACATACGAACCATTGGAGGGAGTGTGGAGCAGAGAACAGAGGTAGAGAATAGCTAAGTTTAAAAGGAGTAATGTTTGTTCTCTCAACATCACCAATGGATTTGAACTTATTTTGCTATCTTAATGAGCACTAGGAGCCTGCAGAGCACTTGCCCCTACCTCTCAGAGTAGTTAGCTCATTTTGTTTCACACTATGCATCACTGCATTCAGTGAATTTGAGCATGTTAGGTTCTCTCTTTTAACTTGTGTTTGTGCACATGCTGCATGTAAAACATTCTATTATATATCAGTTCATCTACAGTAAGCATGAAGGAACACACGGAAAACACATGGGACAACGCTGTTTATCACTGTAAAGGGACTGACGGATCCTCACATTAGCAGCAGGAATACATGCTTTCAGATACAAGGACTGTGTATTTTGTAACCCCTCACTTACATTAGTCAGGAAGGGATTGTTTAATGGCAAGTATGAACACGAGCAATGATTTCAGCCAAGTTAGTAAAAGCAAAACCTGTTTAAGTGTTCATATTGCCACCTAAGCTACTTGATTGAGACACACTTGAAATATTGTTAATCTCCCGTATAACACTAAAACATGGACCCCTTCCTGGTTCTGAAGTGCAAAGTGTTGTGACACAGTATGACCCCTGTCTCTTCTTTTCCTCAGCTGTCAAACAGGAAGGGATCAGAAAGAAACTGGCAACTCGTTGCTACTAGAAACCACAGCCTTTATAAGGGAATTTCAAATTCAAGTGTGGGAGTCAGTACTACTGGAGAGAAGAAGACCAGCCTGTCCACAGAATAAATGGCAAGGATGATACAAACATTTTAGTTGTACATGATTTTCTAAATTAAGCTGCACTATGCCACCTCTGCTACCCTTTTTGGAATTCAAACAGCCCTGCTGGAAAAGGAAGAGGGTAAGGTGGGGAGAGAGAGAGAGAGACACAGAAGAGAGACAGAAAAAAAGAGAGAGAGAGAGAGAGAGGGGAAAAAGAGTGTTTCCTCTTTGAAATATAACACTTCCTCTTTAGCCAAATCTGGACCTTTGGTTGAGAGAGCTGACCTAAATAAACCACTGGCCAACTGATGCTGACATTGTTTATGCTCTAACGATGTGAAAAGATTTATCTGAATGATGTTGAATCCCTTACCTATCAGTTAGTATAATTTGTTTAGAAAACAAAGAAGTCAATTGTGCAAAGAACAACTTCACAAAAGCATCATTAGATAATGGAGCATCAATTGTCACAGTTTCAGTGACAGTTGCAGTGTTGCTGGTAGTGACATTAACACCAAGAACATTTCCAAAAGCATCGTCAATAAAGATGAACATGCCTTTTTAGGGGTCCAACACACTGTACCTATCATATACATACAGTATATATACAGTATACAACATATATATATATATATATATATATATATATATATATATGCTGTTCATGTCACCTCACATGAGGTGCGACAAAGGCACAATCCCTCACTGGCATCCCACTCACAATTATGTTTATTGGGTTTGAGGTCCTACTGCTAAACATTGAACCCACTTATGCCTTATGCCTTTCATGGATATAGGGAGGTGACGCATTTGTCTGGCATGGACTGAGTGATGTCTCGTATATCCTGGTCACGGTACAGTCTATCACAGGCCAAACAGGTCTGTACAAGATAAACACAATCAAATTTGCAGACATATGTACTGTACTTTGTTATATTTAATATAAACAATCAAAAGATTGCAGCCAATCTACAAGATACAGCATGTAATACATCAGTAAAACACTTCCTTTCTTTTGTATGAAAAAATGCTTTAACTGGAATCCACTTCATGTATTTATTTTTATATTTGCAGCTTTATTGCGCGAAAGCTTCCTGTACACACAGCCAATTAACCAGCACCAGTGACAGCATACAGCAAGCTGTGTTAATCTTGTGATCTGATCTAGGATAAGCACATCTTCACCAAATCCACTGCTGAAGCGTTAGATGAAAGCCAACCCCGTCCTTAAAAAAATCTGAGTTCCATTTTGTAAGCATCCTAAACACAAAGACACATACATATACATGTACACACAAACACACTCAAACGAAGACTTTTAATTCTGCGCTCAGCTCCCAACAGGGAAGGCACAACGTGAGTGCAGTGGGAACAGGAGGAGGAGGAGGAGGAGGGCAGCGTCATCGTGGTGGTCTGACCATCGGAGTGAGACATGAATGGCTGCGTTAGCATTGCCCTGAAGGGGCAGTCAAGCTCTCAGCCACTTAGCAGACTATGCTGAACAGATACTAGAATATATCATACTGGATCCTCCCAAGCCTCTACATGCAGTGCAGTGTGAAAAACACCAGATAAAAATGGCCAGAGATGTGACAAGGAAACAGAAAGAATGAGTAGAGTAAGTAGATGAAAACAAACCTTCAGTCCATAATTATGATGCTGGAGCAGCTTTCCTTCATTGCAGAGCAGATGACAACCTGCAACATCAGGCCCACAGGTCTTCAACAAAGAAGAGAAAAAAAAAAGTGAGATGGAAACTGTAATCCTCTAAATGCTTCCTTGGCACATTACTCTGCATCTGACTGCCTCCTGAAAGCCTGTGTGGAGGCATGCAGGAGGCAAACAGTCTGTTTGTCTCCCAGACACTGATAATCATAGGCTGCACAAAAAAGAAGAACACCAGGCATCAGATGTAATGAGGCTGTCCATGCTTTAGTCAAGTCTTTAGTCAATTTGCAATTTGCAATTGCAATAACCAGTTGAGACTAAAATAAACTCTGCTGAAGGTTTATTAAAATTTGTGTAGGTTGCAGGAAACTGGCAGTCTAATTACACACGCCTAGGAGATATATCAACAATAACAGCACCATAGTAGATAAAAGCAATTTTTCATAACATTAATTCTGCGTCAACACAAGCTAGTAAAGTTACACAACTTGAAGGTAATCTGAGATCAAATAACCATATTCCCAAATGACGCGAAGTGTATTTGTTTGTGCTCTGGATGTCCTACTATATATGCAATAAGACTGAAACTGTAGTAGCTCGTCCCACAACATTTTCATTATTGTGTTACTGAAGTAGCTACCCGAGCAAAACGCGGCGCATTTTACTGATGACACCACAGGAGCTGAGTTACAGCGACCGTTATAACAGACACGTCTAAATATTCCCCAACGTAACTACTATACACACTGTAGATATGAATTAATAGATTCGTGTAGAAGCACAGTCAAAGCATTGAGTAGAAACCTTAAAAAATAGCTGAAATGCTGAAACTTATTTCAGTGCCAGTCAGTGTTGTCAGTGAACGGCAGCTGTGTGTTAACGGACGCGGTTGACAGTCCCGTTAGTGTGTCATTGTACATAGCTGCTATACAATGACATAAATATCGGCATACGATTCACTAACAGCCTTTCCTCACGGCACCGACACGCAGCAAATAACACATACGCATACACTGACGGCAAAGCAACCCGAAAAACTACACTATAAATACATTTCACACTTACACGAGTGATAGCAAACTGTTGGAGCTGACACAGACATTGAGCAGGCGATACCCCTCCTCCGAGTGCCGTACGCGCTCCCTCCCCCTTCTGACGCAATGGCGTAAGACGTACGCTGCGGGAACGAGCCAAAGATTGAGTGGTAGTACGATGTATCACTCGCATGCCTAAAAACGGTCTGCAAAAGAGCCTTTCATTAACAACGGTACATGTTGATAATAAAAAAATAAATAACTTAAATTAAAGTCCTGGCATAATTTCGTTCCACAAATAGCATGTTCTGCTTATTTTAGTTTGTCTGCAACCTGCTGCACTGGAGAATTAGGTAGGCAAGGAAATGCTATATTAAACCAAGCTGATTAAATTAAAGGATAGGTTCGCTGTTTTACAGCCCAGACCTTTTTATTGACCAATTAGAGCTGAAAAAATAGTCGACTGATCAATTAGTTAATCGACCGAAAATGCTTAGATTATCAAGTAACTCACTGAGCAAAAATGCAAAAAATTACACAGCTTCCCAATTGTGAGAATTTGCTGTTATTCCTGATCAGACAAAACAAGGGATTTGAAAATGATGGGCATTTTTCTTACAACTTTCAGGTTTATTGCCAAATAAAATAATTAGTCAAGAAAATAACTGGAAGTGTTTATGATAATCATTTGTTGCAGCTCTGTTTCCTGTAATTTCAATTCATTTTGAGTTTTTGGAAAAAAGTTTAGGATAAAAAATGTTTTATTTTAAATCATATTAAATTTGTTCTTCCTGGCTACCTCTGCACATGAAGTAAAACGTACAATAATAAAACCAACAGAAAGCAAAATTACGATTGTTTTCTTTGCTCAAACATAATCATATAGATAACCTAATGAAAATATATCTTACCTAGACAATGGCCGCTTGAGACACTGTCTAAGCAGTGACACATTACAGCATGGTGGTTATTTTGTACATAATAACTACCAGTGAAATTGTACCATGCATCATTATAAATAAAAAGGTGCTTTCTAGGCCTTCATCTCAACAGAGAAGCCAAAAGAGGGAGAGAGATAAATATAGATCCAAATCTACTGCTGTCTATCCAGCAGGAAAATAACATTTGTTGATATGTCATTGATTTAAAGCTCATTATGCAACTTCATGGTTTTATATTTTTTAAATGTCCTATAAAGTCATTCTAATTACTAAAGTATAACTTAGTATGTAGTATGACTACACATCAGAGTATTGCTGTAGTAAAATAACAACAGTAGCCTGTGAAATGGGGAGAAATACATACAATAGCATATCTCTTTGGAAAGTGGCTCGTTGCAACAATTCCTACCAAGTGGTCCCAGATCAGAACAATTCCTCTCCTCTTCCCTCAAGACTGAAACACAGAGAGGATCCCATAAGAAACAGAACAAAGCTTGTGAACCTTGACTATGATCTGTCAAAGGGGACTTTATCCATTCTCACATCTGCAGTACTTCTCAGAAGGGGTCCTTGTTCAGGGATTTATATCCACTTTTTGCATGTACTGAAACTTGAAACCTGACAAATGAAATGTCATCATATCTTTTGCCAGAGCACCTGTGATTTCACATCCGGCCTATTTTAACATCAGTCCTCCTGTTCTCTCACCCACTCAGAGGACAGCATGATCTGCTGGTAGATTGGTTTCATTTCTGTAAAATAAGTGATGGCTCTCCTTCTCATATGGTAGCTATGGCAACATAAAATGTACAGTATCTCCAAAGTCAATGCTGAGAATGATTTCAGGGGTAAAGGGTGTGTCAATGTAAATCAACCAAAAACATGACTTTATGTAAAGTGAAATATGCACAGACAATGAATGTATTTTCTGTACAAGCATTTCTTGACTCCCAACAGGTTGAGGCACAAAACAAAGGACAACTCATTAACTTAAATTTTTCACAAATTGAAAAATATGGATGTTTCATAGTTTTTAAAATCAACCATGAATCACCTTTTATCTCACAGTTAATAAACAAAATCTTATTTTTTAATGTAGGTCACAAAAATCAGCTTCACAAAATTGTTCTAAAATCCATTATATAATAATGTTAGTCCTGGAAACCTGCTGCAGCTATCTACATGTTTCATTGATTTAATTAGACATAATCCAAGAGGCCTTTCATGCAATTAGATATATTACAGTTCTAATTTCTAAAGGACTACATCATTTACCTGAATGCTATACAGTATGACCACATTTGCTGCTGTACAGTACTTCTGCTCTAATTTTACACTAGATGGCAACACTGACTCAGACATGTCCCAATCAAAAGCCCAAATCTCCCTATATCGTTCAACTCTGTTCAACAGAAATTTAAACTTATAATTTTGTCTTATATGAAAACCAAAGCATGTCTTGCTTTTTTTTTTCTTCATGCCCTTAAGATCTGTCAATATCAGAATTCATAATTTATGATTATATTCTTGTTCATTAGTCAAACTAATTGGTTGGTTTAATGAATTAGTCATTTAATTTAAAGGTTTCAGGTTATTATTTATTTATTCATAATAGTAATACAAATGCCCATAAGTCCTAAGCAGTATTTCATTTTAATCCACATCAAAGCGGTAGCAGTAGAAAAACAACAGAAAAACAAACTACTTAAAAGATTTACATTTTAGTTGAGGTGCCATGTTGTTGTTTTGCTTTACAGATTTGAGAGGCCAAATATGCAACAAAAAGTTAATGTAGATACAAAACTACTTTGCTGCACTTTTTGGACCAACTGAAGTACTGTCATGTAAAAGTGTACCAAGCATGAATGCAGTCAGGTTTTGGACATTTTACAACAATATAACAAGGATCAGGAAAGGTAATCAATTGTATTATTGCCATGCTACAAATTGCTTTCATTTCTAAATGAAGATGTCCAATCATGATGATTAAGGAAAAGATTAAGCCTATGACAAGTATGAATCACCAGAGGAACTAAGAATGAAAATGTAATTAGTCTGCTGTTATGTGAAAGTTCAGCGGTGACACAGGCATAACCGACAGGTAGGGTTTGCAGGATTTATGTACTACTCTGCTGTAAAAACTCTTAATGAACGTGTCAGAGTTGTTCACACAACAGGAAGTTCAGTGCTAAGCAATAAAGCAGGTTCACATGAAAAACATTCTGTAGAACAGAAGATATAGCTATAGAGTTTTTCTCACAACCGTGTCCTCAAAGAGTAATCTGTCAATAAGTGTTGCAGATGGGTAAAATGATGGATGATGAGTCTGTGTACCACATGAGCTGATCAGACCTATGCTCCCATTAGCTAAAGAACTCACACAAATAGAAATATGCGTATAACATACATTAGACACACAAAAGCACACAAACCAAAGGCAGGTTGTTTTTCCTTCTTCCACAGAAAAGCAGAGGATAATGGGAAAGATTAGTGTGAGCGGCTGATGCCTAGAAACCCTTTCTTTGAGAGCATGGCAGACAAGGATGCTGGCTCTCAGTGGCCCTTGCCAATTAGAGCATCCTCTCTAGCAGGCCGAGCCTAATGAAGAGTCTGGAACATGGGAGTGGAGGCGGGCAGGCAGAGATCAATCCCCAGCCTGGTGAGGGCACAGCTGGGGCGTCGACATGGGAAAGCCTGGGGACTGAGCGACTTCTTCCTCTAGCATAGATAGTTTACCACCAGGGAGCTATGGCACCATATTTGTCTGTCTTCACTTGTTTGACCTCATCACATCTTTATACTAAATTTTTTTCATGTGTTATTTATTGTGTTTCCTCTTTGTCCAAAAATCTGTGTTCCTAACATGCATGAATAGTACTAAGTCTGAGGTGGATGCTGGTGTGTCTCATTATAAGTCTCTTGTTCCCTGAGCTTTGTAACATTAAGCTAAGCTTCAGTTGAGTGTTTCAAGCCTCAAATTTCTTAAAACAATCTTTTAAGAGCAGTAATTGTTCCTCTGGAGTGCAGGCACATTTCACTTATTCAATGAGACGTTGAACTTCAACATGCATAGATATAAAGTTTATAAAGACATTCATGGTTAGCACACTGGCAAGTTTTTGATCAGACTACAACACAGTTTCCAAAACTCCTTGTATACTGTGTGACATGTTATTAAAAATAGCTGAAACAAACTACAAGCTGTATTTAACAATAGTACAAACACAACATTTCAAGTATTGAAACAGAGAATTGTGATTTTTGGGAGGAAAGAATTATAATACAGTTGATGCTAGCAACATGCTTCAAAAAAGTTTGAATTTTTGATGACAATCACAAAAAATAAAACAATGGTGTTTATGTTTTCCCCCTTTGGTAAACACATACATACTCACTCTATATTCTAATCATGCCTAGTGCCTCTCAGTCTTTGATAAGGTCAGGACCACCCCCACCCCTCAGTGTTACTGCATACCCACACTAATTATGCTAATAGGGCTAATTATTCAGGGAGAAAGGCTAGCCAGCAGGTCTGACAGCTGTTTTGGCCAATGCTAACATATGAGAAGATGTTCCACAAATTTCTGTTGGTTACCCTCAGGTCTAAGTAAACTACAGCAGTCCATACTGGTCACTGCCATACCCATTTCAGCAACTATTCAGTGCTGGGGAACAATTACTTGAACATTTCATCAGAAATGCCTATCATATTGTTTTGCAGCAATTGAGACTGACTATTCACCTTTATAGCTACTACTCTTGTCATATTCTTTATAACAACATTTCATAGTGCTTTATTTCTTTATCTCTGAATCACAATATTTTTCGATTGGCCACATCATGTTGGCGTTTTAGTTAATCATAGCTCTATGAATGGTAATATTTGTCTGTGTGGTTCTTTGTCAGTCTGGTGGTTCACCACCTCAGGTTTGATTGCTGTGAAATTTTGTACATACGTCCATGTTCCCAAGAGGTTGAATCCTGTAATTTTTCGACTAACAAATGTAACATTTTTAAAAAATGCAATGATAGAGTTGGCATGTGATGAATTTGATGGTCCGCTGACTTTTCCTCTAAAGCCACCATGAAGTTGACATTTCTGGATTGGATTGGATTGGATTGGATTCCTGCGAAATTTGTTTCACGCTGTCCTCAAGATGACTTATAATAACTTTAGATTCTCCTTCCCTTTTTCCTGTTCAAGTCCCATCATCAAGTCAAACTTTAACTTTGTCCAATACCAATGTTTACAGGCAAATACCTGCTACTCAAATAACATTACCCTCAACTGTACATTGTGTTCAATGCTAATTGGCCAATGTAACATACTAACATACTAGTAATATTGGTAAATAAACATAAACAACAACAACAGCTGCTACACATGTTAGAACTGTCATCATAAGTATGAACATTTCACCCCTTTGAACCTCAGGCACAGCCTCATATAACTGTTATACTCTTGATTCTGATGTACAAGTTACTACTTTACTTGTTGTACTATAATGACAAGGACATTATATAATATATAAAGATATGTACATTGTACATATCTTTTATATAGGCTGTTTATGCAGGGTACAATATATGGTTGGTTTGTAGAAAATTTCAAACTGTGTTTTGACAAAAACACAATTCAAGCCAAAAATTGTATTTATAACTTAAATGGAAGATGAATTCTTTGCAGAATCTTTTGGAGCGACATCAGAGGCACCAGGAGCTTTTCTAAATGATAAATTTCAATTTGAGACACTAAATAATGCCAAATATTCCCAGGGTAGATGTAAAGTCATTGATAGTCATGGAATGAAAGTGAAGAGACTGGTGAGATATTTTCAGAAACACTGTGAAGATTAGGCCTAATTGCCTTTCTTTGAACCTGATTTACAGCCACAGGCTTTTATGGGTGTCCACATCGTAAGGGAATAGAGGTGGGTTGTGATATAAATAGTTCTCAATACAGTATGAGTCATAATATTAGTTACATCATACATCAGGTTAGACAAAAGGGATTTCCATTAATGAGTCCTTTAAAGCCCTTTAGGAGTCCTTGATTACACAAGATAAACAAGAACCAAAATGACCAATTTCAACACAGGATAACATGTGAATGTGGAAGCTACTGTATGTACAACATGCAAGGTTTGCTTTAAGAACATCAGTTAGCAGTGTGTTTTTTGTATGACAAAAACATAGTTGTTCATTGTTGTTAATGTTGTTAGTATCACATAGCTACTGGCCAACTGGGCTCAATTGTGGGTTTAATTGGCTTTTATCTCAAAGCAAATTCAAGAATCGTTTGAATGGGTTACAATAAGCAGTGTTGTGCTGTATTGATCTAAGATAATGTAATGAAAGAGACCATGGAAGAATAGAAGGAATCCATATAGCGTCAGACATAATTAACTTTAGGGCCAATAAAAAAATATTATTCAAAGCTGAGTCAAATAAATGTTGCCTAGGTGTCTGTAAAGCCTAAATAAGTGGAAAGAAAATATCAAGAGACAAAATCAAAGAGATTTCCACTAAGAAAGTTAAGGTGGCACTTTTCAGGTAGAAGGGGAAACAATTTCTGTTTTTAATGATGATTCAAGGTTAGTAACAACAGTTAGAAATGAGACAACAAAGACAAGAACACCTTATTATCAGACATCAAACCACAGACTAGAAAAATGTGTGATGTGAAGCTAAAAGGAAAAAGCTACCATTCAGGCAACTGACATCATTTCATTGTCTTCATTGTCAAAGTGTTACTTATTTCCACTTCAACTTTTCTTAGAAAGTGAAAAATCCCTATTCACTTTCTTAGTCTAATTGATAGATATTCTTGCATGGCCATGGTAGCTTAGATTAGATTGGCACAGAGTGTAGAAGCAGGACTAACAAAATCCACATACCAGCTCCCCTAAAGCTCACAAATTAACATGATGAAGTGCAAAAACATGTACATGTTCCTAGTTCTTGTGCTAAATTTGGCTAATCTGCTTGTTCGAGCTTCATATTTAATGGACAGATTTAAGACTGGTATTTTTTTCTCATCTAAATTGCAGCAAAAAACAAGCTTATTTCTCATATTGTCAAAATATTCCTTTAAAAATTTATAAGCTTCCTAGAAAAACAAATTATCCATAAGTCATCTTCTTTTACCTCTTAAGAATTTCAGCTCTGCTAATTTCTACATTTAATCAGGCATTTTCACTGAGCACGCTAGTGTGAACCACTTTGTAATTCAGCAAATTTAAATAATCCACTGATGTGACTGAATGTAAATGTGTCAGTATAACACTTATGAAATGAGCAGAAATGAGGATAATACCTGCTCTTTGCCTCCCTCACAGTTTTCTGAGACTGTCCAGGTGACAGGCTGACTTACCAAATGTGCGCCAGTCTTTTCCAGTGACACACTTGGATTTTCCACTTTCTTTAAGTAGTGCTAATAAGACATGCAGTTTTGAGTTAGAGCTATATTCTGTCCTATTAAACCTCTCAGCTCCTCTTAGGTCATAATGGTGAGGGCAATTACAGTAAAAGCCACATTTACAGTATTTTACGAGAAGACTTTTCTTTTCTTTAGTCTTAGCACCTTTATTTTAATATTCACTACAATCAGTACAACAACCAAAACAAATATTTAGTAGCCTACTAGCACTGCTGCTACTGTTATGTTATGTACAGCTAAGCGCATTAATTAACAAGTAAAAATTTCATATTTCTTGTTTAAACAGAGATGATAATAATTACCAACAGCTCCACAATGTCAAAAACTGTGTGCTTTCAGTAGGCAATCTTGTTGACAAGCAGATTTCTAACACCTTACTGAACACATCTCATTGTTTCGTATCCCACAGGCAAATTTAACAAAGTCACATAATTTATGTGATACCTGCTTCACAGAGACCATACTGGCAGCCATGCTAGGTTTTCTGCAGGTGCAGGTGGTCAGTGATCAGTTTGCTCTGGTCATGGCAGGATTAACATAAAATAGATGTTTATTTCAAGAAGACAGTCACAGCAGAGCAGCACATGTACCCAAGTTACACTGACAATGCTCACATACAGTACTGTCCAAAACTGAAAAGGCAGAAGTAGGTTCAAAGTTAGCAATGGTACTGTAACTTGTAAACAACCCAGAGAAACGTCACTCTGGATCCATCCATCACTTTAGTGCAGAGTTAGCTACTTCTCCTTTCTTGGTCATTATTTTTGATGGGTGGATGGATGGATGGATGGATGTTGAATTAAAGAGCTACACTGGCTAAGTTGTCTTCTCTATGCTTTATCATTCCTCATGCAGATAAAGCTCATTAGGGCACACAGACTTTGTTATGTGCTAAGCACAAACACAAACAGTAGCCTATTTTCTAGCTTTTTAGTGCATTCATGGTTGGGCATTGTATGTGCTGCCATATTTGAGATCTAGTGGGTTATTTTGGTATATATATATATATATACACATATACGTATACATAGACATAGACATATATTTATACATTGATTGAGTTGTATGACTGGATGAAAAAAATGTAATACACATTCCCTGCTTAGGATGTTTTGTAAAGACTTGTGTTCTTTGGTATGGACCATGAGGTCAAAATGATTATTTGTCTAAACTTAGTTTTATGGCCAGTAAAACGACCAGTAAAACGTATTACATTCCCATCAGAAGCAACTGAGGTGGAAAAGTGGGATAAAAATGATAAATAATAAAATGAGACAGGAAATAAATTTCTCACAAATAATTACAATAATTCAGTATTTACACAGCCTTGTAAATCAGCAGTTAGATCAGGTTTTTTGACAACATATTGTGGAGTTAGTTTTATATTAGATAACTGCAGTCAGTAAATTGGAGTCTCTATGACATACACGCACAAATACACAGACACAATATACTGTGCAACAAAATGAGCAATCTTGTTATCATTTGTCAGTTCTATTCATTTATTCATGAATCAGCTCCTTAAGGGGGCCAGGGGAGGACGATCGGGACAGAGATGAACGCTGTAATACAGAAAACCCTGCTGAGACCAGCAAGCAGACGGAGAGATGGGGGAGATGAAGGGGACAGTAGGTAATATTACTGAGGGCCATTTCTTGTTATATAAAACTCAGCAAGTCAGAAAGAGGTAGAGGAGAAGAAGAGGTGGTTTTATGGTAAAAGGCTTATTTTTAAATGTGAAGTACGGAGTAAGTACCCAGTTTGTGAGCCGTTGCAGTAAGGTCTTGCGTACGAGTCTCTTTTGAATGACATGAGTGACATGACAAACAGATATGTGCACCTTGCACAGTTCTGCTTTTTGTTGTTACATTCTCTTATATTCTTTTGCTGTATTCACAAGCTGCTATATTAATGAAATTGTCTTGACTTGAAGACGGTGCATTTACGTTGTGGTTACAAAC
>JAUBNQ010000026.1:16572425-16582618 GCA_032353495.1 Ctenopoma kingsleyae | reverse complement strand
ATGAGTGACATGACAAACAGATATGTGCACCTTGCACAGTTCTGCTTTTTGTTGTTACATTCTCTTATATTCTTTTGTAGATGTTGCTGTATTCACAAGCTGCTATATTAATGAAATTGTCTTGACTTGAAGACGGTGCATTTACGTTGTGGTTACAAACAGCAATATCACAGAAGGCCAGAAGGCTACCAAATTAATATGGATGAATGTAAAATAAAGGAAACACAGTGATAAAGAAGGACACAGGCGGGGGGAGAAAAAGGGATTGTTTGTGTGGACAATAAAGAAGGTGTGACTCCCCTCTCTCTCCACTGATTACAGATGGAGAGGACTCTGTGGAGTTCTGCTGCAAGTTCCTGCTGCCTCAGTGTTGAGTGTGCCTAATGCTCTCTCCTCTCTATTACAGCCCACAGAACTGCGGCCATCACCACATCACACACCCACACACACAAACACTCACACACACACACGCTATCTTTATGTCTTTAATTCTCTCCTGCAGATGTCGTAGTGTTGCCTCCAAACAATATAAGATCCTGCTTAGCCTTTCTTTTTTCCCCCTGTAGTTAATGTAAAGTGATATGTGGGTGGTAATTGTTGTCAGGAATCCATGTTAATTAATAGTTCTAACCTAAGCTACGATAACAGTGAAGACCTCAGCTACATTTCATGTGCTATAAAGAAAGATCGTGGTGCTATTTTGCTTTTACTGTATAGATGATACTCATAATCAGAGATTTATAGGTGATTGACATTTTTACATATTCTAACTGAACTTGAAGAGAATAAAATAAAATCTCCAGTTGATAATAATGTGTGCTCTGATGGAGGACTGCAGGACTGATGATTCAAACAAAGCACAAGACGTGTGCTTTGCATCAAGACTTTCAAATATCTAATCTAACAATCAGGACCTGCTCCATTCTGCCTTTACTTCTCATGGTTCACATCTTTACACATGCATATGTATCAAATCAAGCCAAGTTTTATTTATTTAGTCAAATGAAAAGGGTTAACAAGCTGTACAGCATATGAGACCATCTGTCTGTCTTGATTTGGGTAAGGAAAAGCTACCCAAATTATTCTTAAATGGGGGAAAATAGAGTCTCAGGAGCAACTGAGGAGAGATCCCAGGACAATCTGACATGTAATAAATGTGTATACAGAACTGAGCAGATAGCAGATTTACATTATTGACAATTATGATGACAGAAATTATAGATTGTAATATGCATGAAGAATGCAATCTCAGACTGAGACTGCTGGAGGACAGTGGATGGTCCAACACTGAGAGCCTGAGTGGAAGAAGACAAACAAAGAGAGAGAGAGAGAGTGAGAGAGGTTGAACACTTATGCGATTCAACAAACAAGCAGCGTTAGGAAGATGTAGTGTTTTCCAGACATATCTTTTTAGTAATCTTGTTTGCAGGACAATGTGGACTGTCACCAAGAAGGTTATTCAAGAGGAAGGGGGTATGATAGGAAAAGGTCCTGTAGCCAGCTAACTTGTTTTTAACTGTAGGGTACAGGAAAAGGGTAGTTTTGTTTAATGTACTTTCATTTAAGACTTAGATTTAAGAATTTATATATCATCAGTAGCGCCTTAAAGCTTGACATGGATAGGCAGCCACTGAGGTGAAACTAAAGTTGTTGTAATGTGTCTCCATTTTATCAGAATTTGGGAGCAGGAAATTATGTGACATTCAGGCCTGCAATTTAATTAGACCAATAAAATAAGTAAATGAAACAGACCTCTAAAAAATGCAGTGCCAGAAAGTGCAAATGTCAGAAACATTTTGTTACATTTTCTTTCATCGTACCTCACATATTTAATGAAGAACTTTAGGTTAATATATATGTTATACTGCATTCATGTTCACATTTAGTCATTTGGCATACACTTTTATCCAAAGCAACTGACAACTGAGGTATCAAGCACAATAGCTTAGTAAGGGAAAACACATTTAAAGCAAAGTGCCAAAAGAGAAAATGTTTCAGCTTTGTCAGAGGTGAGGTCTCAGGTAGGGGAGAATAGAGATACCTTTTGTTTTTTTATTACATGCATAGAAAAACATAGAAAACTATTTTTGAATATTGTGTCTGCTGAATATGCAGACTTGTGCAGATTGTTCCACCACTGTGTTAAAGAGTTTTGCTTTGGGCCTTTTTTAGTATAGGAATCACCAGAATCACTTGTTCCTTGGTAGATGAAGTGGCAGAATGGATGATTGTGTTCAGGTAGGAAAGTATAGCTAAGTTGACCCCTCTCTAAACCAGTGTCAAGTGAGTTTTTAACCCAACAAAACAAGCATGACAAAGCAAGAGATGTTGTCATTGTCAGACGTCACAGTGTAAGAATAGTTTTTGTTTGAGTACCAGTGCAAAAATACCAGTAGAAAATACTGACTTGTTTACTAATGCACTACGTTGGATCGAGGTCAGAGAGATGAGCTGCCCTGCTGACAGACAACCCTGTGTGGAAAAGTGGAACAGCTAACACAAGCCGTCATAACACTGTTAGCCTTAGCTGTGGGTAGTTAGAGGCTAAACTGGTCGATTAAGAACTGCAGCTGTGGCTGCCCTATTAGCGTAAGTAATGTTGAAAGAGCAGATGTTGAGAATAATGAAGAGACCAAACAGAAATGAGTAGGAGAAAGAGCAGAGAACAGGTGTCAGTCTCACAAAAAAATCACAATGTGGAGTTAATATTAAAAGACTGAGTTACACCTGCTCCTGCTGTGAGATCTGTGAACAGAGCTGCCTGTGTGTGTTTGTCCAAACCTGCTTCAAATGTCCCTGACACCCATATCTACAGCCTGAAAACACTCCAGTTTTACAGTGCAGTACATCATGTTTCTAAATACAAATCTTACATCTGTACAACAGAGCAAACGGGAGGATATTTTACTCAGAAATGGGCAAATGTTTTATTTTAGCAGTGGAGCAAATGACTGAGTGTTTATAGTTTGTATGTTGAGTGGTTGTTAGTGACAAACTCATTGAGAATTCTGAAGTTCATCTCAGCTCTACAGAGATACACATTATATCCTTTCAGCTCATTGTTCCGGTTCTGGCCTCTCATATATATTATATTATCATATTACAGCATGTCCTTTCTAGATGAGCTCTAAAACCCACTGATCCCCCTATTCAGCAGCACACTGCAGGTATAGGTATAGACAGATAAAGGAGTAGAATAACTATTGGACTAAAGTCAAGTGGTAAGACACACAGATCCAAGCCTGGCCCAGTCCCAGCCAGGTTATCATCCTACAAAACTTTAAAACTATATTGTATTATTATTATAAAAGTATGGGGAAAAAAGAGAATATTACAAGTACATCAACTTGTTCTGAAAATGTTTTTTTTTTTACAGTTATGTGTTGTTTTGTGTTTATTTCATTTTATTTTATTTTAATTTTAGGGTTATTATTGTTAAGATAGTATTTTCTATGAGGACAATCATACAAAATCACATATCACAAGGAGAATAAACCTCCAGCTATGGATAGCATTTGTCTCTGTCACTGTTGGAACTGTTCCTATTTTTAGAGGGGTTGGGGGTGTTGATCCTGTGCATACTGTACTTTCAGAGGTTAAGGGTGTCTTTAGAGAACCCATTTGGGGCTGATGAGTCACCCTGACTGTCAACCTCACTGTTGCTCAGGCCCTCTGAGTGGCAGCATGCAGGCTTTGGCTTGGTTGGCAGGGTGGCAGGGCATCAGGACTGCGATGGGGGTGTCTGACAGTGAGCAGAGACAGGAGGCCAGGGAAACAGACAATGGTGTAGGGGGTTTGAAACCACAACAGCATGAAATACATCTAACCTCCCCTTATGGTGGTCCAGTAAATAAGAGTGTCTAGTGCCAGGGGCATAACAAGGTAAGTAAATCCTAATATCCTTATTTACAGCAAAAACCAAAAGTACAGCAGTGGGTAACAAGTCTTCTTTTGCAAAAAGTGATTCAGAAATGAATGACATCCATTCATGACATTGTTTTGTTCCATCTGAGATGTACCTTGTCCACGGACGGATCTGCCTGCCTCCTTTGAGAGTTGATCACGATGTGGGTAGAATTAAGATACTGAGAACACATTTTAATACGAGTTGTAAATGCCTATAAATTGGATGTCATTATCCAAATAATGTATCCAGATACACATCACATTAATACCAGGTATAAACAATGAGTTAAGTGTAGAACAGGATCAATTTCTAGTTTCTAGTTTTAGCCATTTCATCCATTCACTGAAACCAATTACACTGAAACAGACTTAGTGGCTTTTTGAAAACTATCATCTCAACTCAGTACTTCAATGACTTTTTAAAAAAAAAGGCCATCAGTCCATCAGTTTTGACACCAGACCGAGAATCAATCTCTGTGTCAGAGTCAATCTCAGCATAGCCTTGGTATGAGACTGGAAATCTCTGTTCTTGGAGCACTGGACCTGATCACAAAGCTATTATCTGTGAAAGTTAATCACATAAACTCCAGAGAATCAGCTGCCATGAGTGTCCTTCACTTTACAGTCAAAGGTCTTATTCACCTCAACACATCACACTGGCTGATTTTAAAAACAAGCATGAAGATCCCTACAGTTTGGAAACAGCAGGAAAATGATGAAGAAGGCAAAACATTGTGGGAATACTAAAGAAGGTCTTTGTCACAGAATCACGATTTATTTTTAACGTGACATTTGAACTTTTTTCCACATGGGAATAGCTGCATCATGCACAGACAGGAGAATAGGTCAGTCACGAGTAAACAAGACACTACAGACAGAATTCATTTTTAAAATCAATTTTAGCTAACAAATTAATTCATACGTTCATTTCATTTATAACAGCAATCGTATGAAACAGTGTACTTGTGTAGGAGGGCCATATGAGCAAGGCTGTGGGAAGCTGTTCAGTTGTAAACAGTATGGACAATAAGGACACCACCTACCCACAATCACCATGTCATTATGTTTTCTTTAATGGGTTTTTTTTCACTGAAATCAGCTTACTTTCTGTGCCGCTCAATGATGTTTCAGTGGCAACAAAGGACTTAAGTAAAGTGATTTTGTGATTCAGTTGACTCGCATGTGATGAGATCCCATCTGTCCCACCTTTGTCAGTCTTCTCACTCTTAGCTTCCTGTCCCTAACGCCAATATGCCCATCTCATTCAACTATACAAAGACTCTGAATTAATCCAACTTTATTATGAGCAGCCATCTTCAAGTGATGTTGTTTCACTTATTCAAATGCTATCTGAATATGACGATGATTGATTTGCTTTTGTTCTGTTTGGTTATTTTCTAAGAGCAGGAAGTGGCAAGCATCTTATTCACAATGGATGAGGGTTGACATATTCTCAATTTCTTTCTGTTCTATGTCAACAAATCCCATGAAAAAAACAAAAGCAGCACTAAATAAATGCCACTAACAAGAATTTCCTGTGTAGTGTTGGTTGATATAACTTATTCCTCTCTGCCACTGATTTCCACTGATGTCCAAAATCTGCTGAAACACATCAGAGAGCCACATTGATGCACTTATTTTCTTTCATTAAGATGAACAAGGGAATTATTTTCAGATTTTATGTGAATCTCATGTGTTGTTCTGCTGATCTAACTATGCACTGGAGCTCCAAATGTATTATGTTTGATACTGATATATAAAATTTTGTCAGATTTTTTTTCTCTCTGTTCTAGACCAACACACACAGTATAAATTAAAGCAGGATGGCGCTTCTTCTGATGAATTCTTGTCTGTCTTGCATCTGACTTCTAAGCCTAGACAACTCTGTCGGCATCCAACCAAGCTGTGGCAAGAGTTCAATCACAACAAAACTGCCCCTTAGATCAACTCTTTGCAGTCTGACCTTTACAACCTCTCCAAACATTGTAGAGAGACAGTGTATCTTCATCCTCGCCTGCGGTCAATTAGGTTGGCGGAACAAATGACTCTGTCAGTGCTGCTTTTTACTGTAAACAATGGCTGTGTTGTCATCCCAGGAGTCCACAGACTTGTCTGATGTTGAAGTGATACAATATGGTCCAAATTCAGATGGAATGACAATAACTATGGGAAATGGCAGCGAGCATCAACTGAACACAACCTCTTTAGCAAAGATAAAGCTGAAGAATAATAGCTGTGACCTCACAGAATGTGTTTTTCTTTGACCCTAACGTAATGAAAACAACATCATTAGTACTGATACAGGTGCATCTCTCTCAGTAGTGACAGCAAATGAAGATGAGGAGCATTGTTTTCTGGCTACAGCCTCACCAAAACTGACAGAGCAGACAGGACCTTCCTGCTGTCTCCTGGGAATAGGTCAATAGGGAGAATCACCACCTGCTGCAGCAGTCACATATCTAAAGGGGGTTCCTCTGTGATTCGATTGACTACGCAGGTGGTCTTTCCAAGCATGAGAAAAGCTGAACCAGAAACCAGGATAATGTAAATTCTCCTCTATGCATGTGTGTGTCTGGTAAAATGACTTTAATTCTAGCTGAAGTCAGTGGTAAGATCAAGCAAAGTAAGATGTCAAGACACAGATGACAGAGTAGGATGGTGCCGTATTATTTTGGTTAGGGCCCCCCCGGGCCCACAGCTGGGGGGGCAGAATTGTCCATAGTGGACCCAGAACTGGGCATAGAGAGAAATGAGGGGAGCGGGGAGCGGGGAGCGGCGGCGTGTGGACGCCATCTAAAGACATGCATGTTAGGTTAATTGGTGACTGTAAAATTGTTCTTAGTTGTGAATGTGAGTGTGCATGGTTGTTTGTCTCTATGTGTCAGCCCTGCGATAGACTGGCAACCTGTCCGTGTTGTACCCTGCCTCTCGCCCGATGACAGCTGGGATAGACTCCAGCACCCCCGCGACCCTTACAAGGACAAACGATTAGGAAAGTGGATGGATGGCTTTTCTGTCACCCTTCAGCTCACCGAACATGGCTCCTGAGCCATCTTTGTCCTCTATGAGTGGCATAAACGTGGGATATGTCTTTTACCTTGAGGTGAGAGAGTGGAAAATGGTGTTGCTGATGTGATGCCAGATCTTGGATCAATGTGTTGCTCATTGAGCCCAACAATCTCTATGCCTCCCTTATTGATCACTATGGGAGATATAAATAGCTGCTTGAGCTCTGCTCTACAAAGATATAATCAAACTCCTCAAATCCTGAGCATGTCTTTCCCTAAAGTCCACCTTCTGACTAAAAGCTCAAAATAGGCACAAACACAGGTGAAAGAAGTGTGAGGGTGTGAGCATGTGTAGTGTGCATGTTTGTTAGCTTGTTAGAAGGCTTATAGAACAGAACAAGAGAAAACAAAGAAGAGTAACCTCTGTTGATAGATTGCCACAGTCTGATAAGAAGACAGAAGACCAGCCATGTGTTTACTTCGCACATCCTGTGCTCGCTTTGTTTCATTTTGTGTTTGAAGAATGATGGTTTTGCTTTAAAGTCAATTCAAGACTTCGGACAATCATATTTCCCAGCAGCCAAATCCAAGCCAAGTCTCAAATAGTTGCTTTTATGATGACGCAAACTCACTTCACTGATCAAGTATTACCATGAGTTAAGAAAAAAAAAAAAATCAGATTGTGGCACAAGAGCTTTATTTATAAGTTAACCAACCCCCAACAGTTGTTTTGAGGTATTTGCAAGTGAGACACTAAATCAGGCCTTTGGTATCAAATTCTCTGAGGCACATGATACAAATATTGTTGGCATATTTATTTGTCTAACTCCATCACTTAAAGGTTTAATATCCATTATCTAGTAGAAGTTATCCGGTCTAAGATGTGGTCCTCTTGACAAAATCAAATACCTAACATCTGTGTAACGCCATCCAAGGTAGTCAACTCATCTTCCTTATGTGCCCACTATGTCCTATTACAGTTTAAGCTCATAAACAGGCGAATAAGTTCTACAAGATGTTGGGACCGTCTGCGCTTCACAGGTCATGCATAAATTGCAAGTGCAAAGAATATCAGCATTTTGTGTACAATGTCCATTGGTCAGAGCCCCACCCTCCAAACATAGGGCCATTGCCAAGCAGGATTACTCAATTAGTCAGGTAACATCTAAAATAGCATGCAAAAACTTCAATAAACAGCAATAATCAATACTTATGACTGACAACCACACCTGGGGCGGCAGTCGAGGTGTCCTTGGACAAGACACTGAAACCCCATTAGCACCGACATGTACTGAATGGCAGCTGTCCAACAACAATTTCCCCAAGGGGATCAATAAAGTTTGTCTTTTTTAATGTATTCAATTTTACTTTACAAATTTAGATACAAAAGTTGAACTACCATTAAGCTACTGAAAAATTAAGTGAATAAATACTAAAAATACTAGTTTAATTACATGTAGTTCACAAATCTCTGACACTGCCAGTTGTTTAAGGCTACGTAGGATCACAGGAGCCTCGGTGGTTCTACTGCTGCAGAATCGTGGCTTTGTCGACTCACTGTGTGAAAGCATCGTGAAGTCTACAGCTCTGCTGCTTTGTTTACTTTCACTGCTGCTAAAGGTCTGTTTTCCTGCGTGGCTTCACAGTCTTGATTTTCCGACCTTTCTATTCAGAATCTTCAACTTTACACCTCTGAGAGCGAAATAATGTTACTGGTGTTTCATCCAGTGATGAAGCCATCCATTTTTATTCATCATTGCTAAAGTGTCTTCCTCTTTTGTATGTCACAGGCAGTTTTGATGGTTTTAGGACTAGCACAGACTTGAATGCTATACAGTTGTGACTGGTGTAATTCTCTCTCATCTGGCTGTGCAAAGTCTGTCACTAAGCTCCAGCATGCCCAAAACTGTGCTTACTGAACTTATACACACCTCTCCCCAGCAATATATCACAAGTTTTAGATTTGAATTCTCTTTCTCCTGTTAAAAGCATGCTTCTACCAAGGGCTATTTCTGATCTCTAGAGTCATTCTTCATATTTTGTAGATAGTTTTGTTCTGCTGGTTTAATCCAGCCATAACAGTAAAGAGGCTCCACGATGATAATAAACACCACCAAATCTCAGACCAAGGTACATTCTGTCAAAAAAGGGTGGATCGGATTTCTCAGCCAAGTGGTGCTCAACAATGCTGGGGTCTTGCCAAGTGCAGTGAATTTAAGTGGGAGACTGCGCTTTGTCTTTATGAATATTATTCAGCTATTATTTCTGTATTAAACCTATATTATTATGATGTGGCAAAGAACGAGATAACCCAGTGTTTCTTGTTCCACAGTGTGTGTATTTAGCTTTATTTTCTTATTTTCTCATTTAAATCAAACATCACTTTAAAACTATGATTTGAATGCAAGTTCAACTTTTTACAAATATAAAATTTCAGTGAAACATCTTGTTTTCAGTTCCTCCCAGAGGGTCCATGATATACAATGAGCCCTTTGTGGGTAGGATCTTTAATCTTCAGCTATTTCTAAGAGCATCTAAAGTTTCAATGAAGGCTCTCTTAAAGTATGAACGTTTGTGATATTAAGGTTGTGCCTGCAAGAATGATAGTGAGGAAACAACCACAAAAAATGAGTTTCATTCAGAAGGAGCTCAGAGTATAATCACTGGTTCAGGTATCTGATTAGGACTCCATACTGTGGAGGTTGACACATTAAACTCGGAGGCAACCAGAACACCTCTGAGCGATTATAAATCCCAGCTGACGTAGGAACGTCTTGGTACGAGGATGAGTTGCCGGGTACAGCTTAAAAAGTTATGACTTCATTGAAAATTTACCATAAAATTACAGTGGGTGAGACTTTTCAGGCTGACCGATTTTATTTTGCTTTTTATTTGCCTGTTTCACAACAACCAGCCCATTTAACCAAAATGCAGAAAACAGAATGAAAGGGAGGAATGTGATACTAACAGCTGCAATTTTGACACATACATTTAAAAGGTCCATTGTGTTTCTTATGAACCATTGCTGAAAATACGGTTTTAGTAGTATGTAGAAAGTATTTTTCTCAAAGCATGTGCAATAAATATGATTTAACTATTCCCCTGTGCAGAGGAAGATGACTGTGAGGAACGGCATTTCAATGTGGCATTTACACTTGGTGATAAATATACTTTTAATATGCTTTGCAACTGCCTACCGTTTCCCTAATTAGATGAACTAAGCTGATGAATGTTCAGGGTGGGATATTGGAGAAGGACTAAGTGTGTGTGTGTGTGTGT
>JAUBNQ010000026.1:16547431-16561428 GCA_032353495.1 Ctenopoma kingsleyae | reverse complement strand
GCTGCTCCTGCTGCTGCTGTTGTTGTCAGAGGGAATCCAAACTGTCAATAGCACAGTTTGTGTTAGATATTTTTGTAAGTATAAATGGTCCGTGGTGTTGATAAGTCAATGACTATTTGTTTTTTGTGAAACATGAAGTTATTTGTCCACTGGATCTGAATAACGAGATTGGAGACACGATGGCTAAAAGGCGAAGCTGTTGTTAGCATTGTCAAGCTAACGTTACATTATCTGTTCAGGATAACGTCAGATTTACCACAATAATAAACAATATAGTAATCCTTAGCATAGTTAATGTGCACACATTACACATAAAATAAAATACTCGTTTGCAAGTAGCTGAATAAATACTGTTAGGTTTGTATTTTGCTCTCTTCGTGGGTGGGGTAACGTTGTAGCTGCAAATGGACTGAGTGAGCTGGAGAAAAACGTTTAGCTTCCTTAATGTTTTCTGGTTTAAAATATAAAGGCTCTGTTAAGTTTTTATGTGCATGTGATCATGAAAGCTTAGTAGTGGAATTACTGTAAAATATTTGATGAGTAATGTTGTGCAAGTGAACAAATGTTTACTTCATAATATTACACTGTAATTAAGTGAAACTGCACATGTGTAACAACCAACAGTTTATCGTATTGTACAAAATGTGAAATGTAATATATTTAAGCTTCACAATCTACTAATTTTGTGTGTCTGTCTTTATGTTTTTGTGACACAGTTGATTGATGCATAGACCAAAGTGGTTGAGAAATAGACTCCACTTAGAGTATATGTTAAAATCTGTGTTAGATTTGTAGAAAAGTTAGTACAAATGTTAATTTCCCCAAATAATTACAGATCATCTATGATTGTTTTTTAATCCATGGAAGCACAATCTGTTTTGTTCTACTCTTCATTGTCCCAGAACTTTCTCTGGCGTGATGGAGCTAACATGGGGTGGACTGCTCGTCCCGTGACATGTGTAGCTAAGCAGGAAGCTCGCACCTTGCATCTCTTTTCCAACAACACAGCCAACTTCTGTCATGGCTTCCAGCTATCCTCCCCCCTTTGAGAGCACAGGTGAAGTGAAGGAGGGCTTTCTTTGCCCGCTCTGCCTGAAAGATCTTCAGTCATTTTATCAACTCCAAGACCATTATGAAGAGGAGCACTCTGGGGATGACCGCCACGTTAGAGGACAGCTCAAAAGTGAGTGACTTTTGTTTATTGTGCTTGCTGACCCTGCCTACAGTGCCATTTGAGTTGCTGTGGAGTTTGAAGAAATGGAAACACAGTGCTGTAAAAAATTATTTGCCCCCTTCCTGATTTATTTTTATTTTTTGCATATTTGTCAAACTGAAATGATTTGTATTGTCAAACAAATTTGAATATTACACAAAGATAACCTTAGTAAATACAAAATACATTTTTAAATAACAGTTTCTTTTATTAATGGATAGAAGCTGTTCAAACCTGCCCTATGTGAAAAAGTAATTGCCCACTAAACCTAATAAACAGGTTGTGCCATCTTTGGGTGCAACAGCTGCAATCAAGCGTTTACGACAACTGGGAACGAGTGTTTTACTTTGCTGTGGAAGAATTTTGATTGGCTCTTCTTTGCAGAATTGATTTAATTCAGCCACACTGGAGGGTTTTCAAGCTTGAACGGCCTGTTTAAGGTCATACCATAGCATCTCAATTGAATTAAAGTCTTGGCCACTCCAAAACCTCAATTTACTTTTTACTAACTTACGTTACTTTTTCACATAGGAACAGGCAGGTTTGAACAGCTTTCTTCCCTTAATAAATTAAATCATCATTTAAAAACTGCATTTTGTATTTACTTGGGTTATCTTTGTGTAATAATACTATTTGTTTGATGATCTGAATCATGTAAAATCATTTAAAATAAATCAGTAGGGGGCAAATTCTTTTTCACAGCACTGTAACTTTGTGTTGTAAAAAGACAGCAAAGCTTTCTTAAAAATATCTTAATGCATACAGTTTTAATTTAGATTCAGGACATTGCAGCACATTGTTAGTAGACCAGGGGAAATTATTATTGTTTCTTTTGTGTACAGGTTTGGTTCAGAAGGCAAAGAAAGCCAAAGACAAGTTGTTAAAGAGGGATGGAGATGACAGACTGGACACTGGCAGTTATGAGTCCTTCTACTACGGAGGAGTGGACCCATACATGTGGGAGCCTCAGGAACTGGGTGAGAGTTGGAAGAAAAGACTAAAGGCACACAGCACTGCCATCAATATTTACGTAAGTACTGCTAGAAAATATAAGACATCTTAGAAGGTTTCTGTTTTTGTCTTTTTAAGGGGCAACTAGAAGTCACCTGGACCTGTTTAAAAAACGCCGGGCAGCCAGAATAGATCATTATGTCATTGAGGTCAACAAGCTCATCATCAGGCTAGAAAAGGTGTGCTTACAATAGCAAATCACAACTCCTTCAAACCATAATTTTCTTCCTGCTGTTGTTGAAATTAGACTTAGTGCCAACTATTTACCATAAAAACTGTTCTTTCAGTTGACATCTTTTGACAGGACTAACTCAGATGCTGCCAAAATCAGAGGTTTGTCTGCATTTGTTTTCATTACTGATTCTATGTCACTGTGTTACTTAATGTCATAAACTGATGTCTGTTCATTGTCCTTTGTAGCCATTGAAAAGTCTGTAGTGTCATGGGTGAATGACTCAGATGTCCCGTTCTGTCCGGACTGTGGAAATAAGTTCAACATCCGGAACAGACGGCACCACTGTCGCCTCTGTGGATCCATCATGTGTAGGAAGTGCATGGAATTTGTCCCATTACCTCTAGCACGTATGTATAAACAAAACTTACTAAAAAATCAAATATCTATTTTAAGTTTTTCCACACGTGTCATTGCTATAAAATGTTTTCCTTTAATCTGTTCACAGAAAAGCTGATTAACGGGACACGTGAGGCCCTGTGTGTACCTGGAAGCCCCAGTCAGTCAACGTCTCCACCAGTAGGAAGTGGCAGCAGTGGGATGGGATCCAGGAGAGGCAGCATCAGCAGCCTGAGCAGTGTAACCTCCATGCTGGAGGAAAAGGATGACGAGAAGATCCGCTGCTGCCACCACTGCATGGACACACTGCTAACAAGACAGCAGAAGCTGGAAGAGAAAGACCACGTGCCTGATGTTGTGAAACTTTACGAGGTTGGTAAATGAAGTGACATGAAACGAGTCATTTTAGAGTTCCCGTTTTTCTGGTAGAAGTGCTTTCTTTTTAAGCTTTTCTGAGGTTTCACGTTGTTCACTTTTTTAAAACCTATCTTCCCGTCAGAGGCTGAGGATGTGCATGGAGAAGGTGGACGAAAAAGCTCCAGAATACATCAAAATGGCTGAGTCTCTCAGGTAAACCCCTTTAAAAAATAGGGATTTAATACACCTTTGTGATATGATAGACAAATATATAGAAGAGAGACTGTTTTATTGCTTACTGTTAATGCTGTATATTTCTACAGTGCCGGAGAAACCACGTATAATCTTGACACTGCTGGTGGACTGAGACTGGAAGTACAGAAATACTATGAACTAATCGATGCTCTAAGGTAGATGTCAGTCCCAGATGTCAATTCGTCAAACACTGAATTGTTCATGATCAAATGGAGTTTTGTTTGTTCTTCTCAGCAAGAAGATTTTAACACTGGGAGTTAAAGATGATCCACCACCACATCCAAAGGCGCTGCAGTTGCAGAGGATGGTCCGGTATACAGCCACACTATTTGTCCAGGTGAGACCTAGTTCAACGTGAAAAAAGCTAGTACTCTGCATTCAGATTAAATGTTAAACTCCCGTGTAATAAAAGTCATTTGTAGTGTTTTTTTTCTGTCAGTTAAGAGAGAAAGAGACTTGTTCCACAGTGTTATATGCCATAACTCACTACATATAAAATCATTTCAGCAACTCTATGTATAATAACTCAGAGAAACACTTTAAAAAGTATATCCCTTTCATGGAGACCTGACCTGAGAATCCCTTTCCCTGAATTAATTTTTTGTGTTCCCCCTGTTTTAGGAGAAGCTGTTAGGTCTCATGTCTTTACCCACAAAGGAAAAATATGAAGAGCTAAAAGAACAGAGGAAACAGGAACAAGAGAAGAGACTCCAGCAAGAAAGACTGGTGAGATTGTGTACTGATACTTCTCTACTGATTTTTAATTTGTCACAAAGTTATTAACGTGTATACTACTATACGTATGTGTTCCTGCTCAATAGGCAGCCCAGGAGGCCTTGAAGAGGAGGCAGGAGTCTGAGAGAAACCGTCTGCCTATCAGCACCAACGGAGAGCTGCCACAGGCGCCTAGAGCACCACGCATGACCAAAGCTGGTGGTTGGTTGCCCTCTGCAGACTCCACTCATGTACGCAGCGAGCTGGAAGACCCCCTCCTGCAGCAGATTGAGAACATTCAGTCGTTCCTCCGACAGGCACGGGAGGCCCAGAGAACAGACGAGGTAGCCATGTTGGAGGAGAACCTGCGTCAGCTGCAGGATGAATACGACCAGCAGCAGACCAGCCTGGCTATCGCTCTCTCTCAAAAGCTGGCTGAGGAGGAGAGCTTGCAGCAGGGTGAGCTCCATCGCCTGGAGACCAGGGAAAGGGAGGAGAGGGAGCGCCTTGGCCACCCTGTGGGATTCACCCAGCCTTCCTTCACCTGGGAGAGGTCTCTGGATATCGGCACAACAGGAGGCATCCAGGGAGAAGATGAAACTGCAGCAGAGGATCTGACTCCTAAAGTTGAGAAGAGTCCGTCTTCTGTAAGAGCGTTCCCTGCTCTCACAAGCCAGGAGGAGTCGCCTCCTAGGTTGAGGAGCTTAGGGGGGCACATAACCCCCCCTGGTGTTGAAGGACAGAATAGCACCCCCCTTAACCCTTTTGATGAGGAGGAATCTACACCCATCGAGGAGGATCCTTCCAACCCTTTCTTTGAGGACATCAAGAGGGACAACAAAGAAGTAGCCAATGGGCAGAAAGAATACAATCCCTTCGATGAGGATGAAGATGTCGAGGAGGACAAACAGGCTGAGACTGTAACTAGCAACCCCTTTGAGGAGGAGAGTGACTCTGATGCAGGTAACCCTTTCATGGAGGCCTCTGGGAATTCTCCAGGTGCCTCGACCAACCCCTTTGAGGGGGATGATGATGATGATGAGAATTTGCCCGATTTGGACATGATAGAGGAAGAGTTGCTGCTGCAGCAGATTGACAACATTAGAGCCTACATTTTTGATGCCAAGCTCAGCGGTCGTCTTGACGAAGTGGAGCTCCTGTCAGAGAACTTGAGAGAGTTACAGCACACCCTACAAGAACAAAAGAAAAAGAAGCACTAACAAGGTTTCCTTAGAATCCCTCTAATCATCCGCTACTTACCAAATCCTGCAAGGCTAGCTCACTTTACAAGACTGATGAGCCCACTGGTTTTAGATTGGGTGAGGTCTGCTGCACCACAGATAGAAAGATAAGTTTAGCCCCAAAATGAAATATGTTCTAGAGTTTTGAATCCCTTAATCTCTAAACATATTGCTAAACCACTTCCCTGTGTAGGGTTAGAGAGGGCTGGAGCTATGCCAGCATGCACAATTTTTAAGCACTGCAAGTAAAATTAAATTTGTACAGGAAATGTTGCTGATGATATTAACCCTCTTGTATCAGTAGAAGATAGAAGAATGCTACTTAAACAGTTTTATTGCCACAGTCAGATGGTTCTCTGAGTCTTTGGTCTTCAGGACATATGATTTGGCTCTCTGGCAGAAGCTGTGAGCAAGCTCAGCATGTTTCCACGGCTGAGAATGAACAAATTAGAGCCATGGCAGCAATTGATTGTCACAAAATCTGTAATTAAATAATAAATTATAGGGGTTTTTATGTTGCCAAATAATAATCCTACATCAATTTTAGCATAACACTCAAAATGGGCAGTTTTAAAAAAGGATGCAAATCAATGCAGCAGAACCTGAGATGCTGTCTTTTTTATTCCATACATTTTTTTTTGTCACAGTCTGGTGCCTACATTACCCACAATCCAATTCAACTTCCTGCAGTTATTTTGCTGAGTGTCTCATACTGAGCTCATACTAACCTCAAACCTGTTGCTTTAAGCAGAGATGAGGAGCAGGCGGCAGAGCTCAGGTAATCTCTGTAGTGCACTGCTTCCTCTGAAGCACAGAGGACTGTAAACAACCTTTTTCATGTATGTTGTACTACTCTGGAAGATTGCTATTGGACCAAACTTCAATTGTCTGCTCTTCTTTTAATTATAGACCAAAGAGCCAAACATAGCAAACTGTTTGACCGGGCAGTTAACTGTCCTCAGACCAAATAACCATCTGATCATTAGTAAGGAACAGAGAAAAGTCGTCTCCTGTGACCATATTTGAGCAGCCAAGTGTTTGAAGGATAGTGAACAATTACTAATTCATTAATACACCACTTGCACTGTTTGTCATTGCAGCACTTATGAAATTCATATAGATATGTAGGGGGAATTAAAGGCAGATTACACAAAATTAAGCCATTTTTGTTGCTTGTCACTCATAGCAATGACAAAGAACAGCTTTTAATCATTAACCGTACTGCAGGTACATTAGCAATACAATAAAATTGACAGAATTTGGATTAGTATTTGTTCTAACAACTAATTTGTTTCAACAAATATGTTAACTTTTTTTTGTATGTTTTGTCTGTGATATGGTTGCATATGAGACTTTTATTTAAACAACTCCAGCTTAAATGCTTTAGTCAGCCAGAGCCAACAAAACCTTTGTCCTACTTTGTGACCCCTACAGGTTGTGATCTCGCCGTTTACAGTGTAACTACTGATCTAGCTGAGCACTTGGGTTGCATGGTTTATGTGTCTGTATGTCTTTAATGAAGTGCTGTTTGAGGCTGGTCTTTAGATATATCAAGCTAGTGGCTGTTAAGTAGCACGTTATCTGTTCAGTAGCTTCATAGTGCATACAACCAGCTCATCTAGCACTCACAATGTACATACAAAACACTATTTGCCTGAGCACACTGTAGGCAACTTAAAGTCAACAAATAAGGCACCAGAACTGAGACCCTTCTGTCTACAGAAATTATTTGTAAAAAAAAAAATTACTAACAATTTAGATACATTTACACTACATGAATGCCAGCAAGTATTATTACTCATCGTGCTGCTAAGTCTGTCCCTACACGAATCTGTCTCGTGCTTTCCTTTCAGTCATAATGTCCATATTTCTCTTCATAGAACAGTATTTTGTGTTGTCAGTTGATCTCACAGTGCGACATCTGTGTAATACACAGATGATTTTAAGCAAAACATGTGACACTAAATGTTTTGTGATGGTGCGAGTAACTTGAAGATGTTCTTTATATGACAGCAGTTGATTTTAGCTTCAGAAGAATTGTGAGTTATACCTCTGCATATAACACAGTACTTACAAATTAAAGGCTAGGTTTTGGACATACTGACATCAGTTTGTTACCATTAGAAAAATCAGCCATCTCAGCCTCAATAAAAACCGTTGTCTACAATAAAACAAGGTTGTATTTCTCATTTTTGTGGTAAACCTGTGTTGTAACTCTTACCTCTCATAGTAAAATATGGTTCTTGATTTCATTGGATTTTCCTGATTTACATGTAGTAAAAAATGTAGGCTGGTTACTATGTCCACACAGGCAAATGTAGGTTTTATTTGAATGTTCACAAATGATTATTCAGCTCTGGGTTCACACTGAAAGATATGAATTGCAAATGGATGTGATGAATGTTCAATCATGTACAAACCTGGCCAGAAATCCAGACACTTCACAGGGATGTTTGTGCTGGATTTACGGCGGAGTGGGAGGGTGATCTTACACACAGCATAGTGAAACCCATTCAGTTTTCACAGGAGTCATATTGTGTTACCATACAAAAAGCAACAATATAATAATAATATTGTCCTGTAAATTAACAACAGTCTGATCTCCTTCTCAGCCTCTCACTCCTGTGACGCTGCCATC
Source organism: Ctenopoma kingsleyae (assembly GCA_032353495.1). Classification (NCBI taxonomy): domain Eukaryota; kingdom Metazoa; phylum Chordata; class Actinopteri; order Anabantiformes; family Anabantidae; genus Ctenopoma; species Ctenopoma kingsleyae. The sequence continues at coordinate 16,553,428 of JAUBNQ010000026.1, read as the reverse complement.
TGGGCTCGATATTTGCCCGTCATCTCTTTGGGCAGCGGCGTGGTGCCAGGACATGGCACTTGGCCCTCCACTTCACAAATACATTCCCTCAGACAGTACTTCTTTGGTCCAAAGTTGGCGGGGTTGGAGGCCTGCATCTTGGCTTGAGCCTCAGCTTGTAACACTTCTCTGTGAGCAGAGTGAGAATAAAATAAATACCATAAACAAACTATCTGGTACCTGTGGGAATTATGTTTTTTCAAAGCAAATATTTGACAGGTCATAGTGGAAAAGGCACAGGTAATCCAAGTAATACAATAAATGCTTCAGATTCAGGGTCCTGGCATTGTGCATGTTTGTTCACTGTCATGACTTATGGGACACTTGAATAAACTCGAGTCATTGTTAATGTTACTAATAACATTTGTGCTTGTCCTACTACGATTAAAGCTAATTTAATTACTTCTAGCCAAAACATCAGCCACACATCCAGCAAACATACAGACATACAGTATAAACTACATATGGTGATATACACTGTAGACATATCAAATTGACTGTGATGATTCATTAGGTTCTCTGATGTTTTGCTCCAATAAAAAAAAAAACGAAAAAAACATGCATGTTATTATATCTGGTCTTCACAGCTGAGTTACAGTTAAGAGATGCAGATCTCTAACTGCCCCACCCAAGTGAACTGAAAAAACTTTATCCACATTATTTATGATCTTCAAACACTATTTTGTAAATACTTTCTGAATGCACAAAACAGCCAATGTCACATTAATATCCGAGTGTTCAGTCAGAAGTGTCTCATATTTGATTTATTTAATATCAACCAACCATTAATGGTTCATTACTAACAAGGAAATAAGATTCACACTGAACATCTTACCCTGATTTGCCCAAAATCTTCTTCACATGTTGTGAAATTTGTTTGTGGTCCTTCCCTTCCACATCCACCAGAACTTGCTCCCCATCATCTGCAGGAGAGACGAGGGATGAGCTAGTTAGAGGTTTACACTGAGATAACAGTAAACACTGAACAGTGGAAGGTCTACACACCTAGGTAGAACTTCAAGAACGGTGACGGTGTCATATTTTTGAACATCATTATTTGGACCCATGGGTTTTTGTACTGAATCTGAGGAATATTGAAGAACACAAATTTTCTGGAAAACAGGAAGAAAATATGTAAGTTAAGGAATAGCAAGTACTTCAAATGGTGCATTTTTTCCAATTCCAAATCCAACTTTTTAAAATTCACCTTGGCCTATAGCATTATTATCACATTTTAGTGTAAGTCAATTTTCCTAAAAGCTGCCTGGAAATTGACACACTTTTCTATAATTATTTGATTTAGCCAAGTGACATGAACCCAGACATCAGACCCATTACACTGAGCTGTTCGAACCCTGCATTTTATTTGAAATTATAGTTTATTTGGTGAGGAAATGTGCTTCTACTGAACAACTTCAAATACATCTGTAGTATTTTAGTTTGTGCACTTAGATTGGACAAAAAGACGTATTCTCTGGTTCCTGGTTGTCCAATCTAAAAACCTGCTGCTCCTGTTGGTTGTCCATGATGTGAAACTGAATACATTTTTAAAATATGTTTTTCAGTCAAAACAAGCTGTTTGAGCACTTTAATTCGGGAAAATTGACATTTTCACGATTTCTGATATTTGTATTGGATTAATCAATTTGTTGTTTGTTGTTCAAGACAAACAACAACAAAAAAGAATCCAGATTTTATTTTGAAGGCGTTAGCCGACTCATCTTCTCAGCTCTGTCGGACGTATTTCTGAGACATGTCTGCAATACTTTAACCAAGCTCATCGACAGATAAACACATAAAGACTGTTATTCCCATCTTGGAATAATTTTAATTGATCTGCTGTGGCGTTACATGGATTTATATCAGTATAATCTGGGTGTAAAATCACTCATCAGAAATGTTAAACTCTGACCTTGCTCCGTCGCTGAGTTCTCCATGTGTGTTGTAATTGACCGTCATGATCTTCACCCTGTTTTTAAAGATAATATCGCCCTTCTGCAGGTATTCCAGGGTCCTCCTGATCGGAAACCTTCCTTTCATAGGCATTTTATACTCCTTTATTATTTCCAAAATACCATTTGAAATAAGCCTGTGTCTACAGCGAAGTCGCACAACCACACGGAAAGAGACGCGTTTTGATGACGCTAAACTGATGGAGGAGCTTCCTGGTAGCTGTAGTTTTTACTAAAGCCGCTGTTTGTTCACATTTGCTGCTGTAACAAGTTGAAGAATGATGATGCTGCTTGGATCTTGTACAAAAAATAAACTAAAACTGCTTCATAAAGGTCCAATAAAAAATAGCTCTTATTATTATAATGAACATATATTTGTGTTCTGCATTCTGAGGTTGTGTTTTTTGCAAACACATCTTTATTTTGTAGTCACTCTCTATTTAAAGTATACTCATGTTATTTATTCAATCATTTCTATTAGGTTATCCCCCACTCCCCACCCCCAAGTACAAAAATACAGATAATACTAAACAAAAACTGATAAAAAAAAAAAGATGAATATGAGGCAGAAGTTCAGTTTCACATTTCTTTTGATGGCATTTAAATTTAGAACATACACAGGACATCAGATGATTAACTGGTGTGGTGTTGCTTGTTGTTAGCAAAGCTTCATTAATATGATAAAGGAGGATTCAAGCAAAGAACAATCAAATCACTGCTGTAGGTACTGACTAACACCTGACTTCGATTTTCAACATGAACGGACTCAGTCACATCATATTTCATGAATAATTGTTTATTTTAATAATATGTGGCTTCTGAGAAGCCGGCCTCAGAGACTGGAATGCTTATACAGGAGCTCAGTCGTTAATACATTTGTTTTATAACTTCCTTGGTGTGAGGTAGAAATGTAGGGTTGTGACAAACTTGAGCAAAACATGAAGGTTACTTGAATTTCTCAGTGTTTGAAGAAATCCACTTTACATGAGCAAAACAAACAAACAAACAAACAAACATTTACATAGTATAAAATTTTAACCATGGGATACTTAATCCTCAAAGCTGAAAAAACACAATCTCTTCTGTTCTAATATCCTCTAAGGTGGAAGCTGCTTACGGTCATAGCAAATATTTTAAAGCCACAACATTTATATCAATATTTTAATACAGCATTTAGTAAAATGCATTTAAGCAACTTCTTCATGCACAATGCACTATAAAAAAATTATAACAACGCTCCTTATTAGGGCAGACAGCAACAAGATTATAAAACCCTGCTTAAAAACAACATGCAGTCATTTTAATGAAATTACATGTACAAAGTTCGTTTCACACCATTGGCTTCACAAACACTCTGCGCGGGTTTTAAACCCAAATATTACAACCAACATTTATTTCACAAGACATGGTCATTGTTTTTTTTTTTTTACATCCCCACCATCCTTCAGTTTGCATTCATATTCGGAACCTTCATAGAAGTGGGTCTGCATATCTCTATAAGGTCTTCAAGACATTAACACACAGTGGCTTCCTGCCGCAAGAGCCGTCTCTTTTTCTTTCTTTTTTTTTTTAATCAGGGAAACCTGCCCAAAGGTACTTTAAGTACACTTAGTATGAAACAAGCAAATTTGTTCACAACAAATTAAAGTTTTTAGAAAACATACAAAACACAAAGTTTTAGTCTGAATGAACGCAGAAGAACACCACAAAAGCAGATTAATGTGCACTTAGTAAAATACAAATGCAAACACAAGTACAAAAACAGTAGCATAGCTACACTTAAGTAACATTTTTCCTTAATAGAAATAGATGCCACTGATAAATACAAATATAAAATGCAACTTGAGAAGAACAGTCATGACACTGATGGAAAAGACAGAAACTAACATAATTGATTGTCATTAAGGGAAAGGTGATTAGGTGATTGCACATGTGAAGATAGCAATATATTCATGTTAACCCAGAAATAAGTGTAGCTAACATAAACTGAAGCCTGAAATCTCTGGGCATTCAATATAAAGAGGACATGTGGCCAGTTTAACTGGTTAATTTGGTTTGCAAGATTTTGTAAATGTAAGTAGAAGAAAGACAGAATAAAATCAGAAATGAGTCAAGAATGCACTGCATGCTAGCTCTATGCTATGATAGCCAGTCCATTTGAATACAGATTAAGGACTGAGGATTGAGTTAGTACCTGACCTGAAGTGCCCTTTTCCTACTACTGTCTTTAATTACAGTAAAGAACTGTACATTAATGCCAATTGTGTCAGTTTCAAAAAAGAAAAACAATTTATATAAAGAAAATAAATAAAGAAAGAAAATAATTACAATGCATGTTTCAGGTATTTCTAATACAACATTCATAAAAGTCTAATTTAATCTTCTTTTAATTCTTAGCTGAACACCAGGTTTTTAACCACTCTACAGGTTACACTGTGCAGATAAATGCCAACATGAACAGAATCAGCGTACACTTTTAAAGTAAGTACTCTGATTAACTTTAGTCTTAAAAGAAACAAATTCCACTTCCATGTGTAAACTTTCATACTAAAAATCACACATTTTTAGATTCTGGTTCTGTTTGTTAATATACCTCAAATGAGTTGGACAACAAGAGCTAGTGGTAAAATAAGTACTGATGTGAACATAAGTGCATGTAATGCTTAGATAAGACTAAAAAAAACTGAAAGCTTCAGTTCAGAGTGTAAAGTTCACAAGTAGTTAGCTTGAAGTACTAAAAAGACAATAAAGGAGATGAGCGCAGCTGCAGAGATTTTTTTCATTAAGTTCAAAGCAACTGTGTTTAGTTCAGAAACTCAAAATTTCCACACTGCATCAGAAGAGAGAAAACATTCCATGTGTCATCTTGGCTTTCCCATGCCAGGTTATCATAGTATACCAAGGATTCCTGAATGACTTTGCACCATGCATCTTTAAAAACAAGGGGCTGCTGCAGAATTATGGACTGGGGTATCTTTAAATAGACAGTTCTAGATGTACGAGTGATGGGTGTCATTCTGTAGGGTCAGAGTCCTGGCTGTTGTACTCGGCTGTCTCCATCTTTAGGATGTATGGAATGATACTGTCAATAGAGACATTACCTATTAAGCCAGTGAAGAAGAGCTCCTCTGTGATGCTTGAGTTCATGAGGCGGAGGGCAGGGAGACGAGTGAGGATACGGGTCAACCTAGAGAGCCAAACACATAACTGATCCAGCTGTTCTGATATTTTGAGTTTGCTTGCTTCTTTGATTATTTGCAAATAAAATGTTCTTGTTTTTTTCATCACTGTATTGTCACAGACACTTAAACAAAGCCTAATTAAAACATCAAAAAACAGCTGAAGTGAGCAAATCTTACTGACATATGCTCTGTTAAGCTGATATAACTGCTGCTATCTGCAGATACCACTGTCCAGTGCTGCAGTCTTGTTTTAGTGTCATATTCCTGGTGGTATGGCAGTGGTCATTTCTGATTGCCGAACTTAAAGACAGCAGGTCTAATGTCTTAAAGCCTTCCAATGTTGTTGCTGTCTCTGTGATGGATTTACTTACTTTTAACAGCTCTTTGGACCTCATGTTGACGGTTCAGTGAACAGCTACCAAATGAAAATATAACACTCAGAACCACCTCCAGGACTTTTCTGTGCTTCTAGTCATGGAGTAACAGTCATACCTGACCATGCAACTACTTGTAAGGAATTTGTTCCATTATTGTGACTCTCCAAAAATGTGTGTGTAAGGAAATGGTTGTAATCACTGAATGATTAATGCCACACTTTTGTTAAATCCCTTGACTTAAAGCTGAAAGTCTTGACTTTGCTTAAATCTTGAGTGTTTCATTTCATATTGAATATGGTGGTGTACAGAGGACAAATGGCAAAAGACTTATAATCATTCCATTATTTATGGACCTAATTGTATATGAGTAAAAACCATTATACTGCTATGGAGAGTACGAACCAGTTAGACCAGTTATAATACATAGATTCACAGTGACACTAAAAG
>JAUBNQ010000026.1:16519659-16538573 GCA_032353495.1 Ctenopoma kingsleyae | reverse complement strand
CCCTCTGGGATGGAAGGGTGAAACGTAGTCAAGGAACTAAAACAAGTCCAGTTGCTATTGGAAAAAAAAAGTTTTTTTGAGATAACCATGACCTGGATGACTGAGAATCTTCACAGTCATATTTCTATCTATTAGAAACATCTACATCTTCTCCATTATACATGCTTTTATTTCTTCATGCATTTATAATTGCAATAGCCACACAGTTGTCTTATGCAAAAATCTATTCACCAGCTAAGGCTACAGACTGTAAAGAACCAAGAGGCATGACCACATCATTTTTTTTTTTTACTCATATTAAACTATTAAACTAGATTCAAGTTTGCTGATGGCCTATATCCCAGTAATCCTACATGTGACCTTTTTGCACCATATGAGGTACTACATGGTTTGAGATCTTTAGGCTCGTATCGTTTCAGCCTGTGTAGTTCTGTAAATACCATGTGAAATGACAATAAATCTTCTTGAATTTGAACAGAAGTATTTTATCTGTCTCAGAAAACATTTTCAGTCAGGACTCCACTCTCAGAAAAATGATGGTTCTTAAATAGTTCTTCAGATGCTTCTGTGGTTCTTCAAAGAACCATGGCAAGTTAAAGAACCTTTTTATTTTGTGGATGGTTCTTCAGCTATTACAAACGGTTCTTTGAAGAATTAAAGGTTCTTCATTCTTAGCTATCTAAGTTTGATGGTGGACAATGGCATAAATATTCATTCATTATAATCAGGGTGTAAATTATATTGTGTGTGTATTTTGTGTGTTGGGGGTGTTACATTTGTAGAGCAGGTGGTGGTGAGAGGACTGAATAGACAAATAAAAGTACAAATACTAAAATGCTTAAAAATATGCTTCACTGGAGTGTGGCAGTGATGGGGGTCAAAACCTAAACTGGGGAGCTCACCACCCCCTAAAAATTCATAAATCTATTTGTCAGATTTGCAAACCACCCAGCAGTAATTCAAATGATATTAAAAAATAAATAAGTAAAAATTGTAGACAATACAGTGTTAAAATCAGCTCCATCATTAGCAGCTTGAATATCAACAGCACACATTAATGTATCAATAATTATTATTCAATAACATATTCCTTAATGTAAAATTAGCTAGTTTGCATAAAACACTTTTACTTCTGGTAATTAAAATGTTTGTTTGAGATAATACTTGCAGGATCTTTATTTGAGACTGTATTTAATTAATTGTAGGCTGCTTACATAACCATCATATTTTTAGGGTAAGAAGTGGTCTTTATGTAGATTCGAGCAGATAAAACAAAACATTAAATTACAATTACTCATCTGAAATAAGAATGAGGTATTTTAGTTAGTAAAAGAAAAGTGAGGATGCTTGTAGGAAATAATGCCATGAATAATCTACACATCTAAAGTGCCCCAGACCTTTGTACAATAAAGCAAACCTACCAGCATTATATCTCTGAAACTGGCCTTGTAAATAATTTATTGTATAAAGTGTGACGTCAATTGCATATGTTCATGAAGAAATACTTAAAGTTGATATTTTTTAGGATGTTCTGCACGAGTCATTGAGAAACAAATCCAAAAAGGAAATAAGGCCTTTATTGGATGTAGAGGAGATATGCAGCCTCCTCCTGAAGAAAACCAAGGTAAGTTAAATGCACTTAATGTTATTTGGCCATTTTAAACTGTATGTAGTTAAAATACTGATTTTTGTTTTTAAAAGAGATTTAAAAGAGCTAGGAACTACCCCAGTCATAACAGATTTATTAAACATTTCAGTAATGTATGGTCCAATTATACCAAACACTTTTTTAAACAGTGTTATGGGAAGAACATCATTAGGGCAGGATGAAAATTTCAAAATATCAAACAGAGCAGTTACTTTGTGTATTGTAACCAGTTCAAAAGTTGCCCAAGAATAAGAAGGTATGGTGCAGCGCACTGCTTCTTGCAAATTTGCAGGGGACATGTTTGTTCTGATAGCTGTGATCTTATCCACAAAGAAATTAAGAAAGACATTACAGTCGGCCTTTAACAATGCTGGAAATTGAAAACAGGTGGACTAACAATAGAACTAATGGTGTCAAAGAGAAACTTAGAATTCATCCCATTAGAGGATATGAGTTGAGAAAAGTAGTCAGTCCTGGCATTCCTAATAGCACCATTTAGGAAGATTCTTTGGTCTTTTAGAGTTAACCTATGAAATTCTAATTTTGATTTCCTCCAAAGGCGTTCCACCTTGCGACAATCAGTAATTAAACTCCTGATATTATCGTTTATCCAAGGCCGAAGGTTCTTTTGAGAGGCGATGCTATTTGTGATGGGGGCAATTTTATCTAAAATATTTAGGCAGTGACGGTGGAAAGAATGCACAAAAGCATCAACATTGTCCCTCCCCTCTACAGAACTAGGGTTAAATAAAACAGAAAACCTATCAACGGTATCCTGGCTGATAATTCGTCTTTGTAGATTAATTTTCAAAGGGAGAGGATCAGAGGAGAAAGTATAAGTATAATAATAATAATATGTTTACAAGGATATAAGGTATTATTGTAAAGTATGTTTTTGTCCAGCAGAAAACGTAGTACCAGAAAATGTTCTACCAACATAATAAAACATGGTGCTAAGAGTCTTCTCTGGGAATGTGTTTATAGTGTAGTTCTCAATGACCCATCATTCAAGTGTAGCATCACAGTCACAAAAAGGTTGAGAAAAGATCAAATGCAATTAGCACCTACAGTATCCTTCCAAAACATCACAGCATCTGTGAGACCTCTTTACTAAAACGAAAAGAAGTAAGCAAATTATTTTTGGCCTGTGATTCAGTGGCCTGTTCTCATTTTATGTGACGAGTATGAATAAAAAACATTTTTGTTGGACTGAACATATACCGCATCCACCTCCCACACACATATTTATATTACATTGATGGTGTCTGGGTCTCCTAGACCTGATGACAAAAACAGTGGGAAAATTAGTTAAACACAGTAAAAGCATAAACAAGTTAATACATGAATAAATCTAGTAAAGAGATTATAGATTTTTCACGCATCCAGTAGCTTTTCCTGTTGAGGGCCAGAGCCTGTCGACAGCCACATGGAGACAAATATGAATGTTGAAACATTGAGAAATTAAAAGATCCTCTTGTCCAAGGAATGAGCTATCCCGCATGGCCGCTGATAACGATGGGCTCCTGGGCAGGACATAGAGTCTTCTTCAGAACTGTTCAGAGACCATCCAGAAAACAACTTTAAACAAATCTACTTTGGAAAGTGTTTATTAATGAGGTAGAGCAAGATGGATCAAACTGACTACAGTCTGGGATTCTTCTCCTTAAAAACATTAATGATAAAAACATTTGATATCATCATTTCCTCGAAATGAAGATGTTGCATTAAAATTGTTTTCTTGAACAAATATTACATTTTCTCATTACAAACAAATGATAATAATAAATGCAGAGGTAAATGTGAAATTTACCACACATGATCTTACTCTGTTACATCTGTGGAGTATGAAGGATGTGGATGTGGATGTGGTGTGTCATTTCTTCTCAGAGCTGTAACTGAGTCAGAACAGGTATTACAAGCAAACATACTGTAAAAAACAAAGGAATAACTTAGTGACAGATTGACAGACAGATTAGTACTGTATGTCAGTTAAATGGTTAAATGATGTAGCTCTACCGCACATGCTGAAAAATACCACAAGGGAGCGATGTACGGTTCATAATTAATTACAGCTTATCTGCACAGACGAAGACCTATGAAATATTAAACGCAAACTGGTCAGAACAGTATCTCTTACTAAAGGCAGAACATAGTCGCCAGAGATTAATACGGGATTCAAGGTAGGTGTTTTGTATCAATGTCTAAAGGTGCTGGATAAATTAACATTAATTATGGCTCATATGTTATGACAAGTGCACTTACATGGTTTTATTTAACTCACAGCAGGAACTGGAAAACTGAAGACCTGTACAACAGTCACGCTCCTATAACCTGGAAACTACACCTGAACTATCTCGCAAGGTGTCGGCAGCAATTCATCTCTTGAAGGCAAAGTTTCTTTCTCTATCTACTACAATTCACCAAGATGGGACGCATGTATGGTCGCAGTTGGGCCTTTGTGGTTGAACTTAAAAATAAAATAAAGTAATTCGGAAGCAAGCGCTGTCACTGAATTACCACCAGACGTCGCAAATTTGAGCACCGCGTACTAGAGGACCTGGCGTGTAGGAGAACAACAAGCGCAGGGCTCTTGTCACATATGCGCTACAGATATTAAAAAAACAAAACAAAAAAAAAACATCTCGCTTCAGTCGCTTCACTTAGGAACACTGTCTTCTTTCCACGTTTACAGAGTCTTATTGGATCACACTGCCCATTATTATCTATCTTCGTTATGTATGTTGCAGATATAATTCAAATCTGAGCCTACGTTAAATAATAGACTATAGGCCTACTGTATTATTATTACTGTTTATAACACCGTGTTAATTACAGCTTCACATAAATGTATGGCACACTGTATGAATATGGTTTGTTCACATATTATCAAAGACAAATGTGTAGATTAGATTATACCATTAATCTTAGCATAAAACCATATGAACATTGGTCAGTGGGAAAGCTACATCTTCTGTATGTGTGGGCTTGTTTGATGACAGGACAGCCATGAAATACGCAGCTTGCACCCTGAAATCATCACATCATGAGAGCGCGGTTCATACACAGAGTCAGTGCCATATTTTAGAAGATCATTTAGGTCATTTCTGTGCTTCGCCGTCGACCTGAGATAGGTCGACACAGTAGAGTACAGATCGAGGACAAAAATAGCTTCGGGGTGCTGCTGAATCGACCGTTTTATTTGCGCAGCTGCGTATCCCACTTTTATAGAGCAGCCCGGATTGCAGCACACACGAGAACCAGCTCCGTTACCGCATCCTCACTACAGACACTTTTCCTTTGGCTGCTGCCGCGGGTTCCAATCTATGAGCAGGGAAGAGATCTGGCGTTGGGGGCAAAGCGCATAAAAAACGCTAAGGGCTATCTTTGGACCAGGGACTGCTGGTGAGGAACGAGGGTGCTACAGCGGTCTTTGGAGCTGCGCAGTGGGAGTGGAGGTTGGTCATGGTCGGACGCGCACTGTGGGTATGGAAGCTCCGGTTTGGAAAGCGAGGCAGCAGGCTTGGGGTTATGCCTTTTCTCTCTTTGGCGATAGCGACCGCGGCTTTGTTGGCTTTGCTCTTCGTGGACTTCATCGAGTCATGGGTCACCTCGATGAGCATGAGCACGGTGCTGGAGCCCCACGCAGGTATCGCTCCCCTGCAGAGTGTTCCTCCCACCAGACCCGATGAGTTCCTGCTCATGCCCAGTCCGCTCGTGTGCCAGCGTGCCAAACCTTACCTCATCACCATGGTTACCTCGGCTCCTGCCAATCAGAGGGCCCGCCAAGCCATCAGGGACACCTGGGGAGGAGAAGTGGAGGTGAGGGGCCTGCGGGTCATGACCCTCTTCATGGTGGGCGTAGCTAGTGACCCTGGACTGGCCAAGCTGCTGATAGAGGAGGCCCGGGAACAAGGGGATCTGATTCAAGGGCGTTTTTTGGATACCTACTCCAACCTCACCCTAAAGACCCTGTCCATGCTGGGCTGGGCCCGACGATTCTGCCCTCAGGCACACTTCATGGCCAAAGTGGATGATGATGTCCTGTTCAATCCCAGCGCCCTCCTGCACTTCCTCAATAAGAGCCGTAACCCCTATGAACAAGGAGACCTGTACCTCGGCAGGGTGCATCTCAATGTGGCTCCTGACCGTGACCCGGAGAGCAAGCACTACCTCCCTGCAGGGGCCTACCCTTCCTCTGTCTTTCCAGACTATTGCAGTGGGACAGCTTATGTTCTGTCCCGCTCTGCATTGCTCAAAATTTCCCTGGCAGCCTCTGCATCACCTTTATCCACACCTTTGCCCCCTGAGGATGTGTTTGTTGGTCTGTGTGCACGAGCAGCAGGGGTGCTGCCCTCACACTGCCCACTCTTCTCTGGTGGTCCAGGTGTACCATATGGGCGCTGCTGCTACCAGGCAATGGTGTCCATCCATCACATCCCACCTAGGGAAATGTTGCAGTACTGGGCTGATGTTCATTCATCTCCTCCCTGCTCTTGGCTGAGTGTACGGGCTTCCCTGGGGATGTGCAAAGTCAGGGCGATGCTCGGGTCGGCTCTGGGGCTGGAGCAGGGGTTATGAGGGTTACTAAGAAAGAAACCTGGACTCACTGAGACTGTGCCTCGCTTTCAATACTGTGAATAGCACAAGTGCTCTTCAAACTGTGAAGCTACTGCGTGCAGAGAAAATGCACTTTATTTTTATAGCTTTATTTTTTTAAACACAATCATGCATTTGACCAGCTTTTTTTTTTTTCAGAAATAGTGAAGATCAGCTGGTGTATGAAGAACTGTCACAGTACTCTTAAATGTGTCTTTAGACTGTTAGAGCATCCTACATTATTACACTGACTTTTCAGTAGATGTAGAACAAACAACAATGGCATGCTGGTAGTATACACTAGTGAAAACATTACAGACGCTTTTGTGATGAGTGCACTCTGAAACTAACATTTGCATTGCATTGCAAGACACTACTGAAGGTTGCTGCTGTCACAAACATCATATACCAAGTAGAAAGGAAGTAATAAGGAACTAAAAGCTATGGTTTGATCCTATGTTCCAAAACAGTTTGTGGAGATGAACTGATTGAGTGATTGGTTGTTATTTTGTTGTTATGATATGAAAATTAGGATGACAATGAAATTTGAGACATAGAGATACATTTGGCCATCGCTGAGACAATAGAGAAGACTGCACTACCTTTTTTGGAGAATGCTAATCATCAAAATTCATGTATACACCTATATTGTCAATGAATAGTAATATTTACAACTATTCTCTGTAACAGTGAGATTAAAGATTACATGGAGTGTGAATGACAGCTTTACAGTGACATCTGGAGTAGATTTAGTCTCTGCTAGGCCAGGCTGACATGAATACAGTTTAACAGACAGTTCACATTGTGTAAACTCCAAAATAAAGCCTTAGACTGTCGTGCTGCACTCATCGTGTAAGTGAAGAGAAAGTCAGTGTTCTCACACTCAGGAAAAACAGTATATGTATGAATATGTATGAAAGTATTGTCACCAATAAACCACTCCGAATCTTAAGTTGTCTTTGCCTGATGTCTTATTCACACAAACACACTGGCCTGCATTGCTTCAGTCGTGACTACTTTCAAATCTACTTCTTGTTCCCCTTTAAAGTAGTACACAGTGATATGTAAGGTTACAGATCAGTGCAGTTTCACCACCAGAACAAAAAATCTGAACTCTTTACAGACCCATCATCACTTTCTGACTTGAAGCATCTTTTACCTATTTCAGGTTCTCCCTCATCTTTTTCCAGTCATAAGCTAATGCTAAATGCTTCCTCTTTTCCTCCTGCCTGGCAGCTCCATACGCAACATCCTTTGTTCAATATATTCACTATCCCTCCACTGCACATGTCCAGAGATATGTCTACATGTAGCTGTGGATTAGCCCCGCGCAACGTTCAGGAGGAATTTTGGACCATTCTAATTACAGATCTGCTTTAGCTCAGCTTTATTCTTAGTATGGTGTGGACTGCTCTCTTAAAATCGCACATAACATTTCTAGTGGTTTGAGGTCTGAGCTCTAACGTGTATGTACATGCAGGTCTAACCCACAGAGACAGGAAGCGCTTGCTGGAGCACATTGCTTTGTAAGGTGGTTCAACCAGTTCTTACAATACTTTCATTTCCTTTTTTCAACCAATCATCATCAGCTTAGAAATCAACTTTGAACTGAAATGAGGATGCAATAATCATAACAGTCCTTTTATATGTAATACAAAAAATGCAAGTTTAACACTTCTGTATTTTTAGATTACTTACAAGAATGCTGTATATTTTTTGAATTCTTGGGCTTTTCAACTCATTACAGAGTCCTTCCATACAGCCCCACTCACATGACCATTAGTGACTGTAGACCGAGTTATGAATTTGGGAATGATGCAGGCTGTGATGTTATCAGTGGAGACAATTCTGTTTAATAGCCACACCAACATGTCCTTGGACGAGGCACTAAACCCAGAGTAGTAGCATCATCATGTATGTGCCTGTTCAACAGCAGCTTCACATTAGTATCAACAAACAAACAAACAAACATAAGCATAAGCTAGCATGTTTTATATTCAGGTGTGACATCTCTGGGTTCAGACTTTGTATTATGTTTTTTATTTTATTTTTAGAACACAAGTACACAAAACATTTTAGTCAGAGCTCTACATTTTGCAAAAGACAAAATGAAGTAAAAAATGTTTATCAGTAGGGGGGGGATAAAAGTACATAACACAAATTGTGGCTGACACTCATGCCAGCCATGGCACCTCATATTAGTATCTGTCCATGCAGACAGGAAGTGCTTCAGGCTACAGGCATTACATAGAACTGCCCTACCACTGCACTCAACATTGATTACACATAACCGATGTTATCTGTCAGAACGAGTCCTTCTTAGTCCTCCTCTATATTAAGTTCAAAGGTCAGTCCCACAAAATGTCACCGGGCTCTGGACTGCACAAAGAGTCCTCCTCTTCTATCTTCTAAATCGGTCCAGAGCAGATCTCTGCCCAGATAATGCTGCTTTCTTCTTCTCCCTCTCCTTTCTTTCTTTTTCCATCTTCAATTTGTCCTCCACAGTTTCCCTGATTACATCCTGGAGGATAAACAAGTCAAGAGAGATGAGCCATGCACTGCAGACACAGCAGAAAGATCATAATGTGATTAAATCAACTGTCAGCTTATATTATAGATTTCCTACCCTCTGGTCCTCATGAGCCACCTGTTTCTTGCGCCTTTCAACGTTTCCAGCAGAACTGCGACCTTTTTTCTTAAATTTGGGAGTATATTTTTCTTTGGCAAGTGGGTCATAGCCCTAAGACAAAAACAGATTTTAAGAAGTTTGTAAATAATACAGCTATAATAATAACTTATTTTCATTATTTCAAAACAGAAAAATGTGCATATTAAAATACAATTTGATGTGTGCAAATACGACACTTCCAGAAACAGACCAGAGCTTGGACCCTGTCTTGGTGCCTTTGTTTGAACGTGGCGTGGTCAACTTGTCCCAGTTCATTGGGGTCCAGGCTGATAAGCTCTGGCTGGATCTTCTCCAAGAGGGCTTTGACTTCCCACTCCTGCCTCTGCTTCGCGCTACGGAATGGATTCGCATCTAGACCATCAAAGTTAGGCTCACCCGCACCTGTGAATGTAAATGGAGATTAAATTAGAACTATTTGCATTAATGCAAATAAAATGTAGTGCATGAAAAAAAAAACACTGAGAGTCCAAAATGGGTTTAGTGACGGTATAGCTCATATAGTCATGGATATCTGTGCCCTGACCCATTTGGTGATTCATCATTGTTCAGTCAACTTTAGGTATAAAGTGAAATGAAGCCAGACCTGGTACAAGCATGCTGGTGAAACCCTCTCCGTGGCCAACCCCGAGGACATCCTCAAAAGGACAGAAGTGCATCCCCCAAACTGTTCCCTGAACTCTGTGAGCCATGTAGGGCTTAGTCACTGGAGTGCTCCATACATCCCTGTACACCTGCAGGGAGATGATTATTATTTTTTTTGGTTGTTTGGTTTGGTTTGGTTTTGTAATATATTTCTTAAGTAAGTGATATAATGTATGAAAGCGTTAGGGCCATATAAGTTTATACTTCCGCCTACTCCCTACTACTACAGACTATATGAAGTGATATGAAACTAAACAATAACCAGTATTGGTAATTCTTTATGTATCCTCAGTCCTGTGCAATTAAGAGAAAGATAATGACTTGACTTTCTTAGTAGCACAGATATTTTAATGGAATCAATATGACAACCAAAAGTCACTATTATGTTTTAGCATTCACTTCCCATACATCACTTTGCATTCTGACATGTCATTTTCTTGTCAAGACTTAGTGGCTTCATTAAGAAGAAGTGATACTGTCCCGAAATACTACAATCTTTGTAACATTTCCTTATTTGTCATCACTGAGTGGGCGCGATATTTGCATGGACTGTTTTTCCAGTATCCAGTGTCTGTGGTTCCCACTGTTCCCACTACACAAACCTTCAGCAGTTTGTTGCTGCTGATGGTAAATAACCAACTATGTGCATCTTAAACAAAACACATCTCCAAATGTACAGTAAAATGCATCACTTCCTGTGCTCTAAATAATTAACCCATGTGTTGTAGAGGCAATAATGACCTGGACAATATCCCCAGTAGCTGCAGACAGCAGTCCTCTTTGGCTCAATGATAAAGAGGAAGCTCCAGCAGGAAGGAAGTAGGACTTGAGAGGCTTAAAGGCTCTTATGTCATATACTTTCAGCTTTTTGTCCATGCCAGATGTCACCATGTACCTGTCAAGAGAAAAAGACATTACAATAGACTGCCCTCTGGTGGACACTTAGAAAACTGCATTAACTGGTCATCACAGACATTGTTCTTTAAAGGGGCCCTATTATGCTATTTGGTATTTTAATTTCACTGCTGTGATGTTCTTGTGCCTCAGTTTGCTAATACTTATTACGCTTTTATTTTTCTACATACCACTATACAAAGGTCTAAGAGACATACAATATCCATATTCTCCAACATGAGAAGTGTAGAGTTTTAAAGAGACTCACGTGCCAGTCTTGTCTACAGTGACAGATCGCACTCCGCCCTGGTGACAGAGCATCTTCACAAGAGCTTCTTTCTGGTTGGGTGACCAGAGGGTGACTGTGCCATTGGGGTGTCCCAGGTGGATGATGCCATTTTGAGGGTTCTGACACATCACATCAAGTCGGCCAGCCTTGGTGCAGATGGCTGCCACCTCCTTTCCCACAGACACATCAAGGTACTGCAGAAAACTTGTAGCACTCTGAAGAAGCAAGAAGAGAAAGATTAACATGTCAACACGCTTTTCTTTACTTAAACACAGATTTCATAGTGTGAAGTGCAGAAGAAGAGATGCAAAGCAAAGTCAGAGACTAAAAAAAAACTATAAGAACAGTTGCAATAATGAATAATCAACCCACCGCTGTGGCTAGCAAAAAGTGGTAGGGGAGAAACTGCATACGAAGGACATCATTGAACTTGCGGATGCAGTGAAGCTCTATTCCATTGGAGTCATAGATGTACAGCCACTTCTTCTGAGCCACGGCATACATGGTCTCGCTGTGGAGCCACCTAAATAAAGGCAAAGAATATGTTCACAGTTGCTGTTAAGTGAAGCGTGATTGCGATAAATTAATGTTTGTACTTTCTGTGGTGTTTTTTTTGACTTACTTTACATCATTGACAGACTCCATCACATTTATCTCACACATCAGTTGTTTGGACTGCCAGTCTATACATGCAACGTGGCCTCTCCTCCCACCAAGCAGCATGTGACTAAAATAAAGGGGCAACAACAATGCAAATTCACCGTAAAAAAACATTATCTGAATATCAATGAAAGGTCCTTGTTCATGCTTTAATAATATATGTTAATGTGTGTATGTTTTACATACTGCAATAAAAAAATAACACAGCAACTAGAGCACCCTTCAACCAAGAAGTTACTGGATTGTCACTGGAATAGCAACATTTGCTAGGAAAAAATTGTCATTACTTTATCTTGGAGCTTCACTAACCACAAGCCGGAGCCCCCATTTTCTCTTAATGCTATGCCAACTGATTCATCACTCACAGCTTTAGTTGTAGGTTTCTGCTTCTTATTATCACATAATAATATATCATATATGTATGAGCACAGCATGTGACACTGACCGTCCAGTCTTGTTGTAATCCACACGATATGGTCCAAACTGAGACAGTTTCAGATTAAAATACTGGAGGATGGTAGAGAGACAAAAGAACAAGTTAACAAAAGGCTACATAAAATTAAATTCATGTACCTTAAATTGTGGTCCAGATGTTACTGCTAGATTATTTATTGTCTGATAATGACTGATTAATAAAAGTACAACAATTAAGTTATACAAACTTGTATTGTGAATATCTTTTATGTACTGTATGGTATTGCGTTATGTCTTGCACATGATGTATGTGACAAAGAACACACATGGTGACAGTGCAAATAGTTTGCAATGAACAACGCTGACAGAAGTAAAAAAAAAACAAACTTCTCTGCCTCATTAAATGTGGTGAGACCAATTAAAATATGGCAAGATTGTAATCTTCAGTACAGAATTTGTGATTAGCAAGAATCTGCTGATATGAACCATGCTTTGCAAAAACAGACTTACAATTACATTTGAGTGCCGCACCAGACTAGAACTTCTGTAGTGAAAAAATCTTTCTGCTTGAAAGGGAAAGTTTTTTGATGACTATTTTTTATCTGAACTAAAAACAAAACAAAATAAAAAAATAAATGATAAACACTTAGATGTCAGAATTCAAAACTCCCAAATTCTACACTAGTGTCATGTCAGTGTCCCACCTTTGCTCCAGATGTTATATCTACAGCATCTGCAATATCTTCCTGTGAGATGGTACATGTGTCTTCATCTTCATCTCCTTCTAGAAACCTGAGATTAAAGGGAAACGTGTCACAATCAAAATACCGTATAGTATTATAGTGACAGTTTTCCAGGCAGTGTTTAGAAGAAATTACCCTGCATCCTCTGGGAGTAGGAGGTCAAACCGGGCAGCTTGTTTCTGGGCCATTTCTGAAGCTTCTTCTGAGTGAATTATTATGTCTCTCAGCTTGTAATGCTTGCGGGGAGGCTAGGACAAACAAAGATGTCAGATATAAGTGGGAAAAGCTACTTACACTTACCAGAAATGGCAAACAGTGGTTACCTTTTTAGTTTTTTCTTTCCTCTTAAACTTCTGCACCCTGTCTTGTGGAATAGGAGCAGGCCCAGGGAAAGGGTCTGATTTCTGAGGGAGTAGGATCAATAATCAGAGAAAATACACAGAATTTATTTTGTTTTACTCTAGAATAACAGACATGAATAGATACTGTTCGGAATCTGGGGTCATGCAATATTGTGCTGCAGCTCAAATATACTACAATGAATATACCAAAACTGCACTTTATTTTTTTTATTGGCGGTTTGTCAAGTAATCTGGAGCACTTTTATTTTGAGATTTATTTAAATGAGAGTGAAGGAAAGATGGACAATTTAAAAGTTATTTAATACTCTTTTTTATTTGAATTAAATTCTTCATTATAAAAAAAGTTAGAAAAATGTTAGTGTATGCTGTCAGTTATAGTTCTTAGAAAGAAGAGACATCAGAATGAGCAGGTCAGATTATTAAAAAAACTGGAATTGGCCAACGAAATTGCAATCAGTGCATCTTCTGGTTATAGAGGCTGCTTCACAGTTAAGGGATACAATGCAATATTCAGTGCATTGCTCTTAATTCAACAGAAGGGCTTGTTTAAACATCCTTCCTTTCCACAAATTTAAATCAATAGCTGTTTTAGAGAGGTGCTGATTCAACTTGGCATGCAAGAGTTTCATAAGAACAAGTGTCCACTCATTGTATATCACTGAGGGTACTAAGAAATACCCCTCACTATTGCCACATAATTCTTCAGTGCCACAAACTACAGCAGCACAACGAGCCATACATTTGAATCAACACCTATCTTTAGACTGAAGAAGCTACTTGGATGAAGTGAAACATTTCCACCTAACACGAAAGAAATCCAGTTGTCATGACTCAACTTCCAGATAACTTCACCTGGATGACTGAGAATCGTCCACATTATAACCGTCGTGAAGAGATAATCTGTTGCCATACTGGGAACTGCATGTGCTGTACAGGTTACTGTTATGCTGTATGTTAAATTAAAGCAACTTAAAGACAAACAAAAAAATAAAACATCAGGGAGGCCTGTGACCTTTCTCTAATTCATTCTGGTGTATAAGAATGACCCCAAAGATACAGTCAGAATCTGAAACTATGCTCTGAATGACGATGCTGAGCTCGTCTCACACAACCATCTCAATCATGCTCTCACCCCTGAAATGAATTTCTTTTCATCTCCTTGCTGCTCATCTTGCTTTCTTTTCCTCGTTTCCTGTGTTTTTTGTTCCTTCTGTTGCGGCGTCTGTTCGGTCGTTTCTCTATCTTTCCCCTGCTCCGGTGGCTCCTGCCAGTACCGAGCTGGACGCTGTTACAATGGAGCAAACCACGGTGTGTTAGCAGGAAGACTTTAGGAAAATGACAGTGTTTGGTGTGCTTAGTGGTGAAATAGAGTCTGCTCGCCCCCTCCAGGACTCCATAACTTACATCAGCGCTGCTGGTGGTAGTTGGCCTGTGCTAGCAAATAATCAGTTACTTTAACAGTCGTCAGTTTTAAATCGTTTGCTAACACATTTTAGCAGGTTATAGCAAAAGTAAAGCACAAGTACATCGATACCCTCCTCGTTTATCCTCATTTACCTTTTTCTTTTTCCCCACGTGTGACTTCTTCACCGTGGCCTCTCCGGGTGACGCCATCTTTGTTGTGTACGTTTTACAGTTCCGGTGACGTCACACATGACTGCGTCACTTCTGGTTTTGCGCTGGGGTTATTTTTTATTACTTGGTTAATTTTATTAAGTAAGACAAGACTTTATTTATTACTGTTAGTTGGAAATCCAAGTGTTACAACAACAGAGCAAACTTTATCATTTTTATTAGGTAATTTTATTAAGTATTTACTATTATGTACTGGAAAGATGAAAGATCATGATCTCCACAGTGCTTTCTATCTTCTTCCAGTAACAGTAGAAGACAGAGGACAGAGGAATAAAAATAGTGACATTTGTCTTATGCTTACTGAGTTTCACTGCACTTTTGCACTGAACAAGGGCTGTACATGGTGGCCCTCATTTGCAGTGAAGTCACCTTCCAAGTGAAAACTTTCACTGACACTCTGGAAAGCAGAGTTTAAGGAAAGGAAAGAACAGTTTAAGTGATGAAAACGTATTTATGTTGTTAATTTTGTACCGAGACCAGTTTGAAAGGTCCTGAACGATTCCTTTAATTTTGTTATGGTTGCTAGTTTCTATCAGATGGACTTGTAAACAGGAAAGAGGTGCATTAGTTAATGGTCTGATTTTCCAAGAGAAGGGAAGGATCAGGAGCTATGTTATTTACATTTGTGTTACACCAAGATTTTATTATCTCTGGTATTACATTTGACATAATGAATAAAGGTTACGAGGAATTCAGAAAAGTGTGATTAAAATCTGAGGAACACAGCCTGCAGTGTTTGCAGCCTGGCTGTGACAGTATGAAATATGTCACAAACTGAGGATGTATCAGCAAAAGGGGGGAATACACCCACGGCCGTTTTAGACGCATAGGCTACATAGGCTGCGGCAAAGGGCCCCACCAGAAGCGGGCCTCAGTGAGCTACATGGAATGATAATTTAGTTTTTTGTTTTAAATTATATTTAAATTATTTGAACGTATATTTCATGTTTCCTCTATTTCTGTAATCATTATGATAATACAAAAATATAGGTTTCAGTAGTATCATTCATGAAAACGATTACAAATCAAAATAAACTCTAAACGCTATTTTTTCGAGTTTGTATGTCACGTCAACACGATGAACTCGGCAACACGAAACGTAAAAACGTATCTTGATAAAAACAGCTAAGAGTGACTGAGGAGGTGGCAAAATCTATAATGTATCTCATGAAAACAAAGACTGAGAAAAACAACAATTAATAAGTTTGTGGAGAAAAACCCTCAGCAGACACAACAAATTTAACCTCCTTGCGTTAGCGTTAGCATTAGCAGCACCTGCAAGCTGAGGAGCAGTAAACGCGGGAGGCCGAGCTCCAATTGTAGCGACAGCCACGTGGGCGCGCCTGTAGCCACAAATGGCTGTGACAGCTCGCCCATAACTACCAGAGCGCCCTTGTAGCTATGATTTTTTTAAAATTATTATTTCAAACTGTATATACAAACAACAAGTTAACAAAATGTATTCTAAAGTGTCCAACATCCTGAGCACAGAGAATAGGAGCAGTAATGAGAATTATACAAAAGGAACAAACAGAAACATGTTCAAAATAAATTAATTAGGGGTCATCAAAAAGATCTAGATACTTTTCCCTTCATAAAGTCCAAGGCACAGAAGAATTGTGAGAGTTCTTTCGTGAAGATAATATCATCATCAAGCATAACACCAAAGATGATATCATTACAAGTAAAAACAATCATGTTTGATAATTTTGTATTTAACCAATCTTGCAAATCATCCCAGAATGTTTGGGAGTAGATGCAGGAGAAGAACAAGTGTTCTGCTATCTCTATGTCGTTATTGCAAAAAGTGCAGGAATTATCACCAAAATTAAATCTAACATGTAGCAGTTCTTTACAGGGGTAAATAGCATTGAAAACTTTAAAATGTATGTCTTTAGCTTTGGAAGGAACTGGATAATTAATATATTTAGTGCGAATGCTTTTAATGGTCAATTTGTCAAATTTGGAAAGAATCGAATTTTTATTAGAGAGGCCAGGGAATAGTCTATAAGTAAGACATTGTCTAATGATTTTATTTGTAAATTTATCCTCCCTAAAGTTAACACCATTGAACAGGAGAGGAGGAGGTGGGCAATGTATTAGGGGAGGGGCTGAATTAGTAAAGTGATTCCTGACCAACATCAAATGCGCAGCTGTAACAGCTTTTAGAACTGTATCAAAATCTTTTCTAAGAAACTGTGTATTATATTTTAAACAAAAGTTTTCAAAGAGAACATTTCCTGTGTTGTCCAATAGATGCAAAACTGACCAGATGTTCTTCTCCATCCAAACGTCGCAGTATAGGGATTTGTTCCTGTGGGTAATACATCTATTATTCCAAATAGGCACCAAGTGTGGGGAAAAGTTGTGATTGAAAAATAATTTTGAGTGCAAAAGAACCTGCTGATGAAAAAGTAACACTTTGTAAGGGAGTTTTGAGATTACAAAATCACAGCGCAGCAACAGTTCTTTTCCACCTAATTTTTAAAACATAGCTCTGGGAACACAAAACCAAAAGCTGTCACTGTTAGATAGAAACAATTTTAGCCAGTTAATTTTCAACATCCTATCTATACATTCAAAACCAATAGCTTTAAGACCACAATCTTCATAATCTTTAATCAGCTACTTTTTTTCAGGAAGTGGATTTTTCTTTTCCATATATATTCAAAATTAATTTGGTTAAACAACTTAATGGTTTTTCTGGACACAGCAATTGAATATGCAAGATAGATGCATCCATTTTAGTCAGGAAAGTGGGACCCAAAATAGACAAGTCCTTTTGTGACCACAGATTTAGTTTTGATTTGCATTCATTAAGCTGTCTTATGACGTTCAAATTTTCTAACTCTTTTTCATTTTTAGATTGTTGGATACCTATATATTTCACTGTCATCTTAATAGGAATATTACAAAAGCTTGATAAAGGGCAATCACATATAGACATCAACTCACATTTATTTAAATTCAGAATTAGACCAGAAGCATTTGAAAAGACTTTTACATAATCTAAAAATTTGGGGATTTCCTCTTTGTTTTTGACAAAAATTGCAGAGTCATCAGCCAATTCTGTAATGAAGAGTTTCTGGTAATGAGGAGTTTCTGGTAATGAGGAGTTTCTGGTACCTTTGTAGGTATGAATGGCTGTGACAGCGCCTACGGCCCATAGCACAAGCAAACTACAGACGGATTCCTTAAAGGTTTTGTGACAGGTCAACCCTTAACCGGTAAGCATTGTTTTGGCATTTTAAGGGTATTTGTGGTAAAAACTTTGTTCATATATGTTTTTTAATTAATGCCTTCAGTGTACTTTGAACACCTGCTCTGTCATTTTAGTCTTTACCGTTCACTGGGAGATTCATCATAACTGGCAACAGTTTGTTGTGTTGTCTATGTGAGCACAAGCAGAATTGGTACTTATCAGAATCAGGTTTATTGTCATTGTAGTGCGATACAACAAAATTAGGAGTTCACCCCTAGAGTTATCTTGGGTGTAGTAATAACTGATGTAATGAACTAAGCAATCTGTAGCTATACTAATGTGGCTATGCCCATAGCTACAATTGCTGTGCCCATAGCCTCTATGTAATATACATTATGTGTTTTTTTGCAAGTAGGAACTATCAATCTTGTGCCCCCTAAAACTATTTCAATACTTGGTACTAAGAACTTAACCTGGCTTCTTAACAGTAATGGCTCAGGACTGATTAATTCTGCATGGCATTATTTATTATGTGTTATGTGAATTCCTCTGCAATGACATGATGCTAATGAATAATATCACTATTTATATAACTAGACATTTTGTGAAGCGCTGAGGTCAAAAAGACAACAGGACAACTCAGAACTGTTTTCAGGATTAACGTATTGTTAAGACGTAAAATAAATACATCAAGAACTCCCAACAAAGCATTCAGCACACATATAACCCATTTTTTATTTATTCATGTTATTTAAAAGTATACTCAAAATATAATAAAAACCTTCATTTTTTTCTAAAACTGAAAAACCCCACATCTTTAAGGTGTTATAAACACATCAGTTTCACAACTAAAGTCTCAACATTTACTGTGCTGTGATGATCTCAAGTGTGACAAACATTCTGATATTTAATCACCTTTGCAGAGAGAGGTGACGATTGCTGAGACGATCACCAGGACTCCACTGCCCTCTCTGCAGAGAATCTACAAATCTGAGTCCACAGGAGGGCTGCCTACCAGTGGCGGCCTGTTAATTTGGGGCACTCGAGAAGAAGTCCTGGCTAACTGTCCTGAGACCAGAGCTTTGGTTTGTTTCTCCTGCCTCCTCTGTCAGCTGTCAGGAAAAGAACAAGTCTGGATTC
>JAUBNQ010000026.1:16501138-16519559 GCA_032353495.1 Ctenopoma kingsleyae | reverse complement strand
TTTGGATCCTGGTATGACCACGTGAATGGATGGTGGAAGAAGAAACAGACATATTCAAAACTCCATTACATGTTCTTCGAAGATCTAGTTGAGGTAGTTGTTGGTGTGGTCCTCTTCATTTTCAGGCTACTTTTCTAAAGCTCTCCTCTAGCTGGTTATGATGCAGTGATGATTTCTATCTCGTGTTTGCAGGATACTGGAAGGGAAATAGACAAACTCTGCAGCTTTCTTGGTTTGTCTCCTTCAGCAGAGGAGAAGAAACAAATTACAGGCGATGTGCAATTTGACAATATGAAAAAGAACGACATGGCCAATTATTCTACAATTCCAATGATGAATTTCAAAATTTCTCCCTTCATGAGAAAAGGTACTGTTAGCAATTATATGTTACGAAAAAAAAGAAGACTTTATTCAATCAGCTGAAACTGTTGATTCTCTGTGGTTCTGCAGGGAAAGTTGGTGACTGGAAGAACCACTTCACTGTGGCCCAGAATGAAGAGTTTGATGAAGACTATAGGAAAAAGATGGAGGACCCCACACTCCAGTTTCGCACTGAAATTTGAACAGGGGTGGACAAGTTGCTTAACATGTGCAGACGTGAAGATGTAACATGGTCTGGACTGGATAGATACAGTATGAGGCATTAGTAAAAAGAAAAATCAAGTTTCTTAGATGTGAAATTAGTGATGCAATTAATCAAATACGTTCTAAGTAAACATGTGTTTTAGAACATGCAACATATTTCTCCATTGTCTGTTTTGTGTTTTGTAGTTACTCGCTTCTTTGCTGTCTTGTAGCCGTTTTAAATCTTTTGTATGTAAACCTGCAAACCTGGAATCACTCTGCACAGAAGGCCTCTGCTTATTCATGACTTAACTTCATGTTTATTATTTTAGCCATCATGTCAAAGATAAGGTTACAAAAAGTGCTCATTTTAATTTAAGCTGCAACCTTTGTGTTTACCATTGTGTCCATATTGACAAAGGTCATCTATGCCTTGTGATGAAAGGAAAACAATAATAAAAAAATAAAAGTTACACTTTGATGGAAATTTCCGATGTTGCTATAGTTGTTTTCCAGGTTAGTCAGTCAGTCTTGAGTCACTTCAGAAAAACCTGTTCACAGCAGTACGTGTTCCTGAGCACAGTTTGCACAACCTTGCCTTAGTAACAAGCCCAGGGCTAAATACAGTTTGTGAACAGAGGGAAGGTGTTAATCCTACTTTTGATTTGGAGGGAGGGTGGTGAACTAAAATTGTACAATTCTGGGTTTTTGGTTTGATATGTGACCCAGAAATCTAAAGACGACAGAGCATTTCCACTACGATCTCACAAACATGGTTCATCCTGATCCGGGAAAAACTACTTCCAGAGATGTGAGTTTGAGCTGGACTTCATTGTCTCTTCTTCCCCTGCCAAATCTGAAGACGTGGTCTGACACACCTTTCATTTCCTTAACTAACGGAAATGTATATTGGGAGGAGAAGATAAGTGTTATCATCTATTAAGGTCTGCTAGATAATGGATGAATATACACTGAATGAAATGTCCCTCCATCCATTATCTTAAAGCTTTTCCTGTTCAGGGTTGCGACTCACGCGGTGAAGGACATGTGAGTAGTATTAATTCATTGCTACTTTGATTTTTTTTTTTTTTTTTTCAGTTTAAATGTGCATTAATGTCAAACTGGCTCTGTGTTTTGTGTAGCCATGGTGAACCCTCGTATCGGTTGTTTTATACGATCCTCGCAAAAAGGCTGATGGTGAATAATTGAGCTGACTGATCAGCTTTTCTGCAACAGAAAACTCAGAGTTTGAACTGGAATATCACGGATCACCATCTTCCTGCTGCTCTTGTGTTTGAAAGGTATGTTTCGTTGGGTGTTTTCCAGAAAGCGCATTGTGCTGATGTGGGATTGAGACGTGCAGTTAAAATCCTTTTCCCTACTTTTATTCTATGGTTTTTAATGTCTCTGTTTACATAAATAAGGTTTTAATTAGCGTGAGTGTTACAGTATTTTATTGCACATTAGCCACTGCTATTTTATCCTAATTGGTTTTGTTTTAAATTTATCCAAAGCACAATTGTATTATGATAAATGCTCTTTTAATGGACAGAATCACACTTGTCCTTGCATGCTTGTTGACTTTCCCTATAGTTTTAAAGTTAAGGCCTAGCTGAGTTTACAGTTTGGCCCAGTCCTAAACTGAAATTTAAAAAAGACCAGACAGGTTGTGCTTATACAGTATTTGCATAATTAGGCAAGTCTGTATTCTGATTAAATGTAATATAACACCAGATTTTCATCACAGACAGACAGCATCTGTCAGACGTGGTGTTATGGCAGGGGAATGTATGGAACCGGTGTTCACTGACGATTTTTGAAAAGTATTAAAAGCAATAATTATATGTTTGTATGCTAGCCCATACACATAATGGGTGTGTAGGTATGAATGGTTGTAATTCCTGAATGGTTAATGACAGACTTTTGTCAAACCCCTTGAATTAAAGTTCAAAGTCTAGACTTTGCTCACACACTCATAGTTGGAGTGTGTCATTTCAGATTCAAGATGGTGTACAGGGGAGAAATGGCAAAATACTTCATCATCTTCTGTTATTTATTGACCTGACGGTATGTCCACAGTCTTGTGTCACAGGTTTAAAAGACAGAACCATGACACAAACCTTTGCCTCCTCACCCAACCTTCAGGCAGTGTTGGACACATCCCACTTATCTTGTTGTGGGCTCTCCAACACGTTCTTTCTCCCTGACATTTTATCCAGTTTATTGGCATCGCTGCTGCTCCAGTGCACTGCTCTGAGGGAAGTACATATGTAGGTGGTTCCTCTTGTGAGGCATTCAGGGACACTGCAGAGTAATTTGTGTTTTGCAAATAACCTCTGCAAATAATGAAAAACAAAAGAAAAACATAAACCAAACCATGAATTTGTAAAACTCACTTGAAGGAGGTTAGTTAAAAGTTGTTTTGTTTTAATAAAATTTGATTACTGTGTACATGTCTGCTTACACTTTGATATGAAAGTATTTTCCTGTTGATTAGTGTAAAAGCTAAATTAAACTGACCATGATTAATTGTTTTAAACATATAAAAGATAAAAAATCTTCCAAAGGGGACAATTACTTTATAGTCACTGTACATAATGTTCTAACATACTGTTTGAAGGGATTTAACCTGGTTTACCTCTGACCTGAAAACACTGGTTCACTTGTCTGACTATAGTCAGACTCAAAACACACGGGAACTTTCTGTACATGCCTTCAGTCGTTCTGGGAAGTTTTGCATGTAACAGTGAGTGTTACACAATAAACTGACTTCTAAAGTGCAGCTAATTTATGCAGTCATTATTTTGGGAAACACCACCTCAGCAGGGTAAGTGTGCCATAGAGACATACTATGTATGTACGTTGAACCTGTGGAACATGGGAGGGTTTAAAATATGCATTTTTTCAAATGTGCTGCACTGAAATGTTATTTGGCAGGTTATTCAGTGACCAGAGTAATGACATTTTTTGTGGTGTTATCCGTTTAGAGTTACAGGCTTTTACTAAGCCACTTTAACTTTATAATAGCTGCTGGGATTAATGATTAAAATGTGGAGGCACAAACATAATTCGCATTCTGAAGAAGAAGAAGAATTTAATAAAAATTATGTGTAGATATATAATGAAGAAATGTAATCAGTTGTTTATCATGGTTCTCTTGTGTATTTCAGTGTGTATTTCATTTAGTGTGACTGGGGAACACGTAGCTGAACAGGAAATGTTGTAATGTTTGTTTTTCCCTCTACTAGAAACACTCTGTGGACGCTTTCATTGTCTTTGACAGACTTTTTCCCCCCACTAAACTGCAATTAGCACATAACATAAAAAAAAAACATAAGAAAAATTCAGAGGTCACGTTGATAATTTAGATTTAAAAGAAGTCACCCTCATAGATGGAGCTGCCACCTCGGCCAACACTGTTTGACTTCAATGGAATCTCTATGACCAGATACTTCACTGACAACTGGGAAAATGTACAGAACTTCAAAGCAAGACCAGATGATATTCTCATTGCCACTTATCCTAAAGCAGGTGGGATTGTATGAAAAAAGTAAAGAATGTTTGGCATCATTATCTTTTAAAATCATCATCATTTTATGTTGATCAGTGTCATGGATTAATACTGTATGGTTTCTATATGTGCAGACCACTAAACAGCATTTATGTGCTTTAATCTCAGGAACCACATGGGTCTCTTACATTCTGGACCTTTTGTATTTTGGGCAAACATGCCCAGAACGTCAGGCATCCATCCCTCTTCAAAAGAGAGTGCCCTTCCTGGACATCAGCATACCTTCTTTACCCGCAGGTTGAACCATGCAGTCACGCTCAGATATGTTTATATTGTTAAAACAAACAAACATGTTTCACAGTGGTGTACTTTGCGTCCATATTTTTTTCATTACGACTGTTGTGTTGCGTGTTTATTGCAACAGTGACATTTATTTTACAGACATTGCACAAAGTCTTGAATCATAGTCAAGGTCACTTGGCAAAGACTGACGTGAGTAAAACGAGTTAGAAGGCTAATCAAAGAGCTGAAACTCAGGAACTTTAAAACTAAGGGTATTATTATGACTATATTGATTTGTCAAGAAAAACTATTTGAATACTTTGGAATTATAAAAATGTGAATTTTATTCTTATCTAAGTCACAGTTTTGAACAAACACAATGTACTAATGACATGCAACACAAAAACAATAATAATATTTTCTTTACCACACCCATTAAACATTCATGGTGGTGATGGAAAACGTAAGTACACATTTGGATTTATTAATTAGTACCTGCAGATTAGTTAGAAACCTTCATCTTGCACAGGACGTGTTTGCAGACAAGTGAGAAGTTCAGTGTCTAAGGTCATGGTTCCCTGCCAGACAATAGTAGGTTGCTTCCACCAAACTGGGGAGATTAGAATTACATTTAATCTGGTCTGTGAATTGCTCTGGATCTGAAATCTGTGCCGCTGAGAGAAACACCTGGGGTAGCAGCAGAAAAATTGATGGATAATTCTGGTTGTTTTCAAGTATCATTTTTGACACTTCTAGTTATGTAGTTGTAAAACCTTTATACCAGTGACAACTTTATTTTTCATTGTGTAAACTCATGAGGCCATGTAAAAAGTCTGTTAAACCTGCAGGTGTTGTAACTATTGGTTGTTTTTTTGGTGTTAAACAAGCCTGCAGTTAGTCACAGTATCAACCTTCTGTTCACAAAGGTAAAGATTTGGTCGACCAGCTTCCCACCACTCCCCGTATCATTAAAACTCATCTACCGGTCCAGTTTGTACCGAAGTCTTTCTGGGAGCAGAACAGTCGGGTAAACACCACAGTCATCTGTAGCCTGTGTAATGTATTATTTTGAAGCCACATTTGTTGCTGATGCTGAGGGTTTTCACATTCTGTAGATCATCTATGTGGCCCGTAATGCAAAGGACAATGCAGTGTCCTATTACCACTTTTGCCGGATGAACAGTGCTGTGCCAGAACCTGGAGAATGGAGCACTTTTCTAATGGATTTCATGGATGGAAAGGGTGAGTTTAAATCACAGTCTTACTCTAAAGGTGGCTATCTCTTTTCTTGTCTAAACGTTTCTTCATTCATTATTCAGTGGTGTATGGATCTTGGTATGACCATGTGAACAGCTGGTGGGAGAAGAAACAGACGCATTCAAAACTCCATTACATGTTCTATGAAGATCTGATTGAGGTGTGTGTCAATGTGTGTGTGCCACTCATCAGTAGTGTACCTAGCAGGCAGGTGACTGCTCCCCCCACACCTTCCCATCAGGGTCACAGGTGGCCCGGGAATGGTGTGGCAAGTGTCCCTTCATCAGTGCATTTCCCAAAATGTCGAACTGTTCATTTAGCATAAAGTATTTTAGATAGAAATCAATATTATGCAGCAATAACGTTAATAAAGCCTTTGTAAAATGTTCAGAAAAATGTATGGATCGTTGATTTATTGTATGTGACACATTTGTTTTTTTGATGGGTGCAGGACTGTGAAAGAGGGATAGACCAACTCTGTTCCTTCCTTGGTTTATGTCCTTCAGTCGAGGAAAAGGAAAGAGTCACAACTGCAGTGAAGTTTGACAATATGAAACAAAACAAAATGATCAGTTTTTTCACTGTCCAATATATGAACCAAACAGTTTCTCCTTTCATGAGAAAAGGTACAGTGAACTGTCTACTTTGATTTTTGCAAGTCTCGCACAGACTTTATCACTGACTTTACTACCAAATTATTCTTTCTACAGGGAAAGTTGGTGACTGGAAAAATCATTTTACTGTGGCCCAGAATGAACAATTTGAAGAAGACTACAAGCAGAAAATGAAGAATCTCACACTGAAGTTTCGTACTGAGGTTTAGAGGCCTGGCCTGTGTGATAAAACTAATCATTGATGGCACAGAGTCAGGTGTTAAATTTGATTTCATTTCCCCTTTTAACGGTGCCGACTGATAAATATAATGATGATAAAATCATCAAAAAAGATCAAAACTGAAATCTATATGAACTGACTTTGACAAATACTATATGTATGTATATATTTGAAAATCTGAATTATGTCATTCATTTATGGTAAGTAGATAGATTTGTATGTACTTTGTTTAAAATCATGTCACTCATATCATCTGTACCATTAATATCCCTCTATACAGAATATTAAAGGTTGATAAAAAAAATAAAATTTTCCTTCTTTTTTGAAATGATAATGTAATACATAGGCTCTGGTACACATTTTTTTCACTATATATCTTTTCAGTGACCTCACTCATTCACCTGTTTCTTATTTTAAACTGTGTAAGTTAGTTCAAGTTAGATCATTTACTGTTTTATTAATAAGTGCCATCATAGGCACAAAGGAGCATGATTTGACTTTGGTGTCTGGAAAGCAAGGGAACAGAGCAAAACTGCATTTACAGGTGAGTTTGGAGTCAGTGATATCACAATAATAGCAATCTGTAAGGAGTTTATTGGAATAAATTGTAGATGTTGACACAGGGGCTTTAAATAATTAGTGCTATACATTCTTTGCATATGTATGACCTTAAAGTACAATTACAAGTACATTTACACTAAATCACATGATGGAAGGCACCAGACTCAGCAAAGAGATGGCAGCTAATGAGATCTGCTAAATGAGATTTGGTTGAAGTAAGTACTAGAACTGGTACACCACTGAAATATTCCATAGTAAATTATTCTTTATAATTAAATTATAAAGAATGATGCTGTATTTGATGGACTGTAACCTAAATCATTTGCAGCTGGATTGTAAATTTAATAGAATATAATTTTCCATTTGTGGTAAACTGTATCTCTTTTTGGTTAATTTGTGAATGTATCATTGTGTCATTTGTTATTTGTATATTATTTAAGAAGTTTAGAAATGTGCTGCCTTATGTCTTCATGGCTTTGACCACAGGGGGACAGCACAGGACACTATCAGTTGTATGGATGTTTCTTCCTTTTTTGTGTGGTGATAACAGAGAGTAGTGTGGAAAAATGGGGAATTTATTTAGTGTTTTTATCCGTAAGACCTACTGACATATTTTTGTTGCTATATTTACAGATTACCCATTACTTATAATACACAATACAAGAAAGAAACCATCTGCACTGCATCTATTTTAAATTGAGTTGAGCTTATATATGTCAGTTTGCACTGTTTTGTAAAATTAAAAAATAATTTTCTCTCAAAGTTAGAGATGAGCATTTGGTGTGATCAACCCCAAACTGAGAACTTTATTTCTTAGGCAATTTGAGGAGATTGCGAAACCACATCTAGAACAAAGCAGAGACACAGGTTGTTTTCATAAAGGAGGAAGCAAGTTTGAGTATTAAAATATGTACTGTTTTCAAAATATGCAAACTTACCAGTGGGATTTACTTCAGTGCAGAGAATTAACAAGATTAGGTTTGTGTTTTTCTTGGGAATGGAGGGGCTTGGGTTATTTTTTAAATATTGTTATTGCTTGACTTTGTTTGTTTGTTAGTTTGTATTAGTTTAGTGTTATTCTGTTGTTGTCTGTTGTTGGCAGTGGTGGTGTCATTATTGTGTGAACTTCTTAAATTTTATGTCGGCTTTTCTCTTGTTTTACTCATAAGCACAGTGCGTTGAAGTATAAAACAGCTACATAATGATTTTGTATAGGTAATAATTCTTATAATTTCATTGTTAATTTTGGCCTTTTTATTCTGTTTGTTGAAAATATAGACTATCACCAGAACTGGTTTGTTTAGAACAAATAAATCTATGGTTTACCAGTGTTTAAGTCTCTCCGGTTGCAGATCATCTATGTGGCCCGCAATGCAAAAGTCACTGCAGTGTCTTATTTCCACTTTGATTGCATGAACACGGTGCAGCCAGAGCCTGGTGACTGGAGCAGCTTCCTACAGGGATTCATGGAGGGAAAAACTGAGTAGAAAATGAGAAAATATGAATAAATGAAAATGTAATAAATAATTTTGCCACCTGTGACTTTTCTGCTGTTATCTTACAGTGGTGTTTGGTTCCTGGTATGAACATGTGAAAAGCTGGTAGGACAAAAACAAAACAGCTCTAACATCCTTTATTTGTTCTATGAGGACCTGATTGAGGTGAGTATTAAAATGACTGTTTGTGGGATTTTAAACATGAGCACATGATTATACTTGTTTCCTTTGGCAGGATACTGAACGAGAAGTCAGTCGACTGTGCGCGTTCCTGGAACTGTCTGCCACTGCAGAGCTGACAAAACAAGTCACAGAAAAAGTTCTGTTTGACGACATGAAACACAACAAGATGGTGAATGGCTGCACTGATGAGGTGTTGGATTTCAGCATATTTCGTTTCATAAGGTTTAGATGTATTAACCTGCATGTTTGTGTGTTTGGGACACTTCGAAGATAAAGTAGAAAAGAGAAAAGGACACTTGATGAACTGTGTTGCGTGTTTCTGTTTTTACAGGAAAAGTTGGTGACTGGAAGAATCATTTCACTGCTCAGCAGAATGAGCAGTTTGATGATGACTACAAGAAGAAAATTAAAAACACTGATCTTCAATTTCGCACTGTTCTGTAGTTTATTATCACACCCATCCTTACCGTAATGTGAAATGCATAACCAAAAGTAATAAAAATTACAAGACAGTATTGGGGATTTTTGGTTTTCTCATTTTTATTTGAATCCAGACACAAAATGCTGCAGCAAATACAAGAAAACGAGTTCAATGAGTAAAATAAACGAATGAAACTAACACTGTACTTTTGCACTGTGACTACAGATTGAAGGGGTCAACATATTTTCTATGGCACATACTGCTTTGTAGAGGGGACAATACTGCAGGTCCTGGAGGGTCCACCCTGGTCATGAAGCAAAAGACAACAACAAGTACTGATACAGTGAAATCTTACATATCTGTTGGAATGTAGACAAGACAAGGCCATTGTACTGTAGATACTAAACAAGTCAAGCATCTCATCATCACTAGGAGGTACTGAGAGTCACCCTCATGTAACTGGAAAACAAGTCGGGACTGGCTCCCACCAGAAACAGAGGAATAAATAAAGTTTTGTTGCTGAATTTTGTTTATCTACAAACTGTCACTTTATTAGCACAGATCCACAATAGCATCCAAACACAGAAATCAATCTGTGAGAGCAAGTCTTGAGAGTTGGTTTAACATGTATGCCATTCTGGAACAAAATCATTCAAATGGAAACCCGAGGAGTAAACCACTGGGATATTTTAAGAATACCAAGCTAGTTCAAACGAATGAACAGACTAAATATGGTTTAGTATTTAAAGTAAAGTAGAAATGAAATCCTGAAAAACTAGCATCATCATTACAATCCTGAGCACAGCCCAGAAAGTCAGCGACATAACCTCTGCAGTCAAGTATCAACTGTCACAGCTCTGCTTGTCCTAAACAGGCCATCTGATGTCAGAATAGCATAACTGTCTATGCAGCTCAGATACATACCACTTTAGATTGTCTTTCACAGTAACAGATACAGCTATTTCAAATACTTTATTCATTAACATCAAAAATAACAGTATTTACATTGTTGCTTATACATCATATATTTGAAAGATATTTTTTTTCTTGAGTAGTAAAATACTTCAGTCTAGTGCTCAGGCTTAGAGTTAAGTGCTCTGTTATTGAGTTATGTCTAGTATATGAGTTCAGAGGTTCATGCCAAGCCAGTCTTGTTTGTTGCAGCCGTACAACGCTGAAGTGCATCTGATAAGATACGAGCAGTTTAAATTGATTCATTACAATTGATAGGATCATGATTACGTCTAATATTCTTAGACAGATTTTGTAAAAATGGAGTCAGAGGCTCAAGCTAAACCCTAATTACTGATTTAAAAATTTTACAGCTTAAAGTCTTACAGCAAAATGACAAGATGAAATGCACAATCCTTACAGTTAAAAGCTTGAATTGCATTAAAACAATATCAGCAAACAGTAAAAAGCTCAGTTTCACTTGTAAGTATGCGGCTGCATGTTTCTGCTTGTTGTTTACCGCTTGCCCCTTTATGTAACCAGTTTCACATTAACATAAAATGCGAAAAGGACAACAACAGCAGCAGCATGTAAAGAGCTTTAAAGCAGTAAACCATAGCTGAATACCTATTATGCTTGCAAGATACCATAGAGAGTTTACCCAATTAATGGGTTTATAGAGCCACTAAAAATAGCACAGAACCAACCAAAGTTATGTATGGCACAGCTTTACATCACAAAGCAATTTAAAATATGGACGACAGCACATAAACAGAAGTATTTGATATGCAGACAATTTTTCACAGAAACAATAGAAATAGGTCCCACATACAGATTCATTTGTCTTTCACCCTTCAAACTTCCAGTTTCCAGCTCTGAGCGGTGCCTCGTACAGGCAGAATCTAAACCTATTTTATGGGTTACAGGAACATGACGTATCATTTCACATGAATCACAAGCAGGGACTTGCTGCAGAGCTGCTGCATCTTCCTTAAGACTTACCAAAATGCATGTATGGTCCCAGTGTACTAAAGTTATACCAGCGTTACTGTATGCAGGTAAATGTTTGAGAGAAAAGACTACAACAGATGATGTGTGTATGAGAAAGAAACGGAGAGTTATGAGTGTGTTGTGTTTTTTTATCTGTGCTATAGCTCCCAGTTTTACTCCCAGAGTAAAAGGTGTATCATATCTGTTCCACAAATACAGTTGTTGAACCCTTTAATAAGATAAAAGGCAACTAGGTGATATCCTTTAAGTTCATCACCCAGGTCCTCTTTTATCTCTTCCCACTTCAAAAAATTTTTTAATTTATAGGCAGTTCAATGATCAAATTTGTTCAAACATTTTTAAAGTCTTGTTAAATGGGTCTATCTGATGTGCATCATTGGTCCTCATGTACACAGTTTGGCTCACAGGTCAATAATTTCACTGCTGACACTTGCAGAATCGTCATGGCGGCTGAC
Organism: Ctenopoma kingsleyae; assembly: GCA_032353495.1. Classification (NCBI taxonomy): domain Eukaryota; kingdom Metazoa; phylum Chordata; class Actinopteri; order Anabantiformes; family Anabantidae; genus Ctenopoma; species Ctenopoma kingsleyae. Next base: position 16,508,033 of record JAUBNQ010000026.1, on the reverse strand, counting down.
CTCCAGGTAACTCCGTGACCCCACTGGCCTCCCAGTCCTTGCCCTCCCCCTCTCTGAGTCTGGGGTGATAAATGGCCGTGTGTCATCCATGCCATCCTCCCCGAGATTCCCTGTTGATGTTCTGGAGGGCCGAAGTGACACAGGGCAGGACACTGATGAAGGGACACTTGCCACACCATTCCCGGGCCACCTGTGACCCTGATGGGAAGGTGTGGGGGGAGCAGTCACCTGCCTGCTAGGTACACTACTGAGTACGCTTCCTCCCAATGGCATGGAAGACTCTGTTGGGGCGTCGCTGCTCTCAGATAGCATCTGAGGATCACTGTTCCTGCGGAGCCAGGGCCCCTGGCTGCCCCCAGAGCCCGGGGAGGGGGGCTGTAATGTTCGAGTCAAGGGATGAAATAAACTCCCTCCACCCAGCAGGTGTTCCCTGTGAAGAGCCTCATCAATGCTGCGGGTCAAGTCAATGGGAGAAGGAGGCCGCAGGTCAAACTCATATAGAGACAAAGAAGTGTCCCTATCCTGATCCAGACTGCCACTCATTGAGGGTGGCTGAGGCTGACCCAGTGCCTGCAGTCTCAGTAGGGAGCCTGTGGAGCCATCAGATTTGCCCCTCTCTGCAGAGTGGCCCCTATGGTTGCGTCCCCTGTTGCTGTCTTTGACGCAGCGTGACTGCAGATTGACCTGCTCGTGGTTCTGGTTCCTAATCAGACTTTTACTGATATCAGCTCCAGTACGCTCATGGCCAGCCCAGTTGTTAGGCACCTCTCCTGGTCCTCCTCCTACTCCCCCGACGCCATTACTGTCAGACTTCCTACAAGGCTTCCCTTTCAGGCTCTGCACGATCTTGGACCAGCAGGTATGTGTTTGAGTGGAACCTACAGATTGGCCAGGTGAAGGCAGGTCTCCTGCTGCTCTGCCAGCTGATCGCCCATCCTGCCTTCCCCGGCAACCTTGAGGCCTCCAGAAGACCCAAGAACCCAGGAATAGCAGGGAGAGCCCCCAGGCCAGCTCCAGGAGCCGGGCCCAGAAGTGAACCAGCCACCACCCCCAGTTAAATCGTGTCCAGGACCCTAGCAATCCATAGAGCCATAAAGTGGCATGAACATGCAGCGCACAACACAATGCCCCCAGAACTGCACAAACTGCCAGCACTCTCCCCAGTATCACACCGATTCTTCTGCTCCCTGTCCAAGCCTTCCTCCTGGCCTCTTCAGCGACTCCAGCATGAGGAATGGGAGGGCAGCGTATACGTGGAAAGACATAGCAGAGATAGCTCAGACAGAGGAGCAGTCCCCAGAGCACAGACAGAACCTGTAGAGTGACAGGTACCAAAGGGGACAGGGCTGGGGACAGCAGATCAGCTGCCAGCAGGAGGGTACACTGCAACACAGCTAACACAGCCACTAGAGGAGGATGTTCCATAGTTGAAGGCAGCACACTTACATCTGCCACCCTCAGAGCCAGCAGTGCCAGGGCAGCCTGTGCCCACACCAGCAGGTGTAGAGGTAAGTTGTAAAGTGCTGTAACTGCGGGGCGAGGGAGGAATTTCCGTGTGCCATACGGATCTATTAGAAAGAGAGCTGCTCTAAGGCCTCCAGCTAGAAACAACAGTGCATTGCTGAGTGCAAGAGCCCCCCGATGAGGACAATTTGTGCCAGGAGACAGGGTGAGGCCAAGTGCAGCTCCAGCAAAGATGAGAAGGAAGAGACTTGCTGAGCCGTAGACATGTAGCTCCCAGGCGACAGCCAATGTCCGGCTCAGATCACCCCAGTAGAGAAGTGTGCCATTAGGGGAGGGGTTGGCACTGGGAGAGGGGGCTGGATTAGAAGTGGAGTGGGGAGCTTGATGAGGATGTCCCAGGAGAACAGAGCGGTTCCTCTGACTAATGCCAGTCTGAAATGTTGGGCCAAACCTTCGATTAACAGGTACAATACCAGTGGCAAGAAAAGAAGATGTTCCTAGGAGAAAAGAAAGAAAGAATGGATTTATATATTAATTGAAAATTTTATTGACCAGATATGACAACATACTCTATGTCAATGAATATATTTCTCAAATCCTAGTATTTAATTGAAAAGCAGAGCAACACTACAAAAATACTATACATGCAGTACTTTTTAGAGCCACTAGAGGGATGTAGTTAACCATAATGTGCCAGGTACACTGGCTCTTCATAGTAACTCGATCAGTTCTGCACACATTGTCCCAGCTCTATATATAATACACACATGAAGACAAGGTCTCATCAAATTATCCAATTTCTACAGTCTTAATTTAATATATTATTAAATTTCCTTTTCTCTCTGCTCTCTGTTAGTACTACCCATCAGCTGGAGCATCGTATCCCAACACGTGACACAGTATGAAAATAATAGACCCAGAACAAAGGCAATGTTCTTTTGTCCAAGTAGGAATGCACAGATTAGACATACTCACACACATTGCACACATAATAAAAAACAAGGCATAACAACTCAGCTAACTGCTTTTCATTAGCTCTGTACCTGTACTCTAAGGTTTAATCTAATCTAATTTAATCTAATGTAATACCAGTGTACAGGGTAAATGTTAACATATTCAAGACAAAGACTAGGATGTGAAAATAACTTAGAGAAGTATTTACTTTTTAGCGTTCACTTCCTTACTGGCAAGACCCCATCTCCTACTTCATTGGAAGTCAACTAAAGCCCCCTCCAGCACTCAGTGGCTCAATGACACTATGTCTTTTCTAAAGCTGGAGAAGATCAGATATTCAGTGAAATGTAACACTGATAAATTTTATAACAAGTGGCTTCCTTTCCTAACATAACACTTTCGCTCCCTTCAGTTTCTGCCCTCCGACTGATGGACCCCCACTCCCTCTCTCTCTCTTTTTTTTATTTGTACTGAGTAGTTTAAACACTTATTCATTCAATAATTTAATTATTACATTCAAGTATCCTTAGTTATTTCTGTATTTGTTATTCTTTTTTGAATTGTATATTGTTTCGCCCAATTCGCGGGGCACAAAAGTAAAAAAATGTCATAGGAGTTTGACCAGGGTATGCCAGGGTGCATCAATATGCTTGTATTTTTATTTGTGATACTGACGTGATGTGATTCTCAATGTAAATATGACATTGGTTTCTGTCCTATGTGCCTGAACTCTTAATAAAAATATGAACAAAAAAAGTATTTACTCATGTAATGCAAATGAAACTGTATAATCATATATTATCAATATGACTTGAATACCATGCCTGCTCATCCACATTATATCCATAAGTACAGCAGACATAATGCTGAGCAAAACTCCTCTGGATAACTGAGTAATTGTGTGGCTTAATTGGATTAGATTATGTAATTAATAAGAACATCTACGTTACATAACACAGTACACAGTACAGTGTCACAATGCATCTGTAAACAGGGAAATCTCTCTGTTCAGATTCACAGCATTATACAATACATGACTGCCTAATGGGACAAGACAGCACTGCAACAATATCGCATGTCGTTCTCCATCTGTGTGCCTCATTTTCCCATGCACACACATACTTCTATTTGTTCAAGTTGCTCCACCTTAACCTCTTGCAATATCCTGGAAACACCCAATAACATTATAATCATAGGGCTATTTGCCACGGCTTTGTGAGCTACTCAACTGTAAAGACAAAAGCAAAAAAATAAAAATAAAAATAATAAAACATAAGTGAGTAATGTGACCTGTGAACAGTAACAATGTTAAACACAAACTATTTTATAAGAAATATGAAAAAAATAATGACTCAGTTACCACTAGGAATCTAAGAAACAGCTGTAGCCTAAAGGTAACTACAATGAATTGTAAGCAATTGTTTCATATATTTAATATTTAACTAATCGTGGAACAACATGATCAGAGGTCAAACAATCAAACCATCAGCCACTTTGAGGACTTTAGTCCTGTCTTCATCCTCCAGAAGACACCCATAAAACTGACACAGTGACTAATGTCTCACTCCTACATGTTTCACTTTCTGGCTCACTACCTCACTATCACACACACATACACATCTCACTTTCAGATTCACAAAGGCAAGCTCAGAGTGCAGATCATAGACACACTTCTTTATTTACATAAAGGTATGTTTTACTTCCTTCCCTCAAATGCTTTTTTTCAAATCAAGCACAAGATTCCAGATGTGCTGATCACATTTCACAGCTGGATACACTTAGACGTATCCCTACTCTTGAGTTTTCTCTAACACACACACCTCTTTAACTGCAGGTCCACATGCTGCAATGGACTGAAACTAAAATAAATATTATGTTCCATCTCATAGGAAATACAATCATGTTTTTTGCCCTGATGCAAATGTGGACACAAAACGTGGACAAACTGTGACGATTGTAGGCCGTTAATAATTTCCATAACCTGCCAATGAGCCAACTTGAAGGAGTAGAAGGGCCTAAATGTTTAAAAGTCATTAAGATGTTGTTCTCATGGTATCTAAGAGACTGGTTCATGTGCCCCATGTGTCATGCATTTCATTTTCCATCTACTTTTCCTCAACTCCTCTCCATTCATCCCTTTTTCTCCGCATCTGGTTTTCATTACCTTCCCCACTCCCTGCATTTCTATGCCTGTACCTTTCTTCTACCACATTTTCACCCACCCTGTCTACTCTCTCATCTGTATTCCCAACAGTCTCTTTTTCAGACCCTATTTTCCTCTTGTCTATCTCTTTGGCTGGCTGAGATTCTATCCGCCCCCTCTTCAACCCTCCCTCTCACCTCCTGCTCATACTTTCTTTCCTCGCTGTGTCTGCCCCACACAACTACCACAACACTTTCCATGGGAAAGGGTCTCTGCTTTCCCCTCCTTTGAAGCACTTTCCAGATTGTTCCAGTAAAAAAGTCCCAGCTGCACAAATAATCCCATTTTAAATTATCAAAGGATTAAAAAAACAGTCAACTACTGAGCACAAGATCTTTGTCTCTTACCTGCTCTTGATGACTGAACAGTCGTGCTAGCTGTACTCCGTCCTAGGTGGGCTGTTCTGTTGAGTTGCTTTGTTGCATTAGAGGAGGTTCTCACAACCTCCTGTGTAGTAGTAAGCATACTAGTTGCAGATGTGGTTGTCACTTGCAGTATTGTGATTTTTGAATGTGAACTGTTCTGGCCTCGACCCAGTGCTACCATTTCTGATGTCTGTGGCTGTGTATCAGTAGAACCAGTGGTGGTAGTCGTGGACTGGGGTAATGTTGCAGCAGTGGACTCCTGCTTTGAAGTAACTCTGACAGTAGAAAGGTTGGTGGACAGTTCACCTAAAAATGGTGGAAAAGACACATTTGTAACATGGTACAAAGATGCTGACCTAAGCAGCCCTTACTGTCATAAAGCATTCGCTCTAATATATTTGATTTCTCACCTGTTAGTGCTACAGTCCGAGGTGTCGCCTGTGTGACTGCAGGGGACAATGTGGCTCTCGTCTCAGTCAGAGGTGTTGTGGAGATTTCGCTGGCTGTTGTGAGCACTAAAAGGCCAGGCTTCACAGTGTGCCTGTCTGGTGGTGGTGTTTTTGCATCCAAAATTGTAGATATTGCAGTCTGTGCCTGAGGCTGATACTGCGCCATTTCATCACCAGCTGTTGGCAAAGGAACAAGTGATTCCTCCTCCATCGCACTTGGAGTACTACCTGATCCTAACCCCTGTGGATCACCATCCTCTGTCTCTTTGACCGATCCCTCCTCTGTAGGAACAGTAGCGGGGGACAAAGTGGGCATAGGGGGAGTTGAGCCTTTTGTAGTAGCATCGCCCTTTACATGGGACTTGATGGATGCTAGACTAGCTGTATCAGTCCTGGGCCTGGAGGCAGTTGGTTTAATTAAAACTGGCCCACTGCTGAGATTCTGTGTAGAGGAGGCAGATGAAAAAGAAGGAGTGGACTGCACCGTAGGACGTGTCATTCTTTGCCCCTGCTGCACTGCATTCGTAGTTGTCAGTCTATCCCAGATTGTAGGTTTGATAGGAACATCACTACGTCCTCTGGGAGGCAAAGAGGCCCAGATACGAACACTCTGCTTGGTTGGTGGAGATGGAGAATCGATAGGCAGGTCCACATGAGGAAAGGAGGAGGATGAACCAATGATGGTCTGGGCATCTGAAGAATGGAGGAAGGAGAGAAGGAGGGCCGGGAAAAGAAGGGACATTTGAGCCATGGTCTGCCTCTGATGAGCAGCAACTGGTCCCTCTGTTTGTCTCTGTGTCTGTCAGACCATCCTTCCACTGTTCTTTGTAGACAGAGAAAACAGGCAGGTTATTATGACAAATCTGTAAGAGTTTGTGTTAATGTGTAATTTTTGTAGTACATACTGCAACTTTGCTATTCTGATTGAAAAGGCAGGTCAGTTAAACTCAGAGGGGATTTTAGCAGAACAACAACAGAAGAGACACAGGGTGTGGTAAGGTATGGTTTCAGAATACATGACATACAGTATACTAACACACACGCACACACACACACACACAGACAAACACAATGGCAAGAGATCATCTTGTAAGTTACATAACAAGTTGCACTGTCAAAATGACCAAGGCAAGTCACAGATGGTTTTATTCAGTGACAGATGGGCACATCCACTTTTTTCCATACTATCGCTGCCATAAAATGTTCTTTGGATGATTATCACTTTCTTTCTCTTCCAAAGTCATTAGTTTTTGTTCCAAGCATCTACTCCCTTTTCTGCTAGGTCTGTTTGAGCTGTGGGTGCCATGGGCAGGCAGCTGTAACACAGAGTATGGTGAAGCTCAGAAAGCCCAGTGACACGCAGAAACCCCCAAGGCCCCTGAGGATTGCAAAATCATACAAGTCATCTCACTAAACAGCTGTGAGTTGTATCCCCTAACATGTCCTTCTTATCAAAAAGC
>JAUBNQ010000026.1:16490314-16501038 GCA_032353495.1 Ctenopoma kingsleyae | reverse complement strand
CTTTTTAATATTCTAGCCTATGACTTAATAAACCTCCCTTGTTCACACTAGTCTCTGCCTATGACTCATAGTGGGAGATAACCTCAGGCAATGGAGTCAGGATCATACTGAAACTTCAGCTCAAGCAAACCACAGAAAATAGAAATCAGTGCCTATGGCAGAAGTCATTCTGCTGCGTATGACTCACCAAGGGGTCATTCACAGCCGTCACGTCTAGTTATCTGACAAAATACTGCACAGTATGACTGGCGTGTAAGTATATAGAAAATTTGTTTATGTATATGTGTGTGCACAAGGTGTGAGTCACCAAGCAGGAAGTCACATAGCGACGTACACAGAAAATATAATCTCTGCTTCCTTTTGAGCTTCCCTTGTATTTACCATGGTCCCTGTTTGCTAAATGATAGCGATGTTATACTAGACAATAGTACAAAGACCATATGAAACTGAAATTTGAATTTTGAACTTTTTTTCAATGTAAAAATGCAATGAACTGGGGTATTTAATCATCTTCTGTACATCAATGCTAAGACTGAAAATCAACATTGAACGATTCTACAGACATTTTTACAGTGGAAATCACTGTACGGGCTCAGGAACAAATCTGAAAACCACTGACAGTGAACACGGTTTGTCACGTTAAAATGACAATGTTAAAAACGAAAAAAAACAACAAACATATATAAACAAGATCCAGAAATGCTGCTGTCTTCTCTGCGCCCTGAGATGTACTGAAGCAAATTGGAAAACTGTCCTGTTGTCTGACAAGTGAAAAATGTCAGAAAAAAACTAATTAAAAAAAAAAAAATTATATTCCTTTTGAAAAATACTGATGCTGCATCCTCTCAAGCTATAGAGGAGAGGAACCATTAACCAGCTTGTTAATGTGCAGTTGAAGAGCCAGCATCCATGATGCGGTGCAGTAGTGCACATTGCATGGGTACGTTTTTCAGCTGTGAAAGCACCCTTAATGCTGAACAATATACAGTACATGTTTGGGAGCAACGTGTGTAGCCATTCAGAGAATGTCTTTTTCAGGGAAAGCCTTTCTTCTTTCAGTACGACACTGCCAAACCACATTCTGCATATTCCAACAGCATGGCTCCGCTCCACGTAAAACCGGCTCGTCTGCAGGAAAGTTCTGATACCAACTGAAATACGACAAAGGAGACCCCAAACTGTCAAGCAAGAATGGGAAAAAAACAGTTTTTAAAACTAAAGCAATTCATCTCCTCAGTTACCAAACACTTGCAGAGTATTGCTAAAAGAAGAGGTGATTCAACGAAGTAAAACAAATTGTGATATATATGTGTTTGTACTATTTACATCAAATATAGGTTTTATATGATTTGCAAATAATTTAATTCTGTTTTTTTTCTGCATTTTTCTGCATCCCATTTTTGGGGGCAAATGTGGTTGCATATCTCAATCTCAACCCACTCACAGTTGCCTCAATGTTTATTTTCCTGTCTCTCTCAGACACCTCTTTAACTGTCTGTCTAGTTGGCGCTTGGCCAATCCAACCTCTGATTAATCTCTTTCTTTTCCTCTTGTGTGGAGAAGGTGGAAGAGGCACATTGATGGTAATGAAACTGACAGTGGAGGCTACGGCAACAAGAAAGGGCAATAATTAAGGGGATCTGTGACAAAATTAAGACTGAGAGAAGCAGTTAGAGCAGTAAATTTAGAGGGATGACTAGTAAGTTAAGAGGCCCTAAAACAACCTAAGTAGAATATTTGAGAAAAAGAAGAAGAGTCTCGAGGAAATTGTGTTTCAGGATTAACAGGTTTATTATGGTCCAAGCAAAGATATGGCAGTTTGTCCAGGAAGGCATGCGGAGAAACTGCAACCTGCTTCACCTTTCCTCTGAAGTTAACAGGCAGATGTGCACTCTCTGGCACACAGAGATTGACAACTTGACCATTGAGGAATGTCTTTTAGAGTAAACACACCACTGTCTTGATCCAAAGTAATCTGGTGCAGATCTGTGTGTGTGTGTGTGTATGAAGGTAGGTAGTTGGGATTAATGAGTCTCAAATGGCATTTGTTCAAATGAGCTTTAGTGAGAGGGGAGAAAAAGTGTCCTGCTGAATTTGAAACACTGTCAGCATTAATCTCATCTCCACACATAGAACATAAGCACAAACATACACACACACACGCACAGTGGTTCCCCAAAATGTTGTTCTTGGCTGTAATTAGACAATTTGACTACAGGTTTCCACTAAACTAATACAACTGGAGTAAATTGAGGCAGCATGGCAGCTGTTTAAGCAGTCTGAATTTCAGTCCTGGATCATGCTTGTTGGATTTTATTTTTAACCAAATACTACAAAGTTCAGATCAGTATAATCAGTTTATGTGATTGGCTGGAATAAAAACCTGTATTCTCTCAGTCCTCCATGGCACATCCTCATCCTTCAATGCAGCAACCCATAATCATTCAACAGTGAGACAAATCCAGACACACACTCACAAACAAGACAGCGCATCCTTCTGTGATTGTCCTGGGGGAAAAGGCAGATGGGTGCTCGGTCAGTCAGAGTATTTTTATCATGTTGGTGAGGGACACATCACTCTGTGTTTCACTTGCACTGGGATGTGCGTGCTGTGTAGATGCCGTCATTCTCACTGGCACAATACATTCTTTATCCAGAGCAGGAAATGCCCACGGATAATATGCAATAGTACAGCAGCAAGCACCAATCTGAAGATTACTATAAACTCCTCGCCCACTGTATAGACCTGCTGGTTATACAATCACATGACTCAGTACAACAGCAGCTGTTACTAATCAGCTAATCACTGCAGTAGTGATGTCATGTCTACAGTAGTGTAACACCGCAACTATAGCTAACGTTCGAACATATACAAGGAGCAAGGCATCTGGGAGGGCTGTGCAGTCAACATTTTACAGAATATCTGTCTTTCTTGCAAATGTACTGTCTCACTACCAGATTCCAGACAGTCTGGCAGTGCTAAACTTCCATTAATTTGTTTGAATATTTCCACAGACATACAGTAAATCAGTTTGTTAACAGAGGGATCTGTGTCTTTTCAACAAAGACTGGTCAAATGTGCACTTATCTGGTGATGGGCATTATGCCTCATTATGCCTCAGTGCTTTTTGGTACCAGCAATGTACAAAAAAATAAAGGACTTACTCTATATAAGTAACTTGCTACCAAAACCAGGTATTTTGCGGTATTATTTGCCATGATATTATTTAAACTGAAATTATAAGCAGCCAATAGGAACAGTTCGAGAAACTTCCACTTACTGAGAAGAAGTACACACATCATGTAGTACGGCTGCAAATAGAAGTTACATCAACAGAAAATCCAATATTTAATATTTAACACAAATAAATTCAGTATTCAGTAGTCAATAATCCTAGTCTGGTTTCTCTTGGTAAAGTGATACAAACACATAACACAATAAAAGTAGATACCTTAGGCTGATTGTCCGGTGTGACCACCACCCTGCAGTAATGACTGAACACTCCCAAGTTGGATTTTTTTTTTTTTACTGTTGTATGTATTTTATAAAAAAAGATAGGTATTAGACAAAATACCTTCTATGTGATGCTAGACGAAAGTTTGGGAATCACCAGTGGCGGACTAAACAATCATCATCTCCATCTCTAGTGTCACCACCACGGCTAAAAGTTCAAATACTTTGATACCTAGCCCTAGTCTCCCTCAGTGCACACAGTGAATATGTGTGTGTCACGTCTTTCACTGAGAGTTCCATACTTCAGCTGACTTGTAGTATCCGGTGTCAACATAGTTCACTCATGAGCAAAGTCATGAGCAACGAATTGCGCATCTGAGAAGGAGAGCTTGTTAATGGATGATGCCGATAACCTTGAATGAGAAGAAATGAAGAATATAATAACACGCAAAACTCTGAAAGAGGAATTGACATCAAGAATCAGCTTACAAGGTGAGAGGGGTACTGTAACAGAGTTTATGCAGTCACAGCAGAGCTGGACAGACATAGAAAGCAAAGATTAAAAAAGAAAAATTATCAGAGAGTTTTGGACCTCTCCACTGCAACTGTTCCTCAGTTCAACAGAGCAGTTACTGATTGCCCCTTCAGACTGCCACATGTGTATAACTTGTTTGTACCACACTCTGGAGAGGGAGAGGTGAGACTGTAACGCAGTGTATGTATGTGAATCTGTGTGTATGTGAGACAGAGTGAGGAACAGGGAGAGTAGGGGAAATGGGAGAGGGAGTGTATGTGGTTATACTGGTATGCGGGTACTGGGGGAGGTCGCTGGTTTGACCGTTAAAAATTCCACACCTTGAAATAACATGGATTTCAAACAACTCCCACAATAAATTCTGATTCATTTTGATTATAGCTACTACCCTGACATAATTTTCATAAAACGGGCACTTAATTATTCTGTTTAAATGAGCTTATATATATATATTACACTGTATATTAAGACAGTATATACAGTATATACATATGCTTTTACTTTCCTTTTTTTCTTGGCAGACTTTTAACGTGCATTATAGGTTCTCCAGGAAGTTTTCCAGGCGATGTCACCCAACTTGTAGACCTATGCTTCTGACTTAGCTCTTAAGACAATCCAAAGCCTTTTAAGGATGCCTCTCTCATGGCTCTCTGCTGCCTGGGGGGGTGTCAAACTCCAGTGGTATATGGGACCACACAGCAAGGCCATGCTGTATGGAGAGAGGAGGCTCCAGAACCAATTGGGGATGCTTTTGATCACTAGTTAAAGCAGATGTCCAGTTTAAAAGTGCAGAGCCCCACAACATCTCTGACTGATGTTCCTCCTTCATGCAAGACACAGATCAAAGGCTGAAGGCCAAAAGGCTGAGACACTGTGACTGCACTGTGACTCCACCACACATAGCAGACAGATGCAACACTCTGCACAAAAAATATAGCCAGCAAATATTGACATGTGATAGGAGATCATAGAAAGAAAGTTTATCAGAGAGCTGACATACAGTAGTCTACACAAATCCAGTGAATAATTTTGCCTGAGTTAGTTCAGATGTTCCAGTAAGCCCTCACCCAATTCCAGAAACACACCCTGACAGATAGTAAGTCTGGTGACTGATTGAGACAGCTGCTAAACCATGTCAAGCCATGAAACACTTTCAGGAAAATAGATTACAGGCATCGCCAGTCATAAAGTGTTAACTCCCCGCCTGCTGTGGGGAGTTAACCACAGATGCATTTTAACCCAAGACTCTCACATTGTTACAGCTGGGTGCAATAAAACTAAGTGGTGTGTTGTGTGGCAATCACCTAATTTGTAAACAGACTGAATGCATATAAAATCTTGTGCATGGATGTCCCTTCTGCATATGTATTCATATTTATTAATAGTACACATTTACTGGACTGCTTGGTTTTCTGCATCATAAAAAGTGCAGGAATAGGCCGCAGACATTTAACAGGAACATATCATGTCTAGTGCTTAGTGGATTTGTGCTTCATTTATATATTTTCCACTATTCTGACAGTTCCCGTCTGTCTGTCTTCAGCCTATTCTGTTTACTGTAGGGTAGCCTTTAAAGATCCTGGCAGGCTGTAGGCCAAACTTTTTCAACAATATAAGTCATAAACCTAATTCTTTTAAAACCACATTCTGAAACCACAGTCAAAGCAGGCTGTAATTCTATCTTGAACTGGATTTAGAAGTGGATAGAGTCACTTCTCTTGTCAGTGGTTCCGGGAGTGTTGATTGTCAAGTCATCTGGCAGAGCTCTGCTTTGCATCCACTAACGCTTTGTAGCAGCTCTGGCTGTGCGCGCTCGGTGAAGGCGCACTGGCGCTGCATTTCCCTCTCTCTTTGGTGGATGCGTTCAAACTCTGACCAGGAACAGGTGGATACGACAACTGCTCTTATAAGCCCCGCAACCCTTGTGATAACATGACGAGGTCGAGCAACCCTCGCAGTCTAATATACAGTAAACACATACAAACACAACACGGTGCGCACAACACGGGACATGGAGAAACAATACTCGAGTTGTTGGTGCTTCACCAAATAATCAAATATCAATCAAATATTTTCGGTGTCCTGGGATGTTTGGAGATACAGCGAGCCCTGCCGAATATTTGGGCATATATTAGGTTTGCCATTCAAATTAAGAAGCCTGAAATTGGCTGCATGACGCTGATGTGTAGTAAGCCTATGTTCGGTTAATAGCTTCCAAATGTTAACCAAAACACGTTCATTAACTTTATGTCTGCCACTGGGTGGTTTAGTGATTCTGAAACCCTTGACAGACTAGAGGATTTATTTATTTTAATCACGTGCCGACGTTATTACGCAAAAATCGGTAACGGCGTTACTTTGTTCGCTGACACTGTAAAAGTAACGAACCTTCACAACGACTGTCTGCTCTTCTAACGAGCGCGTATTCCCAGTAGCATAACGTAGGCTACGCAATGTAAAGAAACCAATTAACGTTACAGGTAAATATGATGTCACATTATCGTTAATGGTCATGTGTCGTTAACCTGAACCATCGGCTGACGGCACAGGTACAGACACACGAGTCACTGCGCAAAGTATCGCCGCAGAGCAGGCGCTCCATAAATGTTCAACCAAAAGTCCATCCGCTCCCAGCACACATACCTGCAGATCTGTGCGGCTTTTTCTCCGATGGCGTCTTCTGCGGCAGGATATGGAGACTAGGATAGACCCTTAGCCAACGGAGAAGTGCTTTCCAGGTTCACCGATGTTTAACCGCGGGCTACAACCGGCGGCGCTGGAGGCGAAAGCGGTCCTCCGTCTCGCAATAATATATAAAAGGGTTGCGTTCAGCAGGCTTGTACCACTGCCAGCTTTCGATCCGTGAGCTAGTAAGGAGATGTAGCGTTACGCCCCCTCCACCCGCTCCATCTCTCCTCACATTGCTCCCTCCCTCTGTTTTTTTTTCTCTCACGAGCGGATAAACACGATTGCCTACCTACCAACCTGCAGCTCGTCTGTTGCGCAACAGCAGATTGAGTATTATCAGCGTACCGTGTATCACTTCGTCTGTATTTTACAAAGCTGCCTGTTTAGACAGTGCCCAGTGCAAATATGACGACACTGGTGTTGACATCATCACGCAGTATGCAGGTTCTGGGTGCTTTCCTTAAACACGTACCCTGTCCGAAATGTTACCTACTAAACTGGGCCGTTAAAGTGGGCTGGTGGGGTGAAAGAAGAGTCACCTGGAAACAGCTGAGTGACAGGGTGGTGCAGCAACAAGGAGGACAATATGCTTGGAACAGAACTGCTCAGGAAACTCTAGCCTCCCCCTCCTCCCAACATGACACTGGTTCCGCACCTTGGCTCTGTGCCTTTTCCTCATCCCCCACCTGATGGTCTCTCTGTGTTGCACAAACACTCTAGTTTGGACATGTTACTGAGACTTCAGCTCGCTCCCCACTGAGGTCAAATACAGGTGTAAGTTGGCAGAATAAAACCAAGCAGCATACTCTGAACTTGGTCACCTAAGATAAACAGCTCACTCTCACCATTTGTCACTTTCACTACATTGTCTGTACTGTACAGCTAAGTCCATAAATAACCAGTGGAGCACAGAGGATTGTCTTAATACCATTACATTACTACTGAGCCAGCAGGAGATACACTGAGAGGTTTGGACAGGAAGAGTGGGAACACTTCAAGGTGGTAATCACATTATTGAACAAGGATTATGACTAATATTCTGGGATATGTCATCAAACATATTTAAATATCTACCCTCCAAGTAGACAGAGTTTGAAATTGATGCTTATGTCAAGTTGTTGCAAGATATAATTTGTAATACAGATTATCAGCACGTGTGGGCATTTTATGTGTTTGTGTGTGTATACGCACACCTCTTTCCTGCAGTGTTTACTGTGTATGAGTTGACTGTAATCCTGTTATGTTTGCGCTGTAATGTGATAACTGTTGTTGATAATCTGTTGTAATCTGAGGAGAGAACGGCGGCTTTGTCCACTTGTCCCAGTTTTCAAGTGTTTCAAATTAGTCTTAAGTGCTCAAACCCACAGGTTTCAGAAGCAGTTATCACATTTTTATCCCATTACTTACCTCTGTCCGGAGCTAGTTTGATCCACTCAACACATGCGCGTGTGACATCAACTTCTTCTAATAATTAAACATTTATTTAGAACTGATACTAAAGTAATCATGTATATTAGTCTATGTCACTGTGCTCCACCAGTGATGGAAGACTCACTCAAATCCTTGAGTAATATCAGCATAGCAATATCAAAATGAAAACCATACTATGGACATATTCTATTAAAGGGTCTTTCAAAACTAGTGTTATCTAAGACTGAGCTAATCTCAGTTTAATAAGCATAAACCTATATTTTCCTTTGACCTCCACCACACATAAAAGGAGAACTGACATCTTGTTTTGAGTAGTTACACATTAAAAAAGGATAATATTTCCATGTACAAAAATACAGAGATTATTATACATATTTGTATAGTTTAGTCCATTGGATCCAGATCTATGAGCTGAGTCGACATGAGGTGTAGCAAGACAAATGTGAGAGGTAATGAAATTATTAATTGCAAAGAAAAAAGAAAAACACTAATACTAATTTTTAATCTTTGTTTCTTTGCAAAAGAATTTATACTTTTTGAACAGTTATTTAAATTAAACTATCTGTGACATTTAAAGGAGAAATGTCTCTTTGTTGGAACTGCTAACAACTCTGAGACACCTGAATCATAACAATCACAACAAGTTTACATAACCGCACAGTGATTTATTGTTCGGTGTCAAAACACACACTGTTATTTGTTATTTTATGATGATTATTAATATGTTAGTAAAGAAACTAATATTAACTGTCAAAAAACCATGTGCTCCACTTACCTAAAACGGAAGCATGTCAACCCTGTAACTCAAATGTATATCACCTTTGCCTGACAGCTCTTAATTCATATGGGGAATTTTTAGTGGGATCTAAATAAAGTGAGAGGGTAGCAGTATTTAAAGCTTGGTAAATGGACATATTCCTAATAAGGGGGGAGTTAGCTGCGCTGGCACTGTCATAGACCAAAACCACTTAAGGAATCCCAGGCCCATATATATAGTATGGATAGCATTTCTATAACATATTTGTTCAGCAATGTGGCAAATACATTCCACTTTATTTCAACTGATTGTGTTAGAGGCTCTGAAATTTAACACTGGAGCAGACGGAACTGCTTCTTCATCTATAAGCCATTGAACCTTAATCACAGCCAGACAACTATCAGACGGTAGAAAGTATTAATTTTCTCCACAAAATAAGCTTCTTTCTTTATGAACAGCCAAGACCTCCATGTGCTAGCATCAATCTGCATACACACAAGTCAGAAAAGCTTAAGATCTCAAAATACATCTGCAGCTCTGTGCTTTCAGTCCTTCTCTCTCCCCTCACCCTGTGGTTGTCTAGACACCAAAGAATAATCTCCCCATCTCCAGGCCCCAAAGACAGTCCCCATGTGGGTCTGTCAGACTCCCCCACACTGCCTCCAACAGCATTGGGTTTCAACACATCTAAGGTGAATCATCACAACTCTCTTTAAATTTTATCCATCTTAGGTATTGTATCAAATGCTGTTATATAATACATCTGTTACTATTCAGGAATAAAAACATCCATCATTTAAAGTAGAAAACAGATTGTGAATATGCAGGGAGACCATTTTTGGGATCACAGCAGAGAGAAACGTACTCACAACCTGCATATGAAAAATGAATATTGAAAAATAATTGATAGTCAATTATAAACAAAACTTAAAGTCAGTTTTTTATGTTTACATTTTCTAATTGTAAATGTAACAGATTATTTTAACTTTAATACTTGCACACACATCCCTATTTTTACATTATTGTTTGTAAAGTGTATATAGATTCCATGGGTATTTAATAATGAAGGATTTTATATTAATGCAGAATAATATACAATGTTAATAAGACTTGTTTTAACCATGTACCAAATATTATCAGGCCATATTGTAGGCTGTATCATTTACAGTATACTACACTTTTTGATCTCAGTGTGTATTAGGCTGTGATGGACAACTTTCCTGCACATCTCTCTAACTCAACAACCACAAAAACACCTCTCACATGCTCCCACCTAAGCAAACCAAATATAATTTGGCTGCTGCACATCTGGAAAGAGATAGAGACATTTCCATTGTGCTAGAGACCCAAATATGGCACCCCCTGGTGTCTGTACGAAGTATTAATGCCCTCTTAGAGAAACTAGGTTCACTGGGAGATGTCCTTTGAACTGAACAATTCCTGAAGGCATTACACAAGCTGAGACCCATCTCTTATATAATGCACAGGCCACTGTTGGTTTGTTTTAGTCTTTGTGTGTAAATGGGTGTGCACAGATGGCTTTTTTTTTTTATTCATGTTCCTACCTCCGGCACACTTTTACCTATCCCAATCTATTATTTTTATTATTTTATGTTCTCTCAGCTCTATTTTTAGTCTTTAGTATTTTCTTCTTCAGTGTGACTCTAAAGAGACCCTAAAGCTGAGCCCCAGCATCTATCCAACTCAACTGGAGTGGGGATGAAAGCTGACTCATATATTTAACTCACATGGCTGCACTCTCGCACAAATGAAACACTTGTATGGATGTAAGACATGCACATACGGGCGCACAAAGAGATGCAGCAACTACAATACACACATGATGCACCTGCTCACAT
>JAUBNQ010000026.1:16470727-16489490 GCA_032353495.1 Ctenopoma kingsleyae | reverse complement strand
TATGGACATCATAGCACTGCTAAAAAACTAATCTAGTGACCAACAATAGTGGCCTAAAACTTTTGCACAGTACTGTACATACACTAGAAAACATCCCATAATGCATTTTGTCTTTATTGTAAAAAAAACACACACCATGGAGCTGCATATAGTAGTACATTCATAAGGAAGGTGAAGTAGGAGATTAGGAGAGAAGAGAAGAGTAGGAGAGGGAAATATAAAAACACATGTAGACATAAAACCTGAGAAAATTCTTAAGACAATCACTTTTATACCATGTTCCTGAATAATACATTTTCTATTTATTTTATTTCTGTGAGGTTTTAAATGAAGCTAAATAACTAAACCACTGTGTGGAAAATGTGTGGTATTTTAATCTGAATCATAATGTAAGAAGCCTGTTTTCATCATATTACCCTCTCATTTTTGACAAACATTTTAACTTTCTTTTGACACACTGGCTTGTTTATTCGTATGCTCCATACTTGTCTCCTGTCTTTGTTTATTTTACAGTACATCTTCATTCTCTTCTTTCTTCTTTAGCTGCTTTAGGTGTGGTGTTTGTTTTAACTTTTGGAATTTCTTGAGGTCAGCACAGAACAACACCTAAAACAGGAAGAGACGCTCTGTGGTTATAGCAGAAAAGGAGAATGTAAAGGGACATGATAGGAACTGAAACCAACATATACCAAAGGTTACAATAACACTCACCGACTGTGCCCAACCAGCATAAGGACCCCAGAGGTTTCTAAAAAAATCACCTATATAGAAATAAAACAATAAGTAATGTTTAAAATCACAGAGAATAATATAGATTAAATGACTTCAGAAAGACAAGGAGGAATGAGTACACCTCCCTCCATATACATGGTAGACTCCTATAGCTTGACTCAATATACACCAGCAGACTGAGGAAGAAGGCCTACAGCATCAGTAGGGATAAGACTCATCCTGGGCATGCACCGTTTGAACTGGTACCATCTGGATAGCAGTTCAGGACCTTAAGATCCAGCATGCAACGGGATAAGGAACAGCTTCTACCCAAGAGCTGTGACCTCCTATACTTACCTCCCTATACTTTTAACTAGTCTCTTTCACCTTTTGTGTAAATACAGTATATTTTAACCTTTTGTTTGTTTTATTTTATTTCTGCTCTTGATCTTTGTATTGTGGGATAGCCATACACAGGTTTTAAATGTTCACTCACTGGAGACTGATGAGGTGCATGAATACTAACCAAGATCCCGGTGAAGTTTATCTGTGATGCTCTTTTGTCCACTGCCAGGAGCATATTTGTAGTCACGCTTGGCTATCTGCCACACGTGTGTGTCTATGGGAACAGCCTCTGGTTTATCCAGGGACATCAGGCACACACAGTCTGCCACCTACAGGACAACAAAAAGCCTTTGTTATGTTTTTACAAGTTCATTAAATTTCAGAAAAAAAACTGTTCATGGGGCATCTGTAGTTCAGGAGGTAGAGGGATTAAACCACTTCCAGTTTACAGTCGTGTCCTTAAGGAAGCCACTGAACCCCACATTGCTCCTGTATGTGATGTATCTCTCACTTGTATTTCATTTATGATAAAAGCATCTGCAATGTCTAAATGTAAACGTATAATGTACAGTATATAAGGTTGATATACCTTGGTGCCCACACCAGGTAGAGTACGCAGAGCATCACGGGCCTGCAAATATGGAACACTGCGTAGACTTTCAAGCCACTGGAGCCCATAGGTGTCAACAATCTGCTTTGCACTCTGCTGCAAAAACCGAGCCCTGTATCCAAAACCCAGATCCCTGAGACGTGCCTCTACACTGCTGTCTGCCAAGTACAACATAGACAATATACAATGATCATAATAACATGAAAGCATTATGTACTTGAAAAGGTGGCACTTTTTATATGTAATTCATTGGTTATGAAAATATGAAAGACTGGCCTTTCAAATTATTAATGAATTATAACACAATTCCCAATACATCTTAAACTAATTTCATATAACACATTTTCCTGTTTATTATTATAACAAGAATCTTTTCTTGTTACAAGTTTATGTTCTTATTTCTTAAAGTATCTTTCTACCAAAGTATCCCACCAAATAAGCTTTTGTCCTTATAACATGAAGTTGGTATGCTGTTACAGACAGCAAGAAGAAACTTTCAAATGGTGTTATAACAAGAATAAGGCCCAGTGAATAAACACTGTAGCCCAGAGAAATCAAATAACATATGATTTAAACATGTATGTAGAAGTGTTTTTATGTATTGTGACTATTTGTTGCTTCTGTTTTGTCTGAGAATGTCTGCATAATTATATGTGTGTGTATTTGTTTTTAATGATAATCAACAACCAGTCTACCAGTCACTGTTCAAGATGGCAGAATATGCTGCCGTAGACTAGCAATAGTCAAATTTGCATTTACACCACTGAACCACCAGTAACAAGAACTAGTTGTGAGGACATTTCTCTCTATTCTTCAACATAACTGTGATATCAAGAGGGACTTAAGAGACACCAAACCTACACACAGCTGTAAAGCCTGCACAAGAAATTCTCATTTTCTTGACTAGAATTTAAACAAGGGTGTAGAGTCTACCCTACGCTATAGACTAGATAGAAGACTATATCACCTGTAAGCACAGACAGGGAAGGAAAGTCGTAGTAAGATGTTTGATCCAGCTGGCACAGCGGGGTGCCCAGAGCCTGACACAGTCTTTCCACCATCCCCTGGATACGAGAGATGTGGTTGTTGGATGTGCAAATGAAGGTGAACAGGCATTCAGTGGGGTCCTGCCGCAGCATTCGCACACCTGGGATAGGACCAAACTATATATTTAAAGAACAATATTAATATTGGCTCAGTCGTTACTTAATCTGTAATAATATGTGATTTCATGGATGCACAAATACACATGAGCTGACCTGTGAAGATGTCAGCAATGTGCTTGAAGTGGGGGTCTGCTGCTCCCCAGTCTGAATACAGATCGCTCAGCTTGACGTTCAGCTGGAAGTAATCCCTCAGCATCTCTTCTTCCACTTCAGTGTCTTGTACTGTCACAGCCACTGGCTCCTCTTCCTTCTTCAAAGCCCCTTTGAATCGCTTTTCTGATTTGTTTTCTTTCTGAAGAGAAACACTAGCTCTCCTCTTCCTGTCACTTCCTTCATGTCTGTCTTGTTTTTTATAAAAATAGTACCACAGGGTGTCATCTGTCTGGGTTAGAGTCCACACTCGTCCTCCCATCACTCCTGTCCAATGGCCTTCTGCAGTTTCTCTCCAACTGTGGGTTGAAATATATTTAACGCAAAGACACTAATTTATCCCAAGTATGTCCTGCAGCTGTCTTGTTGATGAAAGACAAGTGTGTCGACCAACCTACCGGAAAGACTGGCCACAGGCAAGAGTGAGATCCAGACGCAGTTCTGACTTCGGGCAAGCCAGAGATCTCCACAGTTTTGTCCCCGATGACAGAACCGCATGTTTGGCCATAAGTGCTTTGATTCTGGCAGTTATCTTCCTGGTTGCTTGGAGGTTTCAATAAGCGTATCCTAATCTAATGCTATAAAATTCATCGCTGGGTTATAAACGATATGCAGTAGCTAAAAATAAGCCCTTTACACAGTCATGTAAAGCGATTTCATGAGGAGCTACAACTCCATACATAACTTTCGCGGAGTTGTTCGGTTAGCTTTGATTCTGATGGGCAACAAAGACCTTACACTGTGTTGCAAAGACGTACTTTTTGGGGGGAGTGGGCGGGTAACAAATGCAACGTTTACGCACTTGAAATTCGAGATGATATCTAATATGAATACGAACTAATTATAGTTTCATGGTGGTAATTATTCAGTTCACACAAAAATACAGCAACGTCAATCTGATGCAACATTACCCAGATTCCAGTAGCCCCTCCCTGACTGATGTCAACACAAACGCTGATTGGTTCTCTATCTCGTCGTAGGCGGTAACTTCAAGCAAGTTCCTCCATGATTGGCCAATACTGTTCCTCCCGCCGTGTGCTATTGGTTAACACGAGTGCACATCATTTCTTTTTCTTTGACGCTTACAGGAAGTCACCCCTCGGTTCCATGCGTTGTCCGATAGAAATCGTGTTTGGTGGTGGCGTGTCTGTGTGGTTTGGGTTCAGCCGGCGAATACGGTGGAAAAATGGCGGATACTTTGACACTTTTTGCTTCCATTGGGCTTAGTGAGCAGAAAGCGAAGGAAACGCTGAAAAATGAAGCGCTGAGCTCTTCCCTGAAGGACGCAATTACTCAGGTAATGTTACCACCCAAAGAGCAGTGTGGGGAAACTATGCAGGAAACTATGCAGGAAACTGTCTGCAGTTGCAGATTTGAAATATGACAGGCATTTACTTAGCACTCTTATTTGACCTTTTGTTCTTAGTTATTAAAGTTTTTCTATTTATATATATTGAGAGATATGACCTAAACCTTTTAGTAGCTGTTGTGATTAAATATAAACATATTTTGTAACACTCAGGTTACATTAAGGCTGGATTATAAACAAATCCGTTGTCCAGGTCCCAGTAAATCCGAGGTTTGCTAATTTACAGCACATATTTGGCTCCACATATTTTGATAAATTTTAAAATATGACTACCGTTATTCCAGACAAACATATTCAAGCTGTTTGACCAGAAGCCAGAAACACAAAAATGGGGAAAACCTGAGAAAAGTTAAAATTCACATATGGGAAGCTCGGTCCATTTAATAATTGGTATTTTTGCTTAGAAATGTTTAAATGATAAATCAGTTATCAAAATAATGTAATTAATTTTGTTAGTTACCTTATTGTTTCATTTGTCATTGCGGCTTTAGGGCAGTAGTTGGTTTCTGGGTGCTTTGAAAAGTAATGAAAGTGAAAGCACAACAACAACTTTTGGACCCAGGGCCCCCTTAGAGATTAATACAGCCTTGGTGTGCACACCATTTTCTCAGAGTTATGACAAAGATAATGGAGGTGGCACTGCTCTTTCCTGTCTCTATTAACTTTAACACAGATCATTATCTTTTGACACACACAAACATACAATTTGAATGAGAAAACTTGTTTTTCTCTAATTGGTGTCATTAGGCCCAGCGTGTCAATGGGGAATCAGGAGTGGACAAATCCATGGGTATACTGCTGTACAATATGGCATCTCGCCTTAAAGACACCAAGCGCCTGGCTTTCCTTTCAGACAGCATAGCTCAGCGCAAGATCTGCACAGAGCTACAGCTCACAGGTAATTTCCTTTGCAGCCTATATGATCATAGCAATGAGTCATCAAAACTATGTGACCATTAACACACTGTAGGGACATTTAATAATGTATTTATCATTTAAAAATGATCAACAATTAAAATGTCCAGAACAAAACTATTTTTAGTATTCAGCTGGCTTAATGTGAATTCTGCCAATGCCAGGAGGCTGGGGATAGTATCTAAGTTTAGAAGCATTTAAGTCATTGGAAGGAGCTGGTGGAATGCGCCTGACCCTGATGTATAGTTGATCAAGATGAACGATAAAATGATATCTCTACCGGCCTCCTTCATGAATTCCTTTTTTTTCAGCTGCATTGGACTTTGTGAAGAGTCATCCTCAGGACCCCATCAACCAGAAGGAGTTTGAAGAAGCTTGTGGAGTGGGCTTGGTCATAACACCGGAGCAGATTGAAGATGCAGTGAGTGCATAAGCCTCCACTGGGCAGAACTATGTCCTTTCATTCATGAACTTTACTGGGTGTGGTTTGCTTAGTGACAGTGGATTGTTGTGTAGGTGGAGTCCGTGATCAAGAAGCACAAGGAACGGCTGTTGAAGGAGAGGTACCACTTCAACATGGGACTGCTAATGGGTATGGTCTCACATTGAATTAAATATTTCTGAAACTGTTAAAGCCTAACACATGGACACACCTTAGTGAGCTTTTGTGTGTGTTGAAGGAGAGGCACGTTCTGCCCTAAAATGGGCTGATGGAAAGGTCATCAAAAATGAGGTGGACATGCAGGTGTGTTGGAAAAAGAAATTACTATTAATGTCTGTTATTGTTGTTGAATAATGTGGTTTCTTGGTAGGCTGTACCCACTGTATGCTTTAACTAAATCTGGCTTTGATCATAAAGGTCTTGCACCTCTTGGGACCCAAGACAGAGGCTGACCTGGAGAAGAAACCTAAGGTGAAGCAAGGTTGCACAAATATATTGAGTGTTTTGTTGTTATAAATCTTCCCTTTGCGTGCAAATGAAAAAGCCCTTTTTGTTGTTATTTGTTATTGTTATGTTATAGCTTTAATACTTCACTCTTAATGTCACTTGAAGTAAATATGTTGACATGCAATCATCTCGCAGCCCCAGAAAGCTAAAGTTGCAGAGAATGAGGTGAAGAAGGAAGAGGTGGCAGTGAATGGTAAGCAAGAGACAGCAAATAGAGTGAATATACATGTGTGTGATGTTTTTTTTTTTAAGTGGATGTGTTGGTTGTTTAGGAGAGGTCACGACCGGGGAGGTTAAGTCATTAATGGAGCAGCTCAGAGGAGAAGCATTGAAGTTCCACAAACCTGGTAAGACAGAACCACATGAACAATTAGGAGCAATAATGTTTATGCTTGTTACTCCGCTCACTTCTTCATGCTCCACCACTAAAGCGACTTTAAGGATTCACTTACTGCTTTCCACTATGCAGGAGAGAACTATACAACCGAGGGCTATGTGGTCACACCAAACACAATGGCTTTGCTTAAAAAGCACCTGGAAATCACCGGTGGACAGGTATGCACTTCGTGTGTCATTGCAGTTAAAATGATTATCTGATAAACTGAATTATCAAGCAGGAGGTTAATCAGCAACTATATTGATGATTTAATCAAATTTCAAGTTTTCTTTTTTCATTGTTTTTTTGTTTTTGTTTTCCAAGCCAGCATACAAACTATTCCCCTAGTTGCAGTTTCTCACAGCAGATTTGTTGTTTTCCTTAACCTACATAAGAGTAAATTGTTAGTTTGTGGATTTTGGACAGTGCAGGCTGTACAAAGACATCAACTTGGACTTTGACTATTCTCTTTCATATTATAGAACAACCAATCACTTATTAATCATGAGAATATATGGTAGATCAGTTAATACTGAAATCAATTGTAGTTGTAGCTCTGTGTTAACTGAAATTATCATATTTATCTCTTCCTCCTTCTCATTTCTGACTTTCTTTTAGATACGTAGTCGTTTTCCTCCTGAGCCCAACGGTATCCTTCACATCGGCCACGCCAAAGCTATTAACTTCAATTTTGGTTACGCAAAGGTATGCATTATTTTAATCATCTTACATAAGCTGTTTAATCCTCTCTTGTGTAGGTGTATTCCGTAATCTTGGTTATTCTTGTAGGCAAACAATGGAATTTGCTTCTTGAGGTATGACGACACAAATCCTGAGAAGGAAGAGGAAAAATACTTCACTGCCATCAAGGACATGGTGGAGTGGCTTGGTAAATTTCATTTACATGTTCTCTGACCTGAAGAAAGTTTTGTCATATACATTCATGAAGACAGTTTCTCATCATTGGTACTGTATTGCACAGGCTATAAACCCTATGCTGTCACGCATGCATCAGACAACTTTCAGCAACTCTATGATCTTGCTGTGGATCTTATTCGCAGGTGAGTGGGGAGAAGTAAGTGATGTGTTGGTAAATGTGCTCAAGCTGTTAGGTGACGTTTCAAACTTTTGTTTATCTCTCCTCAGGGGTCATGCATATGTGTGCCACCAGAAAGGGGAGGAATTGAAGGGCCATAATGCTCCTCCATCGCCGTGGAGAGACCGACCAGTTGAAGAGTCTCTGGTGTTGTTTGAGAGAATGAAGAAAGGCTTGTTTACTGAGGGAGAGGCTACACTCAGGATGAAGATGGTCATGGAGGATGGGAAGATGGATCCAGTGGCATACCGAATCAAATACACACCACATCATCGAACAGGAGATGAATGGTATAAATCCCCTACTTTTAGACTTATTTTAATTAAAATAAATCATTTGTCTCTCAACAAGCTGCATTCACATCACACCTGTCTCTTATTTTTCTCTGCAGGTGCATCTACCCCACCTACGACTACACTCACTGTCTGTGTGACTCAATTGAAAATATCACACACTCACTGTGTACCAAAGAGTTTCAGGCCAGGTATTCTTTTTTTTTCTGTGTTAGCAAAGTTTCATTTACACATTTTTGAAGACATGCAGTATGGTAGCATTGTCAGTGTTCTTGTTTTTGTTTCTTTATTGTGTAATTGTCTCTCAGGCGTTCGTCTTATTACTGGCTATGTAATGCTCTGGATGTGTACTGCCCTGTTCAGTGGGAATATGGGCGCTTAAACCTCACATATACTGTTGTGTCCAAGAGGAAGATCATCAAATTGGTAGAGACTGGTGTTGTGAGGTAAAGTAAATTTTTCATAATTATTTCCATTAGTTACAATTTTTAATTATGTATTACAAATCCCTGTAAATTCCATCATATTGATCATAATGATCTCCATGTTTGAAACTCTTTATCACCACATACCCTGAGTTGACTAGCCCTCATTCCCTCCTCAAATTTACTACCCTTTGGACACCTTTGTGGCCAAAAGTGTGTACGCAGAAAAAACATCTATAAAATCATCATACATTAATATTTTTTCTGCTTTTTTCATAAATCACTTAAACAACTTCCAACCTGCTACAAAATATGTATATATTACAAAAATATGTAAGAGTAAAAGACACTGGATTTCAAAAATATGACTAAAAAGAAGACTTTCTGCTAAAATTCATGCCAAAAGATACAACACAGCCAAAATAATCACCAAATGAATGCCCGAGGAGGGCATGAGGGCTAGATAATCAAGGCTTCAATATAATGTATCACTAATGCAGCCTTGTAGAGAAGATAAACCAAAAGAGCATTTCAGCTCACTCCTCCTTTCCTTACCACTTCCTTTCATACAGCAGTTGCAAAATATTAGGCAAGCATTGACTTTAACAGCTTAACAGCATGTTTGAAAAAGACATGAGTCTTCCCAAGCATAAAAAATAAAAGCAGCCATTATTTATTCTTGTAATTACAGTGATCTCCTGTAGCAGATGGATATTTCAAATATTATGAGTTAATCCAAAGTTTATTCACAGTCCTTCTCACTGTGCTATTTCCAGGCTACATAAAGTCTGCTAACTGTAGGTCTTTTCCCAATTACAGAGACTGGGATGATCCCCGTCTCTTCACTTTGACTGCACTGAGAAGAAGGGGTTTTCCACCAGAGGCGATTAACAACTTTTGTGCACGGGTATGCAGAATGGATGAGAGGATGAATAGATGGATGGTGGATCTTGTAATTAAGTGTGAGAGCGTGATTCTGTTGCATAATAAGACGTTAAATCTTTCGGCAGGTTGGAGTGACGGTTTCCCAGACAACAACGGAGCCCCACCTACTGGAGTCATGTGTGAGGGATGTGCTTAATGACACAGCACCTCGAGTCATGGCTGTGCTGGAACCACTTAAAGTCACCATAACTAACCTCCCCGAGAACTCCCGGGTTTGTACTTGATATCTGAATACACAGACATTCTTTACCATGATATTTAACATCATGGTCAAGTAATCTTTCTGCTGTCTTCCTCTGTTCTCTCAGTCAGACATACGAGTACCAGACTTTCCTGCCAACGAGGCCAAGGGCAGCCATACAGTGCCATTCACAAGCACAATCTTCATCGAACAGAGTGACTTCAGAGAGGCGAGAGAAATCCTCATCCTCCTCAATCCTCATATTATATGTCAGAGTCTTCGATTGTACATGATGATTAACTTAGGTTCGTTTGCAGGTGATGGAGAAGGGCTACAAGCGTCTGACACCAGAACAGCCTGTTGGCCTGAGGCATGCTGGGTATGTCATTTCTGTCCAGAAGGTCATAAAGGTAAGATTCAGTTGTCAAATTGTTCATCTATCTCTGTGCATGCCAACATCAGTTTTGATGATACTTATATCAACATCTATTTTCTCTTTGTGTAAAACATTACTGTATTATTGGGAGGAGGTGTATATCAGACCAAATTAGATCTTTTTTTCAAATCAGATTTGCCCTACTTTCATATGTAGTCCTGGATATGATTCATATCCCGTCTATGACAACTGATTCTCATCCCACATTCCGCTTTTGTATGTAGTGCATATTGCCTGTCATCATCCATCAGTAAAAAAAAACAAACAGAGGAGAGCAACAGATCGATGAGGAAGCTTCAGCCAAACTGGAATGAACATTTTGTAACCAGTCAGTTTCGGAGGAAATTACTCGATTTGACGAGTACTTGATTGTTGTTATTGTAACTATGTGGCTCATGTGACATTCACATCGGACCTGGATATACAGTATGTCACTGACACTTATGAATGTAAACTCAGCATAACTTAGCATGACTTAGTCAGGATGGAGCATCCACGCGTGTAATGTGAAAGTATCATAACAGTTGTTTCATTTTGACTGTTTTTTCTGGATCTTGTAATCTTTTAGTTTTCACTTTAGTAGTGTTTGCTTCCCCCTGTGGATGTCTATACTTATATGTGCAAGCCTATTTCCGCCATTAAAATTGAACATAAAGAAAAATTACTCATAATAAAAAAAAAAAACTGTATATTTATGGTAAGTCAAAAATATTAAACTGAGATATTAAATTATGAGATTAAAACTGATACTTTTGAGTGATCGTGACTATTTTATTTTTCACTAGCAGAAGCAGACTTCCCTCTTATTACAGTACTTTATGTAGAGTTCTTCATGTCCTCTTTCACCCTGTTTCTCAGGACGCTCAGGGTAAAGTGGTGGAACTGGAGGTAAGCTGCTGCAGCTCTGAGACTGCAGAGAAACCAAAGGCCTTCATCCATTGGGTCAGCCAGCCGCTCGTGTGTGAAGTGCGCCTTTATGAAAGACTGTAAGTCACAAACAACCACAGTCATTGCCAACTAACACTCCAACTCACTCAACCAAAACCTCTCACCATCTTTGTAGGTTCCAGCACAAACATCCAGAGGATCCATCCGAAGTGCCCAATGGCTTCCTGAGTGACATCAACCCCGTGAGTACCTGAGCATCCATGTGACAGAAGACCTGCGTGGATTAACAGGAATGTGTGATTGGTAATTGTATTTCTTCTTTTTGCGATTTAGAATTCCCTTCAGGTGATTAGCAGTGCCTTAGTGGATACCTCAGTCAAGGAAGCAAAATTTTTTGACAAATTCCAGTTCGAGAGAGTTGGCTACTTCTCCCTGGACCCTGACAGTACCACAGACAAGGTACAGTGACACAAAACAACTTTCAAACACTACTGTTTAATATTACAAATGCAAATTGAAAAAAATTCAATTTCGTTTCATAAATGATCAAATCTACCATTGATTAAAAATATTTTGGCACCTACCTATTATGAGTATGAACTCTGATCTTTCTTTCACGGCAGCTCGTCTTCAACAGAACTGTCACTCTCAAAGAAGACCCGGGGAAGATCTGATTGAATGACATCAAGACGCACTTCCTGCTCCCCTTGAGTCCACACATACATGTCCAAATTGTTTGCATCACTTAATGTGTAATATCAGCAAGATATTGGCTTAAATCATATACTGTCTATTTTTCCATTTATCTCACTGCAGTTGGACAGTGTAATTTTATATTGTGATTGTCAGCTGTGATTTTATACAAAATTACTGCTGTAACAGTTTAATCAATCTCAAGCTTAGCCAGTCATTGTTCTCGGTTTTATTCATATCTGTTGCAATAACATTCACTTAGACTTTTCTCTTCTTTGTTGATTGTATGCAACCTTGATTATTGTTCAACAAGGACCTTGTTTAAGTACTATTCACATTGGCTCTATGTGGATGTTACACAGAGGAGATGCTCTCAAATGCCATTAATGACTTTCTTACATAGTGGGCCACTTCCAAACCATATGTGTTTTTTTTTAAAGACGCAGTGGGGTGCATGAGAAAAGAATAAATAATACTTGGAAAATACTTTCTTTGTTAATTATTAAGTGTTACAGGTTAATAGTGATGAATGATTTTGAAGCCAATATCAATAGCCTGTACACTAATATTAATGATAATTTAGATGATAAAATTTGGGAAGGCCTTTAAAATGTTGCCTCAAATAGCCGATACTGCACAAAGTCCTGGCTTTAATTCCAAAACACATTTTCCTCCTTGGGGATGTGTGAATGTAAACCTTGTTCTGTCTGAAATAAGGCAGACAAGAAATAAATGACTTCCCTGCAATGACAATTAAACTTACAAATAGCTGTAAAGATATTTGATAAAATTGTAAATGTGACTAAACGGTTGTGTGCAGTAGATAATTACTAAGCAATCAATCAAAGTACAAGCTTGTAAAAGAAATGTCATTATCACATTCTCCAGACAAAGAAGAAACTGTGCTGCTGCTGCACAAGCAGTGGTTCCTTATTGATAATGATAATTAAACTGAACAAGGGAACATGATTATTTTGTCTGCATTTGTTTTAAAGTTGGATTTTATCCACTATTATTTAGCTTTGATTTATTAACCTTGTGCTTCAAAGTATTAAAACGCCAATGACCTTGGGCAAAGTAGTATCACTCAGTCATTGGGGAACTGTTATGCTGCAATCAAATATTCATTTTACTGTCATTCTTTACATCAACTTAGTATTTTGTAGAAATATGGCCAGAAAATGGTTGAAAAATAATACATTTATTTTAATATAGTTTTTTTTCAATCAACCTAAATATATTGAGTTTACTACCATAGGAAATAGTAAACTAACAAATGAATGAATCAATTCTAAAAATCATTTAGTCCCAGTGTTGTGGAGGGAGACTAATTATTTCAGCCTCTTGGGAAGGCAATCTGGCCATAAAAAGATCCTATCCTCTAATGTACCCAGTGAACAATACAAAGTTAAAGTAAATACTCAAGCAGACAATTGACCCATAATACAAATTCGTGTGGTAGATGCAGACCACGCTGAAGTGTAGTGCGTGGGAATTAACCACCATCTGCCCAGAGGCCCCCGAGCACCAACCAGAAATTCAGCGCATCTTTTGATGACGACCTTAAAAGAATCAGAAGCCAGTGAACCACTAGGAGCGTCTGTCTGGTATAACTGGGTTTTAAGGTGGCCTGATATCTACTTCATGTTGTCATTCAGTCTGCCAGCGTGGGTCGCCTTTAACAGCCTTTCGTACGAGCGTCAGTTATCGCGATGTTATGTGATGGAAATACCGCGATAGCGCGAGGGAGTTACAAATCGCTTGCTCATTGGTCTGAGGGAACTGTTGTAAGATGGCGCCCAGCGAAATATGAGTGGTTTAGAAAAAAACTATAGCTAGCCATCTAACGAAAATCACAAAGAACAAAAAGCAAATCGACCACACGAGAAAACCACAGTAGCCCTTGGATCGCCTGCTCATTGGAAGAGGAGCGCTCTGTAGAGGGCAGAGAAGCGCTTGTTGGCGTCTCGATCCTCGGCCCGCTTGAGGAAGAGAGGTAACGCTGGCTAACGCGCCTGCTAAAGTTAGGTTAGCCTGCTAGCATTGTAGCTACCAGAAAAACATAATTGGTGTAATGTTACCGACACAAGAGATCCACTTCAGCTTTTATTGTTTCCTGTTTATTTGTCATAAACGTCTGGGGCGTAGTTATTATGCGGTCGTTGACGGACATGGCGGAATAATTACACTTGCTATACACAACAGTGGCTGCACGGATCTTATTTGCAAACATCGCGCGGCTAGTTAGCCATGTAGCTACCTGGCTAACTTAGCTTGTTGTGTAATCAGCGGTTAGATTTGCTGTGATAGAACCATTGGACCATATACACAATAGTGTAATTTGGTAGTGTGAAACTTGCATGTTTTCATTATGCAGCATTTTCCATCCCCGCTTTGAATACTGCATCGGATTTGGAAAGTGACCGCGCTTTTGTCCCAGCTCGTATACACTCAGCTAGAATTAACCCTTTCGTATTACCATCAGTCTGTGTTGCAACTGGACAATAAGTTGTAGGTCAGTTTATAAACACTCCAGCGATTTCAGAGCATGCATTTCGGGTTTTTTATCTTAAATTAAATTTCGTATTACTCTCGTTTTTAAAATGCACATTGTTAAAGTTGGTGCAGTGTGTTTCATGGACATTCAAAATAAATGCACCATTTCAATAGGTTCCCCCCTACAGAAGAGGACCTTGTAAGCAGCAATGAATAACTCCCTCGATGGTGCAAGCTCCTATGAGGAGCTGGTGAGGCAGAAAGCTCGAAGCATTCCTCAGCACCGTATGAAGGAGTTCTTGGAGTCCTTGGCCAGCAAAGGTCCAGATGCTCTGCAGGAGTTCAGCCAGCAAAGTGGAGATGCTACAACCACCACCACTACTATGGTCTACCAACAAGAGGCTAACTGCATCTACACAGACAGCACAGAGGTGGCAGGGTCACTGCTGGAACTGGCTTGCCCGGTAAATCAGTGAACTAAATGTTCATAAACAGTTTGTTAAAGCACTCTGTCTTGAATGAAGCTCTCTGACAGATGTCTTCTGACACAGGTTCAGGTGCAGGTGCAGCCACAGCAGCAACAGATACAGATACAGGAGTCCACGTCTCAGCAGCAACCTGCACAGCAGAATACAGAGCAACAGATAGTGCAGGTTTGAACCTTTGTTACACAATTATACTGCGTATAACTCAGCAAAGAGCAAATCCTCCTTTTCTATTTCATTTTTGAGCCGTCTCATTTAGCCTTTTATGTCTATTTTCAGGTGCAGATCCAGGGCCAACAGCAAGGCCAGATGCTGGGTCAGGTCCTCCAAGTGCCCTCTGGTTCTCATCAACAGCTACAAGGTGTGACGACTGCACAGCTGATTCAGCCTGGGGAACTCACTGAAGAACAGCACCAGCAGGTATGTTTATGCCCATATGTATGTTGTGTATTTTGTTATCAGCCAGTGTTTGAATTTAATTATCATCTTCCTCCCATGTGTTTTAGCTACAAGCCCAGTTGGTGGCAGCTGTTGCAGGAGGACAACAGATTCAGATCCAGACGGTTGGTGCCCTTTCTCCCACCCAGCAGCAGGACAGTGCAGAGAGGAGGGTATTGGGAGCCACAGTTGCCACATCCCAGGGAGCAGGTGTCCTCCAGCCAGCGAAGAAGCGTAAGGTGGACATGCCCATCACTGTGTCCTATGCTCTGCCTGGTCAGCAGGTAGCCACGGTTCTGGCTATCCCTCAGGGACAGGGTCAGCAGCAAAGTTACGTGTCTCTGCGGCCAGACCTCCTTACTGTGGACAGCTCCCACCTTTACAGTGCTACAGGCACTATCACCAGTCCCACTGGAGAGACTTGGACCATCCCTGTGTATTCTGCTCCTGCTGGGTCTGGAGGTCGTGAGCAGGTCACGCACATTGCCATCCCCCAGGAGGCATATGGAACAGTGCAGGTTGCAGGAGCAAACACTACAACAATGACCACAATGCCAACACAAGTTACTATTGAAAATGACAAGTTGAAAAGCTCTGCCAGTCAAAGTCAGACAGCACAGGCTGTTTCCAGCATAACAAGCTCTGGAGCAATGGGAGGCCAGGAAGAAGTGGTGCACACACTGGCTGCAAATACACTGTTCCCTGCACAGCTGATGAATGGAAACATCCACATCCCAGTAGCAGTACAGGGCTACTCCAACACCACACAGTCCCTTATCTGGGACCCACAGCAGCAAGTGCTGCACACGCAGGGGCTGACAGGGCAGGATGCACAGCAGCTACAGGTACTGTTACACATATTGAGCTACTGGTTGGTGTTTTAACTTGACCAGACACATGCAGATATGTTTGTCTTTACTGCATGATGGAACAGTGTTGGTGTGTTTGTGTATGTGCAGGGTCAGACAGTAGTAGCAGAGGTAGATGGCCAGGGCCAGCAGCAGGTGCAGGTGCAGGAGCTGTTGCTGCCTGCCACACTGAAGCCAGAAGAGGGGTTGGATGTTTGGCGGCTTTGGGCTCAGCGGAAAAATGTGGAGTTGGAAAAATCTGACAAAAATAAACTGGCTCCAATTGGCCGTAAGTACATACACAGTTATTATAGTAATACAATTTTGTTGTTGATACACATTTGCATTGCCATGCCTGCATGTTGTTATCATATGTCAGCCCAATCGCTGGTGTGTGTGTGTCTGCGTTAGGACGCCAGGCACTGCGTTTCCAGGAGGACTTGGTGTCATGTGCAGTTGCTGAACTCTGCATGGGTCTCTCTTTGATGACAACCGATGCTCGGGGGCTGGAAGGGGAGTCTTACGAGGCAGATGTTCTTTACTATGTATTTCTATGCATACAAAAAGTAAGTTCAGTGTGCACATAAACACTTTCGATTCACCATCCATTTAATCTCTGTTGGTAGTTGTACAGTTGAAATCCCTGTCTCACTATATCTTTCTTTGTCCATTTTCTTTCCGGCAGTATCTCTTTGACAATGGTCGTGTAGATGATGTTTTCTCAGATCAGTACTACACTCGCTTTGCTCAGAGTCTGCATCAGATCCTGGAACCTTGGAAACCATCCATTCATCCGCTAGGTGAGAACAAAAATGGCTCATCATGGTACCTTTATCACTGTAGATATTTTTAAATGAAGCGGCTGTTTGTGTTTCAGTGGTGAGATTGATGCAAAACAGATCGGTGGCTGTATAGTGGCTAATTTAAAGGCTTAGCGCTCTTTTTCTACTATGGATGGAAAGATAGGTGATTATATAGGTAGAAAAATGTTACATATAGTAAAAGTGAGTGATTTCTGTTTTGTAGCTACTCATAATTGAAATCATAGGTCTTTCTTACTCCTGTGTTTTTAAACATTACTGCATTTAAATATTGTTTTGGGAGTATTCCATTCCCAAGTTTTAGTGAGAGAGATTGTGTCTTTTTAAATAGCATGTATCTAGCTTAAACAAAACTGTCTTATTACTGTAGAGCAAGGGTGGGCAATTTTTGTCATCGGTCGTGATTTGTTTCTTTGTGTGTTTTGCTTTCCCACTTTTGTAAACTGTCAGGTCTTCATAATCTGCTCTTTTCCTCTCCTATCAGGTTATGTTATCCCCAGTCATGTGACAGAGGAAATGCTGTGGGAATGTAAACAGCTAGGAGCTCATTCACCCTCAACATTGCTCACAACTCTAATGTTTTTCAACACAAAGTGAGTTGTACCATGCTCTTGTGTCTGGTGTTTCCTTCCTCATCTCATGCATCATTTTTCTATACTACATAGTAGACAGTTCCGTTGTACATTCGAGCACATGTACAAAACTGATCACTCTCAACCCAGATATTAGCAAAATACTATCCTACAAAGTACTACAATGTATTCTATAAAAGACATTGCTGTAGATAACCTGCATCTTTTGCTGCCATATGTCTACCACACTTTTTTGACAGGTATTTTCACCTGAAAACAGTGGATCAGCATCTAAAAGTGGCATTTTCAAAGGTACTTAGACACACCAGGAAGAGTCCCAACAACCCCAAAGACAAGAGCACCAGCATCCGATACCTAAAGTCAACAGAGAGGTTCATAGGACAGAAAGGTAAGAGAATAAGTGTGTCTGATTTGAGCTATAATATCTATTTTTTTAAAGGATAATATAATAACATTTTTCATGTTTATTAATATTTATCTTGTTTAGTGACGGATGACATGTACTCAGAGCAGCTGGAGGACCCCGACAACCCACTTCGATGCCCTATCAAACTCTATGATTTCTACCTCTTCAAATGGTAAATATAAAATTATATAAAGGTGATTAAAATGAATTCTGGAAGAATTTGTTCACTCCCAGGATTTCAAAAACCTTTTTCGTGGGTAATGCTAAGGTGTAAAAATGCCTGATTTTGCAGCAGCAGCCTCTATTGCTGTCATTTACACTACACTAACGTTACAATTAACCATGCTTATTTAATCTTACTCATCATGATTACTGCTACTTTTAGCAGTTGGAGCTGGATGCAACAGCCTCTGTCTCTGTGATTTGTGTGTTTTGCGGTAGTAAGGAGTGTGTAACCTTTTCCCTTAACACCCCTCCCGGAGACTCTGGGAGTCCCCCTGCACCCACCAGTGAAATTGAATCCCATAAATCTGATTTTTCTTTTTATCTCTTTCTATCACCATCATCAAAGTTGTGATAGGACTTACACAGTTGTGCAGAATTCATGGGAATTTGTTAAATTTGCATTAATTATTGTAACCACCAAGTCGCCAATTTTTTATTGGGGAAACATATCTTTTGAGGTATAGACATGTTTGAATGACTTCATCCTTCAATTATTATTCAATCTTTTTAGAGGTGTTTCTGCTACCTTGAAATAAAACTATCATTGACATGGGAAATGGAGATGCTGTTTCTAGGCAACTGACAGAAACATGGATCCCATAGAATAACTCTCTCTCCAGTCTTCCAGATGAATGTATTTATAATTCCATGCAATTCCTGCCAGTAGTCAGATGGAGGAGCAAAAAACAACATAGAAAACAAATTTAATTGAGAAACTAGGGCTGTGCAATTAATCGAATTTCGATTTCGGGTCTCAACGATCACAAAAATGGTGTAATTTTTTTTTTTTTTAAAGTTATTTTGACCTGCGTTCTGACGCGCGCACGCATCCACACTTTCGCCCTTCCAGAAGCCCGAACTCTCTCACTCTATACTGTCAGCGAAGAAGTTGCGTATGTGGTA
>JAUBNQ010000026.1:16438091-16470627 GCA_032353495.1 Ctenopoma kingsleyae | reverse complement strand
CTTACTGGTGACTAAAAAGGTGGGATACAGGGAGATTAGTCCCTATTATTAGCTAATGGTGTGATGTTCGCTGTTCGCGCGCCTTAATTTTTAACACCAGCATAGCTTGGTTATTGTTATCTTCAGTCTGTAATCAACAAACCTTGACATAACTATGTCAGGTAATGATCTTATTGCAAGCTGAGTTTCTAAATCCTGTAGTTAGAAAGGTTAACTATTTCACTAAAATTTATAAAAGTAAAGTTGTATGCCACCTTGTGCTGATTTGAAGTGTTTATTTACTCTTTAAGTAATAATTGATGAGGCTCTAAAAAGAATATTGACAGCAAATCAGCTTGAACTTTGATGAGTTATTTTGGCGTCTAACCTTCCAGCTGAGCACACAAAATTTGTAATTGGTGTCAAAAATAAGTAAGATAGTCTGGATGCATTCAAACAAATCAATGTGTTACTCTCAAGCACCCTTTCCTGCTCAGACTACCTATCCCATATTCACTTTCTACCCATCACTCTCCCCCTTTTGTTATCCTTTGTTCCTCCCAAAGCCTCCTATTGTAAATCGCTGTATGTCTGATCATAGGCTCCCTGTCCACAATCATTAAGCTTCTAAGTGACTGTTTTTTTTTAAATCTCACTGAAATCAGACTGAGCTGAAAAAAAAAGCTAAAATAACAACTACAAACATTATATTTGCCCATTTTGTGCATAAATAACATCACATTAATGCTGATTGGCAATTGTCAATTAAACACTGCAAACTCTTGCAACAATCAAGCATGCTTTAGTAAGCATATCCTGAAACTGTTCTCACACTTTGTTCTCTCTGTTTCTGTCAGTCCGCAGACTGCTAAAGGTCGCAACGACACCTTCTACTTGACTCCTGAGCCTGTGGTGGCTCCCAACAGCCCCATCTGGTACTCAACTCAGCCAATCCCAAAAGAACAGCTGGAGCAGATGCTTGCCCGCATCCTTGTCATCCGTGAAATCCAGGAAGCCATTAACATGTCAGAGAGCGTGCACTAGTTTGATTGGAGAACGATTAGACGGATGAGATTCTTCCTCCTCCTCCTCTTCACCCAGCCTTTGATTGCTCATTATCAGTAGTCTTCTATTCTCTGACACCCTTTTGTGGTCTTTAAGGGTGGCATGTATATGTTTATATTCATTATGTGTCAGCATATCTTACACACATGGACTGTACATACACATAGAACCAATATAGATAATAATTTGTCTTACTGAGGCAATCTGAGTTGTTTTTTTTTTGTTTGTATGTTTGTTTTGTTTTGTTTTTGGCCAAAGGATGTAGTGTCTATTTTTTTTTATTGGACCTGAACTTAATTTAAATTTTATGTTGGTTCTCTTAACAATAGTCTGGAACAATTGTTAATTTTTTTTCCAGATTCGTTTTAATCTGTAATATACTTCATATATATTTTCAAGGGGGTTGGCCTGTGCTATGCTGCTTTTCTTAGACAGCCCTCTTTGTCGCTGTACCTTCCCTCATCTGCCTTGGTCACTGTTAAGTCTCACAGTGAGTACCTCAGTGGTATTAAGACTGTATTAAATAGCCAAACATAGGCTAAAAGCTCATTTTCAGCTTGTGTGAATTCTGTTTCTTTGCATTTCACTCTTGTCTGTGTTGAGCTGTGTGGACACACTAAAATCTGGAGAAGATTCGCTTTTAAGTGAATGCTGCTTGGGCTGTGGTGCGTCTTTGGACTAGCTCAGCAGCACTGAATCACATCAGGACTTTACTCTGTTTATGGACTTTACCACTCAACCTGCAGCTACCAGAGCTCGCCACATGGTGGAGATGTGGCAGAGGAAGGGTGAAGGATGCTGTGTGGTGCTGGATCCATCTTTGCTTTCCTCAGTACATCCTCGACCCCAAAACTGACCTGAAGTAGGGTTTCTTGTATCATACATGTTTATTACATGACAAATGAAAGACTCTAAGAAGTGGCTTAGCTGTTAATGTTGTATAATGTACAATACTCATAGCTCCTTCATGTTCTGTAATGAGTATCAGACATCTAAGGAGAATGGCAGTGCCTGTGTGTTTTTGAAACATGACCTTTTTTGTACAGCCACTATACCATGTGCTTGCTTTTATAGCAAGTCTGGTATCAGTTCTACACATGCATCCTTGCGTACTCATAGTCTGCATTGTGTGATATAAAATGATGCACAATGATTTTCTTAAATAAAAGTCATCTCACAACATCACTTTATCAGTAATGGAGGCAAGTAAACTTATAAACACCATGAACTGTCCAAACATTTTGGAAGCTGCAAACACAATTGTTCTTTTGTTGTTGTTAAAATTGGACCTGATTCTGATGTGTGCTATTCGTCTTCAGTTGCATGCACAGGTAGCAGCTTCATATTTGAGGCATGAATACCTATTCACAGAAGAACAGGTTTGACCTGAATAGCAGGCAGTTTCCTTGATTTTTGTTTTGCTTGTAACACTGCGATCTGCTGCGTCTGTGGTTCCTTACCACCATTTGACTGTTTGTTGTAAGCCCGGTTTTCCGCCTGCAGGACCTGTTATCTTACAGTATACACAGCTGTTAGACATTATTAATGCAGTCTTTACCCTTATTCTCGGTTGTAGTGCATGAAGGCATTTTCAGGGTTTGTTTTTTTTACCCAGTATCTTGCTTGTGTCTTCGTATGTAACAGTATGTGACGTTAGGAGGTTTGTGAGCCTGGGTTAAAGAGTGACGAGGAAGGCAGTAACCTCCTCAGTAGGTTCCCAGGGCGTAAAATCTGCTGAATAGTGTTCTGTGGAGGTTCTGGTAGAGGTATCGCTCTGTGATGGTGATGTCTCCTCCGCCTTGATCGATCTCCCTGTCGATCCTTAATGTGGTGGTTCATTTTTGAACTGCCTCTCTGAGTCTGTGGACTGCAGGGAAAGAGAAGACACGCAATTAAAAATGTCCTTATACTGTGTATTATTTTAATTATTAATATTCTGCCCATCCTGAAATTGAGCTTAGTCTGCGTCTCTGGCAGCTTATTTCTATATTCTCACCGCGTTGAGGTTACTTCTGTTCCACCACTGAGCCAGTGTAGTAGACATCGATGTACTAAAATGTACTGTTCCTGAGTGCACACAAAGGATTGAGCGGTTAATGAGGACGCTTCATCTTATGTTTGAGGCAACCCAGCAGAGGACATGGTGTTCATGATCAGGAAGGTCACAGATTTATGAGTCATAAAGCAATGGAATACATGTGTGTGAGTAAATTACAGGTATAGTTTAAATACACTATTATAGATAATCATTTTATCACTACATTAGCAAATTTTACATTCTTTTTGACAGCTCTCTCTAACAGGTATAATTAATGATATTTAATTAACAAATATCAGTTCCAAAAATATGAAGCCATATTATAGATTGAATTATCCAGCAGTATGTAATGTAGTTCACAAAATATTCACAACATCAAGGTGCTGCTTAGACATTAATTAATTGGTATTAATATCAATTCCAATAACAAGTTTAAAAAACAATTGGAAAGATGCCATTCTGCATGATAAATATATTTTTTGATTGATATGAATTTTAATATTTATGGTACATTTTGTTGCTAAAGTTTTTGAACTTATAATGTGGTACATTTTTAATGAATGTTGTTTCCTGGAATGCAGTATATATACAGTTATACTTTGGCATTGCTACTTTTACATAAGTAAAGGATCTCAATATACTGTGTCTTCCACCAGTGTAGGTGAGTATCAGTGCTGGACTAACCAGTGTCTGGACCATCCACATTCGATGTAGCCGTAGGTCCTCCACAGCGCCCCTAACATCTGGCCAGATGCCCCTCGCACACAACTGCATCAGCCACAGCAACGCCACAAATGTCCCTGACCGCCCAACACCTGCACTAAAAGACATAAACAGAGGATTCATTTTAACCACTGTGCCATGCACAGTCTGACTGAGGTGAAAACTACAGGATTACTGCTGGAAGAGGCTTTTTTTTATAAGCAAGTAATAGGTTCCCTGAAAGAGAGAATGATGGTCTCAGAAGTCACACCTGCAGTGCACCACAGATGGCCCCAGGTCAGGAATGGTTTTCAAATGCTGCCTCACATGCTCGGTGAAGGCACATAGAGATGACGAGTCCTTAGGAACACCCCGGTCTGGCCAGGAGGGGTAGTAGTAGTGGGTGATTATCCTGTCTGTTGGACAGTCTCTCTGAAATACACAGA
Source organism: Ctenopoma kingsleyae (assembly GCA_032353495.1). NCBI lineage: Eukaryota > Metazoa > Chordata > Actinopteri > Anabantiformes > Anabantidae > Ctenopoma > Ctenopoma kingsleyae. The sequence goes on along the minus strand of JAUBNQ010000026.1, from coordinate 16,466,397 downwards.
AACACTTTGTTTCAACCAAACCACAAAGTCTTCTTTGATTGATTACTGGTACGGTCAGTGCTCACAGAAGTCAACAGCAGCAGTTTAAAGGAATCAAAGGGGAAGATGTATTTTTCTCTCACCTGTCTGAGGTTAATGGTGGTGACAAAATAATCTGGACCTTGTTTGCGGGCAACTGTTGTCACTTGGATCAGTCCGTGGTAAACTGTCCCTTGGTCCAGAGGCCAATACTTTTCACACAGCACCTGCACAGATAAAAATAAGAAACAACTTTTTTGTGCAGGAGCAGACTTCTTCAAGTCTCTCTTGTTTGTCTCAGAACTACAGAAAAAAAAAAAAACTTTACAATGATAATAGTTTAATTTTTGTCAGCTTGGTTAGAAACTAAAGCTAACTAGAAATTAGCATGCACGGGAACACACATGATTACAGATGACTGAATGCGTCTTTCTTACCACGTCCTTGTGTCTCAGTGGTGTCACCATAACAATTATCCTGACGTTTTGCTCCCACACCATTCTCCAGAAGTCAGCCATGGTGTTGTGCAAAGGACCCTGGGTGCAGATGAAGTCTCTTTCTGATTGGCCACCCTGAGTTCACACACACACTCATTAACAGATACAGACAGTTTATAAAAATAAATAAATAAATTTGGTTGAAGAGGTGAATTGTTCTTACAGGCACAAAATTTGCGTTGATGTAGTCGCTGTATGGTTGAAAGGTTTGAATGGACAGCCTCACCCGACAGTGGTCATCTACAATCAGATGTGGTCAAAAAATGGAAAGTAAAAAAGTCCATATATGCACACAGATACACACACGATTTAAAATTGTTCTGGTTTTACACTTACATGGCAAAATTGAAGGATATCTGTTCTTTAGTCTGTTGGGCTCTGAGTCCCCCACTCTGGTGGGGAGGTCTTTGCCAACGTCATTCAGTTCCTTTACAGAGCCAAAGACATTAGCACACATGCCAGACACTTCCAGCTTCACCAATCATAAATCTATTCCAGTTCAATTTCTCAACTTACCTCAAACTCCTGTTTAAAGCCTCTGTTGTCTGCAGCAGCAAGTGCCTGGCACCGAGAATCAAAGTCCTGTAGAATTTGCATTCTTGAGAAAGTTTGCACCCTGTAAAACAACTTTATATTATTAATGGAATCATTTTGAGATCATAGATGTACTCAGACAGTGTTGATAAGTGTGGTGAGTATTTTTCTTTAAGTAGAGTCCATAAAAAGTGAGCACTCTAGCTACCACAAACACTTACAAGTACACAAACCTTGTAGCTGAAAACATTCCATAAAAAAATCACTCTTAATCATCCTTACCTCATGTCTTTTCTTGCAGTGAACCTTGTAGTTTAAATATGGATTCCAGGTGGGAGGATATCACTGTTGATACTGTGAAAAAGATACCAAACCCTGCCTCATAAAGCAAACTTTTATCAACCAAATTATTAATGGAGACGTAAGGCAAATTGAAACCGAAGAGCTGAGGGAATCTGTCTATCACTTGTCTTGCCCTCCCCCACATACAGTGAGTTTTAGCTACTGAACAGAGGCACGTGACTCCAGAAAAATACTTTATACACACAACTGTTCAGCAGCTTTACTGTATCACACTAAAAATATACATTCTACTACATCTTTTCACAAATTACCTTATTATAATGTAAAGGTTCAGGCTATGTGACAAGTTCAGCCAAACATTCACACAGAACAATCATTGACACTGAAAAAACCTGCTCCAACAGGTTCTCCACCCCAAACACTAACAGCAGGACAAAACACAATCCCCACAGCCTGAGTACTGTTTCAGGATTACCTTTATAAACAGGCCTCTGATGAGCAGTTAAAGAGAGATAAAACTTGTCCAAGTCATCCTAAAGTTGCCTGGTTTTAATGACCCTCTCTCTCTTGCTTTGTGTGTAGCTCTCTCCAGACAGGAAGAAATGATATGGGTGGAGACTGTGGGTGTAGAGAGAGGAACACTTGACTCCCTGGAGGCATGTCACTATAAGATGGTGTTAGCTTTTCTTTGTACTCACAGTGCTGTTCCCTGCATTATGAAAACAAACTGTGCTTCTAGGAAATTTCTTCTGTTCGTGCTCTGTGCTGATTTTTTTTTTTCTTGGTGCCATATTCAAGTTCTACCTGAGATGTATGTGAAGTTATGTGAGAATTATCATAAGAGTTACTGGGGCATCATGTTTAGTTTAATAGTAATAACACATTTTCTGTTTATTGCTGTGTACATGTGTATATATATATATATATATATGTATGAGCATACAGTGAGTAACTAACTGTATGTTTCTATTTTAAATATTTGTCACCGCATATCCTAATACAGCATGTGTTAGACTACAATAACAAAAAAACAACAACAACACTGTGAACATGTTGTTTAAGTGCGCCATCATTTGGTAAAATGATGTCAATACTGCATCCTAATAAATATAATCAAACAGGACAGTGACAACAGATGTGTCGCAGAGATTTTTTTTTTCTCGTTTTTAATAACCCTATCTGGCCACCGTATGAACCTGATTGGGTGGTTCTAGGAAAGGGAAGTAAAAACATACAGCGTTGCTTTTCGGTGCAATAAACACAACTCTAGGTTGTTTGTCGATATTGGGAGCTATTTTACTACAAAGCAAACATGTTACCTTCTGCAGTGTCAGCGCGGTGCAGTTAGTGAGATAACAAAGTGTGAGCGACGCTGAAATGGAAAGTTTCACTTTGTAAATGTGTCGACGACAGTAACAGGCTGCATCACGCACGCACTTCCTGGTCTGTTGGACTCGGCAGAGAAATAAAATCAGTCCGTCATTCATCAAGAAACACGCCAACAGGCAGAAATGGATCATGCACGACCGCAGAACACGCAGCAAAGCAAGGTAAAAAACATTTTCTCGGACTGAAGATGTTAGAAACTGACACCTGTCGTGAGCGCTTCATGTGCTCACAGATGGAGTCTGCTGCTGCTGCTGCTGCTGCTGCTGCTGCGACGTCTTCTTCACCATTTCTCTCTGTCTTCAATTATTTCAGACTGTTCTGAATCATTAACAAAAGTCCAGGACGGGTCACCAACAACACCTGTGGTGGTGTCACAGATATAAAACAAATGCAGCAGTATATGTTAATAACACCACAGGAGATTTCAAAAGGTGCATTTTATTCACATGAGTGCATACATACACAATGTTGTCTATGTTTAAGCATTGAATACTTTTATTTCCAATAAACTAAGTTATAATGCATTTTATTTCACTACAGCTTTGTTCACAAGAGACCGTGTAGTGTGAAGTGTGTGGTTGGCTATTTCTATCTCTCTGTTGTAATCTAGGAAGTGTGTGGTGTATGAATACATTACTCTGCGTACTCTGAGCGTAACAATAAACAACCTGATGTACTGGTAAATGAGATTTGCTTTCTGAACTTTGGTCTAACACTGTAAGGCTTCAGTGTGCACTCTGAAAGCTGCCACTTCTGTAAAAGTCTGCAAACATCATATACTAGCTGTACTGTATGATCATTTTAACTATGATTATCATGGTGCTTTCTCTCTGCAGGGCTCCACGTTGTGGCATAAAGAACAAAGTGATGAGTCTGTTGACAAGAGGCCCACTGACAGCTCTACGTCTTCCTCTCAGGTACATCCCGTTCTCATGTCATGTCTCAGAATGACATCACAGTATCACAGTGTTGTAAGCTGGTTTACCCCATGAACCCAGGATGAGAAGAGGCCAATCAGAAGAGTGCGGAGTCCTTCCAAACCGAGGGCATGGCTGTCCACTTCATACAAACCAAAGTTTGAAGGGCGATTGCACCGACCTCAGTGAGAATATTTTCTGTCTGTTTTTTTTTTTACTGAGTTACCTGCAAAGTACTGGTGATAACACTGATGATGACTGGCACTGCTCTGAAAGCTTTTCCCCTCTGTTGATGATGCAGTTTTGCAAGGGACGACCATTCGTTCTACAAACCTGGCTTTGGCAATCATAAATACCATCACTTTACCCCCCGGGGTCACTTCCATCGGAGAGATCACCCTCATAAATTTCACCACGTCGCACTGAGAGAGAGGGAACGAGAGAAGGAGCGGTATGAACAAAGAGAGAGCGCTGATGGAAGTTCACCCCTAAAACAAAATTCCAGTAAGTAGTGTATAGAAAGAAAGATACTACACACGCGCATTTCATCTCATTTGGAAAGAGACGAAATGCTCAGAGACTTTGACTAAATGTGCACCTTACGGCCAAAAGTTCTTTAGTCTGCGGCAGTATTTAATGATTTGTTTTATTTTCAAGTAAGAGGACTCGTCAACCTAGAGGGATATTTTATATTTAGTAGTGTGCTTCCAACTTTATGGAAACATTTTGAGGAAAACCCATCCCTGTTTTAATTTTCTGTGATGCACAAAATAAGGTGGGAGTTTTCCGAGTTTGGTGGGTTACAAAACTGAATTACATTGAATAAATGAAAGGTACCAGTGCAAGATTTTCTACAGATGCATGTAATTAATGCAAATGCACACACACTATTAGACTTGTCCTGTGTTAGATGGTTAGGTATACTTATAAGAACTACTGTGAAACAGTAAATAATCCAGTTTGAAGCTTTTTTTTTTGGTTATTTTTGATTAAGATGATTAAGATTCAAACCAGAACATTAGGGGGTTTGAGTCTAGTAAAAATCCAATTAAAAGTAATTTTAACATCTTGAAACATGATAAGACTCAAAAAGAAAGAAGGTGAATTGCTTATTTTTCCCACTGTTTATTTATAATTGGGTTGCTACCAGCTGGTTTTTGGTCTTTTGGTAAATATGGATGAGTCTAAATGCCACTTTTGGTCCTGCTGAGCCTGTGTATATCTGATTTTCATGTTCAGTGGAATAACTGGTCCAAAGTTAGACTGTTCAAGCCTTCTTAAGGACAAACATTTGCTGTAATTTTACTCTTTTTTTTTTTCTCAGAATAGTAACAAGCACGGATGTTTCAGGTGATGCCTTCCTCTGTGTGCTTCCATTAAATTAAATAAATAACTATTGCAATATAAGAAGAACAATATAGAATATTGTAAGCAGCCAGTTCCATGTTTTGGAATAAGATGTTCAGCAGTCAAATATGGGAGTAATGTTTGGTGTTTGGGTGTGAACAAAATTTTGGACACAATCTGTGCATTGTAGTGAGTTGTATTTTCAGCCTGAAAAAATATCTTATACAAACACACATGCCTCACACACACTTCCAACAACATCTGAATATTCTAAACTACTACCATATTACAGAATGTCAATGTAATAGTATACTGTATTTACAAAATGTACTCTATCAGCTTTACTGTATCTTCTTGCACTTTATGAACTGACCATTGTGTGGCAGTATAAGCAAGCAGAGGCATTCACACAAACATTTACATGAGTACTTAGAATTACTAATATTTGCTCATTTTGGTATTTGGTGATTAGTAGGTAGTTACACTCTGGTAGCAACAAACCAGTATTACATAATGCTGATCACTAAGAAGCTTTTCCTGGACTCGATACACGGATTAGGTCACCAATAAACTGATAGTAGTCAAACTGTTGTAGAGTGTATACCTCAGACTGCCTCATGTATACTGTATAATTTAGGTAGTTACATGTAGATCTATTATATACAGTGCTGTTGTAGTACTTTAGCATTATCTATGAGTCTGGAAGTAAACAGGAGAGGTTTTAATCTGTCATGGTTATTTTAAATAGTTTTTTGCACAAATAAAGTACGTGTTACAGATTTTTGCTGATCTACTATAAAGCAGTATGGTATGTTGTTGTCAAATGCCTGAGCTGTTGGTGCTGTATGTTTTCATCTTCTTTTCCACTCGGCCACTGAAGCTGTGCGCACACTGCAGCACTGTGGAGGTGTGTGTTTGTGTATGTGTGAGTGTGGAACAGGTTTTTTGTGCCTGAGTGATGGTGCGATGATGGTGACTCATCGCTGATTTGTGTGTATATGAGAGAAAGAAAGAGAGAGAGAGGAGAGACTAGCCAGCAGTATATAAGGAACCATAACAAAGCTATGGTAAGCTTCACATCGGAACGCTGAAGTCCAGTGTTGTGAGGCACATTGCCCAAATATCAGCAGATTTTTCTTAATATGATATTGATTTAGACAGTGCTACTTTCAAAAACATGGTTTCTTTTCAGCAGAAAGCTGAAGATAGAAAGAGGGAATTATTTTGAGACAGTGGTGACTTATAGATAGACATATAGATTCTCTAGGAACTTGTAGACATGGTAAATAAACAAAGGTGATGTATCAGTAATTTTGTTTTAGATGTTTACACATTTGTTCACTCTTGTGTTCACCTTGTGATTTGTCTGTTTTCCAGCTACTAGACCTTTCTTACCCAGGTCCACTTCCAGCAGAGACAAGGACATGCAGTTCACTGTAAGTTCACAAGCAGGCACCCTGCCCTGTTTTTCAGTTTTGTTAAGTCACGTAGAAAACTATAATGGTCCATCCATTCCTTAAAAACTATTTAATACTGTATATCCATCTCAGATATTAATGATATTTAAGACAGCACAGCCTAAATGCCTTGTCATATGATTTATGACAGTTGACAATAATGGAAAAATGAAAACATTTAAAGGTTACCAAGAAATGATTGTTTTCTATTTTTGCTCTGAGTTATAGTTGCAACAATAAGCCAGTCAGCAACAGTTTTTAGTCAGTAAAGTAATTTGTGATAAGATTATGCCAGATATTTGCTGGTTCCAGATGTTTTGAAGTCAGAAGTTGCTGCTTAAATTACAGTAAATTAAAATTGTTATATTGTGATTTGTATTATGAATAAGGAAATGATAACAGAATTGAAAGAATAATTAAAAACATGATTATGACATGCATTATCAGTTACGCTGCTAACCATTTTCTTAATATCTTGTTCAGTAAACATATAGAAAATGTTAAAAACCAACTTTCCTGAAGTGGTACATTTTTAAATGTCATATTTTGTCCACCAACATATATTGTTGATTGTTATTTTATTGATTAACAAACCAGCCACTCCACCAAATGTACTAGTAATGTTTCTAAAACCATAAAGATAGTGTTTTTGTTTGTTCATCAGACATGAATTTAGAGCAAAGACTGGTGTACAGTAGCCATAATGCACACAGCCCAGGTGCAGCAGAAAAGGCTGAAATCAAATGATTGCACGGATGGCTGACCTAAACACAGCGTGAAGAAGAGCAGCACTTGATGAATCACGGCCGTGTAGTGCTGCAGTGACGCTAAAGTGAAGAGAGGCTTAGGAATTTTTCTAATCAGCTTTTTGTTTTTGTTGATAACTGAGATTGGACCTGCCTAAAGCTACAGATCAGTGATTAACAGCTCTGCTAATACAAGGACAAACACAAGCCAACTACTGAATCTGCACTTTTTTTATCTGTCATATTAGTCGTTATTGTTTTCCTGATGCTGCAGAAGGTTTTATTCACTCCAGGAAACAGACCAATAGAAAAGCAAGTTTTCTCTTATAAACAAAATTGTTTCTTGAAGTTACCAGCTGGCAAATGTTCAGTACTCACTCATCGTTTAGCTCAGTTTTTGGTCCAGGCTAAACTAAGCAAGGCTAGTTAGTGACCTTCATGTAGCAACAGACACTTTCCCCCACAGTATACATATATATTAGACATAGATCTTATGCTTAGTAGCACTTTATTTGTTTAGGTCTTTAATTCTGGAGGCCAGGTACATAGAAAAATCTAAACTTAACCTACTGGAGACTCCACCTACTTTGCTTTTAGTTGCCAGTTTTACAAGAAAACTCCTACAGTTGTGGTCACGTGCATCATGTTTTTATTTATTTCTCCATCACTGACTACTCTAGCATCAATAAAATGATATAAAATATTAGTAAACTCTCATTTATTAGAAGATTGTACCAGTTTAACCAGTGTACATTTGTTTGTCATTGAATACATACAAATTCTGGATGTATACTCCTCATTCCTCTTGTTTCCAGTTGAAATGTGGAACTTCGCTTTAGTCATCTTCTGGTCATTAGCAGCCCAGTCATCATCAGTGTTTGTACCCATGTTTTCAGCCAACTGTCTCATCACTATGTCCAACTCTGGTCTCGTTTTCTTTTGCAGATTTGTCAGAGCGACAGGAACCAAAGCAGGGAGAGAGATCAGAGGGGGGCAAGAAGCAAAGAAAGGGAGAGGAGCAGAGACAGGGAGCTCCCTTCAACTGTGAGCCAGATGGTGGCACGAGACAGAGCCATCCAACAGAAGAGGAGAGAGATAGATGAGGTAGAGGAGTGTCACTACACAAACACACACACACGCATGTCAGGGGAGAAGGGATAGTTACAGACAGAAGAAGAAAGGGGGAGATAAGAGAAGCTGGGATTAGAGAAAGACTGACAGAGAAAAGATCTTTAAAAGTGCTGGGAGACATTAGACATGAAAAAAAGAGATTTGTTTGCTGAGCCTGAGGCAACTAAAGTGTCATTGTCTTAGTTTTTCTGAGCCTGACAAATAAGGTCTTATTCATCGTTTGACATGATGGATGGTGTTATTCTTTTATTCTGTTAATTGAGCAAACACATACAGTGTGACTGTTTACCCTGGCTCACCTGCTTCACAAGAGGCTGCAACACATGCTTTAATGCTGTCTTCAATGTGACAGACATCACATGAAGCTCTGCTCATCGACTGTGTGTTTGTGCGGGAGATGCTGTGTGTGCATTTCCACCCACTTGAAGGAAAAGATGGCTCCTTGCTCTTCATATCTCCATGGTTGCAGGATTATAATGTCATTGCAAGAGAAGGCAGTCTGGTAACAGGTAGCTGATGCAACAGTCCTCCACAAAATTGTGCATACAGGCACACACAATACTTGTGAACAGTCTGCATGTGAGCATTTCCGCAGATTGTTAATCCATTCAGTGGTAACTGAACATGTATGACAAGACTTCTCACCTAATTGATTTGTTCTGCTCTCTTCCCACTTTATTTAGTCTTTCTTTGTTTCCCTGCTTCTCATGCTTTGTCCACTCCCCAGGAGTTACCCTAAAACCATGGACGTATGTTTCTTTCAGGTGTACTACCAGGAATGTGAAATATTCGGCCTTGTGGCAAAGATGCTTATAGAAAAGGATCCATCCCTGGAGCATCCCATCCAGTCCTCGCTGCAGGAGAACCTCAGGGACATCGGTAAGCGCTGTGTGGTGGCCATGGAGAAATTTATAGAGAACTACGACTCCAAGGAACTGTCACTCTAATCAGACACACACTCCTGCCTATCTTACTATTTGTTATAAGTTTGTACATTCAATCTGCTGCCTGAACAAAGTCCCTTTCCTGCTTTATACCTGAACTTTTGATAATGCTTCTAATTTTGAAACTGTGATTATTAAAAAAATCCACTGGTTCTACTGCTTTAAATGTCCTTATGAAAAAGTCAGAGATGTATTTTGATGCCTGACTGACATGTTTACTTTATTGTCACTTGCTTTTGCATTTAATTTTGTTTACAGCATATTAAATATGTCATTTAAAATATTTTCACTGACTCATTCATTACTAGATGGTAACCCAAAATATATTCTATATTCATAGAAGGAAATATATTCATGTGCTAACAGGTGATAGGACACACATTCTCTAGGGTTTATGTAATAATTCAGGATGAGATTTTGTTTTTATGACCAATGGATGCTGTAGGAAGTGATTAAAACAGAAAAGCTGAGGTATAAACAGGTATTTTACTGATGGCATGATGGGTCTAATGAAAGCAGTCCAGTTGCATTATATCTTTTGAGGTTGTCTTTATGGAAGTGAATTGCTGGCATACTAACAAATGTACCTGTGGGCAGAACTGAGGGATAGTAGAGATTTTCCACAGCACACATTTTGGTATTTTATGGTAAGAAAATATAGGTGAAGTGGCTCAAATAAAAAAAACAAATACATATTCCATTTAGTTTTAGCCAGTTTTAGTATACTGGTGTTTTGCAAGCTGGGTCACTGGCATGGCTTAGATGGACCTTTGTTTTACCTGTGCTCTTCCTGTTATGATTGATTAAAATGTCAGTGAAAACGATCTACAATGTGCAATGTAATGGTTACTCTTCAGAGTTTCTTTCATTTGTCACTTTGTTTGTTTCCAACATAAACACAACACACTCCAAACCTGCTTAGATATTGTGCATGATATGAACCGGAAAGTCAAGCTCACCAATGTGACACGACCAGCCGGAGAACTCAATGCAATATACAGATACAACTTCCTGGTTGTTCACTGAAGTACACTTTATTTTCAGTATGAGACAACAACAACAAATTAACATGCAAGTCTCCCTATCTCTACATCATGTTATACAAATAATGATTCTTTAATTACAAAATATATAAATATTTAAGACCATATGTACATTACATTTACATTACTCCATCCATTACTTTATTAAGTTTATTACTATATATACATTTAAAAGGTATTATTCTTTAATATTATTATAATTATTATTTGTATTATTATTATTATTGTTAGCATTAATTTATTCTTCTTCTTAATTATCTATAGGTAACTTTCAAAAAACAAAGCATGTTGCAGAAGAGAAAACAGGACCATACCTGACGTTACTGTGCCTGAATGGTCAAGGAGCAGAGGCTGTCTGGCGCTCTGTCCTTGGTAAAGCATGGAGAGCCGGCTATGTAGAGCACAAGGTTCAGACTATTTGTACAAGGTGATAACAGGGCTAGCGAGCCAACACTATATTCCAGCAGCATTTGGATTCCACTGAGGTAAACAATAACATAGCTTGGAATCTAGCACGTAGCTTTCACTATCCCGACACAATTTCTGGTTTGTCCACAAAGAATAAGTTTTACTGCCTAGGGCTTTGATCACTGAGCTGCGACATGAACAGTCAGATCACGGCAGTTTGAGCAGTGTTACTTCCCTTTTCAAAGTGTAAAGGAAATGTTCAATCTCTCTGTAACAAGGACACACGCACAGACACGCACATACATCATGTTATTTACCTTGACCACAGTATATTTAGTAGTCAAATTCATCAGTGTTTCCTGGTACCATCAATAGAGTTGCTTTCCATCATTGTAAACATTTCTGTTGTGTAAGCCAGCTAAGCTTCCTCTCATGATTAGATCATTCTGTGTAGGTGTACACAAACACTACCCGGTGTAGAGTTGTGTAAGCTCACAAGCACAAAAAATAGGCCTTCTTCTCTGTTTAACCTCAAAACACACACGCACACATACACACTCTATTCACTCTTACTGTCAACTGTCTCACTCTCACCTTCCCACTCCCTCTGTTCCTCCTCTGTTGCTTTAACTGTATCCTTACCTCTCTCTCTCTCTGTCTCTCTTTCACTCTCCTGCTCACCCCTCACCATCTTTTTGCTATATATCTAGGAAATTATGCAGTTTTTGCTCTTCCTCCTCTGGCGAGTGTGCAGTTGGCCATGAATTGGTCCATGCAGAGGTCCATGATGGCCACCCATCCCAGAGGGGCTGTAGCGATGGCGCAGCTCCTCATTGTTGAGGTAGCACAGCTGCACGGGCCGAGGGATTGGTTCACCCAGGAAATAACCCTCATCTCCCTCTGACTCAGAAGAAGATGAGCAGCTGGAGCACCAGGGGTCAGCAGCCTCCATGTACCCGTCGCCCCAGCACGGCCCACCCAGCCCCACAGGTTGCCATCCAGCATTCTGCAGGGTGAGATCAGAAGTGGTGCGGGGGCAGGGCCGGTGGGACTGCTGTCTGTACCCGCCTGGGTCCAGACCATACAACTCCCGAGCAGCATGACCAGAGGGGAAGCGATCATAATCCTCCTGAACGCGGCGATAGGGCAGCTCCACCATCTGAGTGGGCCGGTCTGCCACCAGGTGCAAGGCGTTGTCAGAGCGAGAGCGGCGAGAGCGTTTGTGGTGGCGACCACTGCGATGCTGCCCGTTACCATGGTTCCCATGATGGTGTTTGCGGCGTCTTGGTTGTGGCTGCTGTTGTTGTGACACGGGTTCCTGCCCGTTTATGCGTCTGCGGGGCATTCTGTCACTCATAGGAGCCATCCGCAGGTTTCCACTACTGCCCATCACCCCAGCGCGACTTTTGCTGTCGAACCCCAGTGGCTGTGAACCATCCCAGTACTGCAGTGGGTAGCCAACTCTCAATGGGGTATACATGTTGTTGTTGTAGGGGCGAGAGGAGGATAGTGATTCTGTACTGTGGAACTGGACAGAGGAGCTCAGGGTGCCCATGTTGCTCTTTTCAGACACGTTCACACCTGAATCCTTACTTAGATCAGGCATGGAGAACCTAGACAAGTGCTCCTGACGCTTACTGACCCCATCCAGAGAGTTACCTGTTAAAACCATAAATCATGTGTCACATAAATCATGTCACATTTTCATCAATTGCTAATATATCATAGTATGTTGTTTATATCATCATACCTGTAGCATTGGACATGGTGAGCGAGTCCACAGATCCACGAGGTGTCTGTTCTACAGGAGTGAGAGGCTCATTGAAGCTCATGGCATTGATGGGGTTCCTCCTGGTCAGTGGGGGTCTGCCGTCTCTCTGGAATCCGTGCAGGCTGATACTCCTCTTGTCAGAGAATCCCTGGTTCTGGCTGGACATCTCATTGAAGCTCATCTGGGTACGTAGCTTGTTGGGCCTAAATTCATCCTGGCTGTGGTGAATCCAGTTTTCATTAAAGGAGTGGCCCCTCAGAGCAGCCATAGGGGTCCTCTTGGCATTGCCTTGTTCCTTTCCCCAGGAATCAGGCCTCTTTCCTGGGTTGGCAGGATTCTGACCTGGAGGATGAGCATTTGCATTGGGATTGTAGCCCTGTCTGGGGTTACACTGACCCATCAAATGTATAGGTGTAGGGGAAGGAGAGGGGTCCCGCTGTGGGCCCTCGTAGGCAGCTGGGACATAGGGCTCATCCCGGCTCATCCACACCTGGTTAAGGCTGGGGGCACGGCTTGGAGTGCGGCTGGGTGTACGGTTAGGTGTCCTGCTTGGGGTCTGGCTAGATGAGAGGCTTAGACGGTCCATCTGAACAGACAGAGGATCAATTTCAGCAGACAGGCGGTCAGGCATGGGTGGAGGAGCTGACTGGCGGGCCTCAGCACTGCGCCGCTCTTGCTCAGCATTCCTGCGCTCCTTTTTCCCAATCTTGGTGCTGTGGCGGGATTCACGAGAACGGGCACTTTGGAAGGCTGAATCTGAGGAGTCAGATTCATCTGGATCCTGATCGGGTCAAATTAAACAGATTTGTACAGTTATTTAACTGATAGTAGAAAAAAATCAGGGGATAATCTGTAAGTTAACTAAAAATGTTCTAAATATATTAATTAATAAAATTTTATTTGTAATTTTATAATCCTCTTACCTGCCCAGCACTGCAGGATCGTGAGCAGAAGATTTGCCCTTGCTTTGGCAGAAAGGGGCGGCCCAGCAGAGAGCGCTTGCAATGGGCACAGCAAAAACATTCCTCAGTTGCGTGCCAGTGCTGCCCATCGTACGTCATCTGGCCTTGGTCGATTCCTTTAGTAAGGTGGAAATTTTGAAACATATAAGAAACCAGTGTATTAGTAAGTATGCTGGGTGTCTAGCTTTAGCTGCATAAAAATGGTAATGTGATGGCAGCTATCTCCAACAGCGCTGTTAAATGGCTGCTGCTAATGAACACAGGCCATAGACTGATTTCAGCCAGTAGGTTAAATTCATTTTTGCCAGATTTGCCTCTCAGGGCTGAAATGGAGTAAAAAGACATTTGTGATTCTTTGGCCATACCTTATCACTTGATTTGTAAGATAGCACAAATACATTTCAAGTGCTGCTCCCCGGCTAGGGGAAGTAATCATCTTTCACAGCTCCCATCTGGATACAACATGGGAGCATCCTCTGTAACACACTCTTTCACTGTTACTGGAGCTGCTGATAATAACCATCCACATCTCACTGCACCGACTCCGCCTCTCCACAGCTGTGGCACACAAGGCTCACAGAGCTGAAAACACCCACACTTCCAATAAACGGCTCTTAGAGGTTTTCTTTATATGATGTTATGTGAGCGTTAGAATAACATGTCCATGTGTTTCGGTAACATGTGTGTTCATATGTGAGCAGCAGTAAAAAAAACAAAACCTGCAGGAAACATGAGCTGTACCTATGTGTTCTCCACATGCGTCACAGTACTCTGCGTAGAGCGACTCGAAGCAGTTGCAGCAGTGTGGTCGTCCATCCTTCATGATGTAGCGCTGGCCACCGAGGGTGGTCTCACACTCGTAGCAACAGAAGTGCTTCATGTGCCAGTGTCTGCCCTCCGCCTCGGTGCATTCATCAGCAAAGATTATCTGCGTGACCCAGATATTACTTCATCAGCACTGATAGATCATGTAAAACAACCAATGAATTTGAAACTGGTTTTAAACTAGTTTTACACCTATCTGCACAGATTTTTCTTTTAAGGAAGCAAAATAACTTTGGGTACTGGTGCTGTCTGGATTACATCAAGACTCCATCCTTAGTCCATCATTATTTTCAATAATAAATGAATAACTGAACAGAAAACCTTAAACTAACTGCATTATTGACATTAATAATGTAACATACAGTATAATAGTAGTAGTCCACTCCAGCAATGCTACCAGCTGGCCGAAGTACTGATGTCAGATAAGCGTGTGTTGTATGGATGGATTCAGGGAACTGAAACTATATCAAATAAAAATGGGCACCTGAACTACTACATTTTACTTTGAAGTTTGTTTATTTAATTAGTGCAGGGCACCATGGCCAAAGTTATTACTGTTAACTCAGGCCTGCTTAACACACATTATTGTTAGCAAACAAACAGACTTTCTGAGACATGGCAAGAGTACTGAAACGTCTTTTCTCTCCAGACCAGTTTCAACCACATCCAAGTCTCTGAGCCATGCACCATTCAGCCATTTCCAACCCGAAGGGCTCCAGGCCCAGGCAGGCGCACCTCATCACAGGCACAGCAGCGGGGTTTCAGCCTCTCGGCATGGTGCCGGCCACAATAGATCTTGCCATCCTGGTAGAAGTAGATGAGATCCACCAATAGCTCCTCACACATGCTGCAGACAAAGCAGTGTGGGTGCCAGCATTTTCCATGACCCGCCCTGGCAGCAAAAACTACAATGTCCCCTCCATTTATCTGACCACCACACTGTAGCAAAGGACAGGGGAGCAGAGGAGAGGAAAAGGAAACAGAGGAAAGAAAAGAACATTTAATAGAAGAAAAGGAGGAGAGGAAAGAAATAATTTTAAAACAGCAAAGACATTAAGAGGTAGTGGGAGATGAGGCAGAGAAAAGATGAACATAAAGTCTAACATATGGAGAGGGAGGGTGAGAGGACGGTACTGGAAATAATAAATCTTTTCAAATATTGAAATATCATATTGGTTTCATCTATTTGATAGAACATAAAAGAGAAAACCAGGCAAGAAAAGCCTAGGATATATTTTATACATGAACTGAATTATACAGACAGATTCTGGATATTTGAACAGATTTAAATGTTGTTGGGTTGGCCACTGATGCCTTCACTGTGAGAAAAAGAAAACAAAAGGGCAAAGGGAACGAAGGGGTTTACCTTTTCACAGATGGCTCCACTGATGGTGAGGGGAAAAGGACGAACGTTGCCTCTGCCCAAGTTGTCCTTCTTCCGCTGGTTGCTGAAGAGCTTAAGCTCTCGTTTCTCCTCCTCATCCAGCGCATTACAGTAACGCACCTGAACAATCATCAGGTATCAGCATGAAAAGCAGAATGCTTCAGTGAGGCAAAGTCACAGTAAAATCGATAAACTGTTAATGTATAAATGAAACATTTGGTGTTCTGTTAAAAACTACGTACCTCATTGTCATGTGGTGGTAACTGGTGAAGCAGTTGTTTGATGCGATATTTCTCTCCAGGGCTGTTTATATAGGGGACCTTCTCCTCTGGTAAGGAGTTATAATACTGATGCACCTGTAACAATCAACATCAAACATGTGGTTCTGACATTAACATATTATAACTTATGAAGTTGATATGGCATGGTCAGAGATTTGTACATGCAGCGTAATGAGACAACATTGGGGACCTAAAAATGTGACACAGAAAATCTATATTTTCATGTAAATCTGGAAATAATCAGAAATTTAGTTATAAACACAGTTATGACACATAAAATGAAAAAGAAATATATAACATTCTGCACTATTTCTAAATCAGCAATGAAATGAAAGCATCATCAGAGGCTTGCAGCCATTGTTCCCCTGCAATACATATGGCTGTGCCTCAAGTTGCCAGCAGATATTTCTGACTAAGTAGCATTATGACTGTGAGAAATATGGCATCATAACTCACTTACATTGTCACAAGTCATATTGTTATTTGAAGCAAAAATGACGTTTCTTGCATGGCCAGAGTGAAGGTTTGTAAGAGGACAGTACATGGCACTCTAATACGCTGTGGAAACTGGATCAATTGTATCCAAAGGATGATCAGGCAGATGAATACTGACCACATCATCATGCTTGATTACTAACAGACAGAAAAGTAATGCCATCACAGGTCCAGAAATTGCTAAATATAGAATGCATTCGTCAAAACTGTTGTCAAACGAAGGCTTTCTATTAGTTGTCTCGGAGACTGAATAGCAATATTTAAACTGCTTCTCAGGAATGGAAAGAAGACTAAACATGTGAGGTGGCTGATTGATTGATTCATCGGGAGCAGTTTTCATCTCCACTGATCCAAAAATAAATATCTGCCTCTGTTTGCAGGCAGATAGTTTTGTCCTTCTTTTTTAATCAAATTTGAAGCAGATGAGAGCAGTGACCAGAACTGTAAAGAAAACAGCTCAACATCAGCTCAAAGACATTGAAATTCCCCTCAGATCTGAGGTGAACTGCAGATTTGGCTGATAATTCTCTGATTTCATTATAACAATCCACATCATACAAGTTATCACATGATCTGTTATTAATATTAAATGGCTGATTATAGCAGCTTTCCTTATAATCTAAAACTCACTTGCACCTCATTGTCAGATTCAGTATGTGTTCATTATGCTGAGCTAACAGTATGCTAGATTACATAAATTACCTGATTTTATTAATTCATGGCGACAAATGGTCTAAATGAAAGTTACTTTCAAATGAATCTATCATGGTCTTCATGCCCTCAGCTATTGCTGTCCTTGGAAATCAGTGTCTGCAAATGAAAGTGTGTGGAACAATGAGCTCTGTGCGGCTGCAGCAGACCCAACCAACCCAACCTTGAACAGCATCAGGTTCTTTAAAATTTCAACAGCTAATATTCACATTGCTTTAAGGAAATCTCAGTTATCCATACTGGTACTGTAATTAGAATTCATGATGCAGTAGCACTTGATACCCGTGACCTGAACCTCCTTTTGTATTTGCATGTTAGCAAGTGAAATAGAGAAAACCTTGATTGGTGTTTGAGAAGTAAACAATCAAAAGGAATGAAAGCAATCTTGTCACTTGTCTCTGATTTTCAGCAAAATAGCCTTTGACACAAAGTGATCTAGTGTTCACTGCAGTGTAAAAACCTATTTTGCCGACTTTGTGGTTCAATTTACATAATCAGTGGGGTGGCAAGCAAGTGCATCTCTGAGTGTTGCCTCTCAGAATCTCTGTAGCTCATCCACTTGTTTTATTCTGTGCTGTGAAGGGTGACACCAAATCAGGGCAATTTAAGGTGAGAGAATTTTTTTTTACAAAATCTGCTAGAGTCAAGTGAAAAGAGCCCAAAAACGGAAAGTGCTTCAGAGAATGAGTAAAGTTTTTCTGTGTTTCAGTATTCAGAGTATACTATTTCAGTATACTTCAGAGTATTAATTGATTAATTATATTGTTTTTCCTTTTCTGATGAGAAATGCCCATTGCAGTTTTCCAGACCTCAAGGTAATGTTTTCACTTATTATTGAATTATTATTATTTTGTCTGACCAATAATCCATAATCCAAAGGTTTTGCAGTCACTATTTGCTACTTCCTATACATCTAAGTATGATCATGAAAATGTATGTGAAAGTATCCAAAGTAGTCATTACAGAAAAATGGCCCATGTACATTTCCACTGTTATACAGTATATTACATTACTTTGTTGTTATTATTACTTGATTGTTTTGTTACAACAGCTCACAATGCAAAGTGACATATTTACATTGTGTGTTTGGACCAAACAATAGTACAAATTAACATTATTCAACATTAAAATAATTATAAGGAAAAGCAGAAATCACATTTAAGAATCTGGATGTTGTATACTGGATCACTGACGGCCTGTATTAGAGAGTTCAGCGAAGGGCATCAATTATGGAGCATTTTTCAGAAACATGACGAATAAAACAAATAAAACCTGACACAATTAAGCATATGTGATATAAGTTCAGTCAAAACTGTGAATTCTGGCAGCTCTATGAGCTGAACTAGCTAAACGATGACTTTTTGTTTAAAATACAAGTGAAACTGATGGTGTTGCAGTGAGAAACCAGAAGTGACAGGATTAAGACCCATTACATTCAAGTGCATTAAAAAAGCAACAGGCCGCCACAATTGCCTGCATCTCTAGTTAGATGAGAGACGCTGTAGCCACTTTCAGCATCCTGTCAAGATGGCTGACTGGAGAAAATGACTGTCATCAGCCCAGCCTGTCATCTGTTAACAGAACCCTTCAAGGTCTGTTGCATTAGACTGCTGCTCTTGCAAAATAAAGACCTAAGTGTTTACACCCAATATAGTTGTTTATCTTGTGTCTGAACTAGCAAAAAGAATGGCCGAAAATAATAAATGATGAGGAAATATCTTTCTCTGGATGTGCATAATTGATTACATTAGCTTGGTCATGCATGCAATTAAAATGCATTTAAACTGCAAATGAGTTCAGTTAGGGAATTGTGAAACCTGCCACACAAACACATTGCCACACATTTTCAATTAAATTCATCCAAACATTCACTGACTTAAATTACTACCATTCCTCTGGGTTTAAATTTGCAAGAATACACAGAAAAAAATCACAGAGCAAATTGAAGCTCGGGATCAGAAAGCATCATTAAATGGGAAATGACGATATACACACAATTATGGAGCAAATATTTGCTATTTTTAGAAATCATATTCTACTTTATGGTGATCATCCTTCTTACTGGATAAACAAAATGCCATATATTTGCATATACCATAGGTTTATACAAAGTGTTGCATTTTGAACTCATTTCACAAAGCAGCTCAGACCTATTCTTAATCCATTCATTGCTTCACATCAGTTTTTCAGAGAGTGCAATCAGCTAATCAGTCTGTGGTTCCTAGTCATAATTTTGGTTATGGTTGTCATTCTGTCTGACTGTGAACTTGGTTCCTACACAGTGTAAGCTTTAACACTGACTGCTGAGAAATGTCACATACAATTATTCTTTCATGAAATTCCTGACAGCTTTGTCATCTGTCCTTTCCTTCTCCTCCCTCCAGCACAAGGAGACTAAAACACCATGAAGGGGTTTTTAAAAATAATCATGATCCATTGTCTTGTTTTCAGATCAGTGCATGTTTCAACTGAGGATTACTAGGACAATGCCACAGATACTTTATTGTCCAAATTCTTCTGAGTGATTGGATATGATGTAGCTGTGTTAAATATCCACGACTTGACAGAAAGAAGACTGTAGAACTTGTGTACCTGCTCAGGACTGAGGCCGGGGGGAACCCAGGCGTATTCCTCCAGTGCACATCCAGAGTCATCATCAGAAGTGGAGTTCCTCTGGAAGTCGTACATCAGCTTGGTGATGGTCTTCTCCATCTCCAGAGACATGGCTGTCACAACATACTCCTCTCCACAAACCGCTTCAGTGGACACAGGTATTCCTGTTAACAAACAGGAAATGATTTAATCCAGAGCTATAGAAAGACATGTTAGAAATACTTTTTTGTCTCACATGTTTACAGAAAATAAAAAATAAATAAATAAAAATAAGCAATGCATATTAAAAGACAAAATCTACAGCTATGTTATCTAATTTTTGAGTCATGGCTTTGCACTCAATGCTAACATTCACCTTATGATGTGTCCTAAATTACTCCCTGTTTACTAAAGTGTGCTCTACCTCTAATGTCCACTTTACCTTATTGTTCAAATTTTTAATATGTAAAAAAAATGTATTAGTTATACAGTGTCCTCAAATTAAAGAAAAGAATTAGGTCCATGCATGTATTTATTTATTATTTGCTAACATTGCCAGAACACAATATTCTGCAGCTTAAATGTTTAAAAGTTACTATTGTGTGACTCTCACTGCTAACTATGTAGTCAGCTGTTGAGTGTGTATAATAAGTAGTTACTTAGTTGACACCAGGGTGCTTTCTGACACAGACTTACTTTAGTGTTCACATGCTAACACTACTTAATGAGCACTAAACACAAATATGTATAGCTGAGGCTGCTTGAAAGTTGATGCTGAAACAAAAATAGCAATCTGGATTGATATTGTAATACCTTGACTACAGAAAAGGCAGTGCTCATCCTGTGTAGAGATCATTAATGTCTGTACAAAACGTACAGTCATGAAAATCCATCTATTAGTTCTTTCATCTGAACTGACGCTGAACCTATGCAATATCAAACTAACAATGCAATCCTAAGAAATAATCATCAGTATTAACTGCTTTACCTCTATTTATGGATTAGAGATCAATTTGTTCTGCTCCTCCTTTCTGTCTGAACAGAGAACAGCTGCACACATCGCTGACACATGAATAATTAACAGGACTAGGTATCACCTCCTCCACTAAACAAGTATGAAAATGCAACTCATTTCACAGGCAACTAGAATGTTTAGTGAGCCAGCAACAGCAGCAAGAATGAGTTCTGTTTACATCTCATGGTTTGTTATTTTGAAAGCTGACGAGTGGAGAGATATTAGAGTCGATTAAAGTGAAAGGAAACAATCACAGTTTCTAAAAATGTCAGGTCCTAATGGAAAACTAAAAAATCCATAGTGATTATTAAACTTGCCATGGTTATTGTAATTCAATCAGAGAGAACAAAGTGATCATCGTGGACATGTGAGTACAGAAAACTGAGACAGCTGATAAAATGTGTAGGTCATGTATCAAGGTCAGTGCAGCTCACTGACCAAAGCAACGCAGCATGATGGTCAGTGAGAAAGTCTGCACAGACTGTGACATTTCTGATTCACAGTGATTTCTCCCATAATATGAGGCAGGTCTTTTATGGCAGTTTCAGGCAGTCACACGATTTCCTGATTAGAAATCACAGAAAACCAGAGCTTAAGCAGTGGCCAAGGAACAGCAGACATTTCCACATACTGAGCCAGTGAGTCAGCCTCCATGCAAGCAGAGCTGAGTACTGTTTATCTCTCTAAGATGGGTGCTGCTGATTTCTTTGTGAGGAGAGATCGCAGGTATGTAACCTTGAGCCTCTAGCCTGGCCCGAGGCTGCTCTTCATTAGAGTTTGGAAGCTCAGTGAGAGAAGGCCTACTGAGAAACCTGAAGCCTGTTGCACCAGTTAGATGTCAGTTCAAACATGACGACAGCGATGATGATGTTGTTGATGATGTAATTTAATATCAGTATCATTCTGTTGCTGGCAGTTCAGTCTGTTGCTAGCAGTTCACGTTATTCTGTTCAGTACATAACTAGACCTAAATAAATAATTGTTTGTAATGTTTATCACCAACACTGTCTCTTAGAGATTAAGTTTACACTATAATATATACAGTACTGTGCAAAGGACTTGTCAAGACTTGAAAAATATGTCACTTTATACTACAAAAGCTGTATTTTTCTAATATTTAATTCTAGTATTTCCTACATTTTATAGTTATATTCTGATAAAGATGTAAAGAAGTAATTATATACAGTATATGGCCATTATAGCATTTCCAAAACAACAAATCTAACGGTGGCTTTTGCACAGCACAGTAAACACATTTTGAAAGAAACATAATTGCTACAGGATTACATTTTCTATTAATGTACTGTGGCAAGTGACAAATACATTGATTCGATTTAGCACTTGCTGCCTAACCCTAATCACACACGACGGTGGATGTGAACTCAGTCCTCTGGTGTGACAGGCGCGCCTGCCATCAGCCCCAACCACCTTTTGCCAACTCCGTTATAGTGTTTGATTCATTAAAAAACAAAAACAAATATTGCATCTGGACAAAATCTATCCAGTGATTACATCACTACCAAAACATAATGTAGTTGGGAAAACGGTAACACAGTATATAAATGTCTTTTCTAATAAAGAGGACTCTAGTATAGTAGACATCTATCTTCAACATATTTAATGTACACCACAAAGTAACATAATGTATATTACATCTGATACAGAGCTACACTGTTAATCATCATCCAGGGGAGATAACTATCGGTTCAGCAGAATTCAGCTTAAGAAGTTCATCCTCTAGATCTTACCACAAAGATGAAAAGATGAAACATATTACTGTACATCCAACAGCTCCAATACTGCTTTGTTTGTAAGTTGTATCTCATATGCTAACAAGCATGAGGTCACTTTTGGTGGAGCTAGATTAGTGTTTTTTTCCTGCTTCCAGTCTTTGTTCGTTGTAAGTGAAAGCTGCCAAGCCAGGCGCAAACATGGAGATGATCCCATCCTCACCAGGTAAGAAAAACTGTATTTCCCATAATGTTGGAATATCCCTTTAAATAAATCAAGGTGGACTTTCTCACCAGAGACATTTTGACGTGTAATAACTAGAAAACCACAGATTTAACACGAGTGACATGAATAATAACTGGGGGTCACGGTAGTGTACATGCTGAACCTTGTGACATGACTTACTGAGGCCCATGAAGAAAATGGAACCATTATCAGTCTCACACCGGTATTTTACCTGCTATGGTGAGTCAAAATGTTTGCTGTGAAAAAGAGCTATCAAGAGTGCAGGTGTCGACATCCTTCTTTTTTCTTTTTTAAAGTCAAATTTTCAAATTTCATTCTGACAATAAAGTAGCAAATTGGTTGTCACAGTAAGGCTCAGCCTCTTTCAGTCTCAGTCTTAGTAAAACCATTGTGAAGCATGGGAAATTAATTTTGCACACATTGTTAGTTTGGGGGAATGGCAGCGTCACTGTGTGCAGTAGTGCTCTGATTAATGGGCCCTTCATACCCTACTTTTTGAGATGTACAGCAAATCTCCACAGTGCATTGTTGAACAAAGACAGTTTTAGTGTCAAACTGTTTCAGCGTAATGTGTCGTCTTTACACCCTAACTTTTGACTGAATGCACATTCAGCTGGCACAGAAGGCTGCTGATGAGTGTGTGACTTTTTGACGTAATACACACTCGCCAGGCCGACTGGTTAGTCATAACACACTCCTCTGTTCTTCCCCAGCAACACAAGGGGAGAGAAGAGACGAGTTGTGAACTTCTGTTTCCTGGAGGAGGCATACTTTTGGGTAATTCACACTTCAGAAAGAAATGGTAATATATTTGGGGAGAAAAGAATATTTCACTGTTCTCCACTTAGTAATTTTCTATATTTTTGCAATGTCTTTGCCTGCCTTGCCTTAAATTGTAATAATTAATAATAATAAATAGCAGATCTGTAGTCAGATGACTGACAGTTGATCTATTTGATAGTTAATTATAGTAAATCACATAGGACATTCAGTTTTTCTTTTAATATATTCCAGTAATCTTCAGTAGATAGGAACCATTTTAAGACTTTATGTCCCTATAAGACAAGATGATTAAGATGAGATGTTTATCTTAATTATTGTTTAGAAGCTTCAAAATCATTTTATTCATAGAGGAAATGAAGGGAGAAAACACTACTTGAAAGTTGTTTTATATATTGTCATCAACCAAATGACTACAATGTGTGAAACGTCATGTATTTTATGATTTTAAGGGGGTTTTCATTGTAATGGTGATGTACAAATTATAACCTCTCTCTTACTGGGACATGTGAATAATTGCATCTGATTATTATAGTAAAATGTAAAAATGTGTCTGCTTTAATATTTTCACACTCACCTAACATGTATTTACAGTATGTTTATTAAGCATTTTAAAGTAATAAGAGGAAGTGTTGTTTACAGTAATCCATTACAATAAACTGAATTCGTTTTTTTCATTAGTGAATAGTGTAATGTGACTAATTGATATGCAGTAATAAGTACACTTATAGTAATTATAAAGCAATGCCTCTGTTACTTTGACATTTGGAGGTCGGCTTGTTCCCCACCTTAACAGGAGTTTGATGGAGTGGTGATTTGAGTTTAATATCTGTGGAGATTCTCAGTCATCCAGGTCATGATTATCTCAAACAAAGGCTTTTTCTCAGACTTGAGAAAGCCCTCTGGAATGGAAAGGTGAAACGTCGTGAAGGAACTAAAACAAGTCCAGTTGCCATTGAAAAACCTTTGTTTGAGATTTGAGTTTAGTCTCTCTGTGATCAGTAGGTAGGTCCATTTGGGATATGGTTGTGGGGTAGCCTCAACTAAAGAAGGAGAAATGTGACTCTGTGTAAAGGTTTATTTAAGTTTTGTGTGTTCTTTTCTGGCAAATCTCATTCACAGGTACATTCAAGAGTCACCAAAGGTGTATAACGGCTTCTGAGGTTGGGAGCTTTTGCTGCTTCCTTTGTAAAGCACTTTTATTATTTTTTCTGTCCATTGTTGTAGTGTAATGAGGAATGAATTGAATTCAGTTTTCAAGTAACTTGCCCAACGTTGAGTAAACAGCGCCTATAAAATGTTTAATTACAACTGAACAAAGTGGATTTTACTATTTTTAGCAGGCCCTTGAAGGTCAAAGCGAAAACAACTGTAGACTTCGCTTTGTCCAACTCCAATAAAAGTACAACTAATGAAGCACTCAGCAAACTGCTGTTGTCAGTACAGTCTCTCCAACATCTGCCTTTGAAGCTTGTTGTTCTTTCATAGTTGACTAAGGACTTGATTTACAGATGTACCATGCTATTTAAATTTCTTAGTAATGAATTAAATAGTGACTTGCGTAAGAGTATCCAGCTTACTGCCATATCTATATCCTTCTCACACTTGAGAAAAAGCTGTATTTATGTACTGTTCATTGTCAGTCAGTCATAGTAAGGGTCTTTTTCCATTGATCACTGCCAGAAGCTACTCTGAGTCTGTGTTACAAAACAAAACAATATGATCTTTTTTATAGACACTGAATTTACAGTTAATCTTCTACTCTTTTGTGGAAGCAACCTGCTATGTTTGAAGCATTTAGTACTTCTCAAATAATCACAGTCAATTGACAGCTTTAGTTTGGGAACACAGACTTTGTTTTATTTAGACAATTAATTATTTGATGGTAAAATATTACGGTTTTAATGCACCGTGCACAGTGACTTGAATATGGAGGAGAAGACGACTCATCCAAACTGTACCTCGGCGAGGCAGCAGTCAGCCAACTGTAGGTCACTTGGAAAAACTCTGCAAGTTGCCACGGCAACCGATTGGTGTGCAAAGTCTTGAACACCCATTTACTAGTGTCTGAAAAAATGTAGGATTTTTATTGATTTCACAATAAAGTACAAGTAGAGAGAGGTATAATATTTCGACAGTGTTTGTTGGGAAGCATGACGCTTTCTCTGTATTTTTCTTACATACTATGTCATATGATAGATAATGTACAGAGGCTTATTGTGTTTTACAGATCATAAATCATCACTAAATTCAAATTCATAATTTGCGTCTCTTTCAGTTAGATCCAATTAGCAGTATCTTAATTTACACATAAATTAACTGGGATTCATCAACAACTCTGTGCCAAAGGAGAGAAGATCTTCATAACAAACATGGGTAATTTTGAGAACAAAGAGAAGAGCCTCTGCGTATAAAATCACAATAGCTCAGATTTCAGTGAGAGAAAATACTCTTGAATACATACGGTATCTGAAAACAGAAGGAGAGAGAAAAAAAACTGAGAAACAATAGATAGAGGGCTGTAGATGCAGTGTTAAGAGCAACGCTTTTCCTTTTTCACGTGTCATGCTTCACCCACCTCCCTCCTTCCTCCTCCCATCCTCATGTGCCTCTGACAGGCTCTGTGTGGGTGTGCATAAGAGAAAGAGAAGGAGAGGGAGTGATGGAGAGAAAAAGCTCTTATTTATGTAAAAGCTGACATGAGAGGAGGTGCTCAGCTGAAGCACAGAGCCTGACCAAGGCTCTATTAACTCTTTACAGTGAGAGTAATACTAATCACAAACAACTATACACTCTCCATCACAGCAGAAATAATGCAGAGCCAACTTTCAATCTCATCTATTACCACTGTGCAGTATGCCAGCAGCAATTACAATTCCCCATCTTAAATAAATCCCTGCCTCTGTACAATTACGATTTCCCTCTTTAAAACACACAAAAATGAAGCAGACATGCGCTCATTATGCTTTTTATAGATACTTTCAATCAACAAGATCAACTAGTGCTTTGAATTTAATGATATCGTCATATCTTAAATTATATGAAAAGCTGGTGAAGAGAAGAGTGGATACATTCATTGTCAAAGACACAAAAGTTGAACCAAAAAAGAAGATAGTAATTGTCTCAACAGGTTGTTGTTTGTCAGCTAATTTAGGTAATTATTTCATTACAAGCAAACACCGAGTGGAATTAGTATTCCAGCACACAATAATTCATCATCCTTTGACGCTGTTGCAGACACAAAGGGATTTAGGAATGCTGTTTACCATTTACTCATTGGATGAAACAACGACAAGCAGATGCGACAGATTCATGTCCTCTCTATTGGTAATGGCAGCACTTTACCACTTTCAACCAGATCAGGCTCAGCACATCCGATGAAATATTAGAGTACAGTGGGAGGTTTGAAGATTTTCTCCTCAATACACTTTCAGAGCATACTGTATGCTCCTAATTTTAAAGAAGTAGTAGTGGTTCAGTGTGCAACCAGGCTTCTTCTGTAAAACATCAAACACTACAATACAATATGTCCCTGGGAGAACTGTGGCACACAAATACATTGTGGGACAGAGTGGATAAAGTAAAGTTCAAATACATGTTTTTTAGGGTAAACATGCTTCAGATTTGCTCAGACAGAGCTTGGATGTTTTTGGTGTCTTGTAATGAAAAGTGCCATGTACTGTATCTTGTCATCAGTCAGGCCTCATTCATTTTTCAGATACTGCTAAGGCAACATAATTATCCAGAGATACCAAGTAAGGAAACAAAATGCAAAACTGAGAGTACAAGACAAAACCAATACAAAATCAGCAGCTTACATTTGGCAATGTTTGTTCAGTTGTACAAATTTGCCTTGTAATACACAATTGAGAAAGCTCTATGTTATTATCTTTCTAGTGAAGACATGCTTCTTTCTGCCAATTCAACATGCATGATGGGGTAAGCATTCAAAGACTGTGCCTCTTTCTGTCACAAATTGTCTTCTAATCATTCTTAGTGAACTTCTAATGGTAATTATCTGCATAAATGCCTTTTACATCACAACAACCTGGAGCTGTTTCCAAGCAGAACAAGAGGATTTGGATATTTATCAGATCATCATTTTGCTTTCATAAAACAAAAAGGTAGACTAAATAGATATGCTTTGATTTTATGAAAATACTGGTTTTCATAATCTGATATTGGGATCGCTCATCCTCGGCTCCCGGGGCTACACTATGAAACTAATTTGTTGGCTCATCTCATTCCTCACTTACATAATCGACTGATATAATCAATTTTATGGGACAACAGATGGATGAAATCTGGTATCATCTTCTTCACTTCAGCCAGTTTCCTGATGAAAATTGCTTTTAGCTCAGGTACAGAGTGAACTGACATTCTGTGCTGAGAAAAGTACATGGACAAATGTTGAATTTAAAAAATGGATAATGTTCCTGTTGAATCACAAGTGACTTCCTTTCACAAACATTTAAATACATTCTCACAGATTCACAGTAGCACAACAAAGCACTGTGGGCAGGACTGAAACAGTAACCTACTGCTCTACTAATGCTGGCGTGAGAGCCTCCCTGATGGACTTACAACGGCCCAAAATGTCAACCCTCGGCCTCTTTCCCCTCCCCTGCTGAACTCAGTTATTACTGATTAATAATACAAGGCTTAAGACACACATACACAACAGACTTCCGACACACACCCGCTCCTCCCTGTCCTCTAACTTCCCACAATGATGGGGGAATTATCTCATGCAGTGGGGAACAAATTTGCCAGAACACA
>JAUBNQ010000026.1:16415849-16428735 GCA_032353495.1 Ctenopoma kingsleyae | reverse complement strand
AACAAAAACGTGTGGGGGCCATTTTGAACTAGAGGTCTCACAACTGTTAAAGGGACCGGCCAATAAGAGAGCAGATGGCAGCAAGAGTGCGCCCAGATGGGAATTTCTGGCCAGAACAGCGAGATTGGTGCAGAAACACCCTGACACTAAGTGCTGAGGAATCTTTAAACAACCAAAGTGAGTCAGCATGTTGGTGTTGATGAGTCCCGCATAATGTTGCAGACAGGACCACGACATGGCTTTGGGAACAATTATAGAAGTTTGCTATATTCGAGTCACAGTACAATAAGCTTTAATGAGCAAGTTAATGATTGGTTTATTCTAACCAATTAAGGGGCTTTGATATGGCGCTTGGGGGAACATTAGTCATCAGACAGCAGGCAGCCGCCAGGAATCATCTAGGATCTACTTCAAGAGGAGCTTGATTGTAATAATGACTGTTTGGAGGCTAAATATTCACCTTTCACTCTAAATGGAAATCATCAAGCTGTGTGCACCGCAAACATTATATAATGCATGATTCTTTTCATTTCGTCACAGTGTATTTTGAGCTGAGCATGTTCATTTTAGAATATGAGTAGCCTCTATCCAAGATTATAAAGGAAGTTATCTTCATTAATTCCTTGTGGTAACATTTTGAAGATGTTTTACAAAGACATCATTACCTAATCCTTCACCCAAACTGTTCAGTTAAAAGACAGGGACAATAATCAATCTTGGTGGTTGCAATAATAAAGAAGCACCCAAGGAGAGCTATCTCTCCACCTGAGCCATGAGTTTCATTGCTATACAAATATTTTTAAATCTTTTCAATGAGTACAACTAAGCCTGGATTTGTAGCTCCCTCACCACACTTCTTTTGGATGGATATGCAACATAAACATTTTTTTAGATGGAGCTTTCTCACTGTCCCTGATGATTTTTGAACACAGAATTGAAAGGATAAGATTACTGATACTATGCATTTTTGTTACAGACAGTGACTTTGTATGTGGGGCTGACTTAAAATAAATTGTGTGCTCATAATAATGACAGAACATGTCACCCAGTGAAGTAGTGTGTCTTACTGATAGCTTTTGGACAAAAGGCTGGTTCTTTGTCAGACAGGGACAAGCTGCAGAATACATATAGGGGTTTAGCAGATCAATTCACTGTTAGGTTTGAACTGTTCATACTATCTTTTGACAATAACAGAAATATCACTACACTGATCCTTTAACATACAGTATGTCTATCCAGTAGTAGTAGCTCACATTGGTCCTGTGGTTTATTTACACACTGACGTCCCCTGTATGCACTTAAGCTACTACTTAAGCTCTGTTTTACCTTTACTATCCAGGATTGTGACTGACTTCATTAATATGGTAAATTAGGTTGATGTTAGCCAGCAGTCTGTACCATTGCAGGATTCCTGCTGCTCTCGTACAGTAGATTTTTATTATGTAGACAGTTTTATTTTCTCTGTAATGATTCACAAACATTCTTTATCGAGTCTACTTGTGTTGCAGCTTTAGTTGGTTTATAGGGCTCTGTCACACCCTTTGAAGAGATATGTTTAAATCTCCATTTTTATCTTCTAGCTTCTAGAGCAGTGTGTGACACTGGGGTATGAGCACAGAGAGTACCCATAGCCTCAACATGGGATGTGCCCTCAAAGATTTGAGGACATTCAAAAATAGGGTTGTAAGTATATTTTTATCTGCATTTTGACATTTGACAATCATAGTAAGTATAAAATAGTATTGCTGTTTAAATAAATTTTGAAGAATATGTATTTCTTCCATCTGTTTTCTTTGTTATCATTTTTACATATCCATCTACATACATTTAAAATATGAAACCAAGTGTTTTTGATTCGTATATAAACTTACCTTTGAGGTTTAGTTATGACTTTGTTGAACCATTGTCACAGACACTTCACCATAGCACCTGATGGTATAGCTGTTGCCATCTGTGAACTCCTGCTCATACATTTACAACTAATATGTGTCAATTTCTAATCACTAATGATTAGTACCTATATTCACTGTATCCAGTGCCACAGTGGTCCCACAGGTGTCTGGGACAGCATCCTTAGCAACACATGGTGTCATACTGTATGTATGTACAGTCTTTTAATCTATTTTGGAAAGTCTGCTTCTGTGTCATCATCCATGTTCAGTATTTCTCTTAGATGACAGTGTGTGCTCTTTGTTCTGGCTGTGTCTCATGACGGGTCTGCAGTGTGCTGTGAGAGTCTCGGGCTGCGTCACCACTGACTGTAATGGCTGAACACTGCAGGGTGGAAAAACCACTGCAGTCTGCATTTATGTATGCCTTTTTTGTTCTAATAAAATAGAAGGAAAACACACAATCTGAGACATTATATCAAGTAAAATAATCTCAGTTTGTGTTTTGAACAAATTGTTAATATTTTTTGGGTTTGCTCCCCATTCCTGTTTAGAGAACATAGTAATACAATTGAAAAAAACAATATTAATTGTGAGTAACTTTTTTCAACAGATGATTTGTCAGATATAATATTGTAGAAAGAATGACTTTGTGATCAATAATATATTTGTACAATACTGGCCTTCAACATACCTCTTTAGTGAATACAAATTCCCATCTTAATTTAATCAGGCATAGCAGGACAAGCTCAAGGGGTCCTGTTTGGAATTGACTGTGGTGCAATACAGGTTTCATTTCCTGTTCAGAAGCCTTTCCAAAAGGCAGTGTTTTAAGCTACTGTACAAGTATCCCCATGGCAACCAGAGCTTTCCTTAAACTGCAACAAAATGGATAAAACCACAGCACAGACACAAAAAGCCATTTCTGATAAATACATCTGTAATTACAGAGGCAAATCTTTTATCTGTGGCTTGCTATTTTTTGAATGGGAGGGCTACTGTAATACTTGGGAAAGAAGGGGGTGATTTAGCCAAGACTGTTCTTCTCATTTCCATCTATTCATTTCAACCCTGTATTCCATCACTCTTATTCTGCTTCATCGACCTTATGTAAGAGAAAGGTCATAGCATATCTATTATTAAATGACTCGGTCATGGTATATTACATTATTAATCACCTCAGTGTAGTCTCTAAACACACACAGTGAGAATGCAACCTAGGTGTCGCATACATACTTGGTCAAAAATAAGCCAATCTTTTAGGATAAACTCAAAACATAATTATAGGATGAGTTAAGAGACAGGCATTTATGTCAGAATCAAAAATAAAGTCTTCACAAATTCAGCAATGTACACCCTTAAAAAAAAACCTCTCAGCACCAGTGGTTTGTCAGTGGGCAATGAAGAGGCTCTTAGTGATCAATCCATTGTTAGAAGAAAAACTGAACATGAATGACAATGCTAAACTCTAAATACCAAATACGTCCTTTGAGGGACTAGAACAAACAGCCTTTGTGTAGTTGATATGATTGTATAACATTTGACTGAGCCACCTGAACTGTCAGCATATCAGGGCCATAAAAGCAGCACAGAAGCAGAAATGTACTGTGAAAGCACCGCATGGGGCAGCGCAGCAAGAGCTCTGAGACACCCGCCCACCCTTCCTGAATCAGCCGTTTCTGTGGCGACCAGATCGGAGGGGGGTGGAGGGAAGTGCAGTGTGAGGAAAAGAGACAAACATTTGAAAGCCAGTGGGAGAAACATGAAGGGACGGATAGATTGATGGACGGATGGCTGGATTAGGGGACAGATATATTGGTGATAAAGGAATGTGGCAGGGTCATTGGGGAGCTGGGGCTGATGCCTTAACATCACAGTCAGTGACAGACTGACAGTCAGAGGCAAAAAACACTAGCATCCACAGTAAAAGAAACAAAAACACTGGGGGGATTTTTCACTCTCAGTGGCAGCCCAGATCACGGTCATGGCTCAGGGGTGTAAACCATCTACACATTGACAATGTCGTTCTGTGAAATCTCAGTCAGCCACATGCTTCCATCCAAAACGCTGTATTTCTTTGTATACAAATGAAACAGGCTTCAAGTAAGCCGTGGCAGATTAAGACTTACATCACAGGTAAACTTGAAAAGAACTGAAGTTGATTCAACAAGTTGTCCACTGGAGGAAATCATTCTGGACCCACCTGCTGATTCCCTGCGGTACACACTCACGAGCTGCCATTACACACAGATTACATCCCAGGATGCAACAGTACGAGCAACAAATGTTTCATGCTAACATGGAGGAGAAGGTGCTGAATTTGGAAATGTTTCGTTTGGATGACAGATTAGATTAGAAGAGAGCTTCATAGCTCAATAAAATGATTAAATCTAACCTCAGTCATGGCCAAAGCAGTTAGTAAAAAACATGTAAATAGATACATCACTCAATAAGTGAACATGTCATCAACTCGTAACAAAATCAGAAATACAACTTTTTATCAAATTATAATGAAATCTTATAATCTTTCTGAATTGATGGATCACCGAAATGACGTCAGTCCTAATTTAGAAATCAAGCCAATATGTTGAAAACCTTTGGATAACACTTTGAACTGAGAATATTGTTAGAATCATGTAGTACAGTGATTGCATCCTGTCAGTGCTACAACAATTAGAGAGGGATGCAGTAGTTCTCTTGCGCAGTTGAGACAAAAGGCTCACACTAAGCTGAAGAGAAAACAGCACAAATCTAAAATGTAAACACCTACAGATTTTCCTGACAGTTGTCAATAAACTGCTGTGTCCACACACACTATGAACCAAAATA
Source organism: Ctenopoma kingsleyae (assembly GCA_032353495.1). NCBI lineage: Eukaryota > Metazoa > Chordata > Actinopteri > Anabantiformes > Anabantidae > Ctenopoma > Ctenopoma kingsleyae. The sequence continues at coordinate 16,424,017 of JAUBNQ010000026.1, read as the reverse complement.
TGTGCACAATCTGTGTTCTATCAAATTCTCTTGTCCGCCTAAAGCGCAGCATCTGAGATGGCACAGTCTTCTTTGTTTTTTTTTTTTCTGTTTCTAAACAAGACTGAGACAACAGTAGCAGATCTGCAACAGTTCACACTCCACCCACTCTCTCTTTCAGGGACACATGGATCTACACATGGGGAAACGGGCACGAAATCAGGCAGATTCACTCCTATCAGAATCCCTGGTCTTTTTCACTTCCACAGTTATGAGGCAAAACAAACCTCCATACGCACTAACACTGATGCAAACATACATGTAATAACACCTCTGCCCGCCACATCCATATGTACTCAGTAATGGTGGATACGTGGCGTTACCTACGAAAAAAACTTTCATCAGTCCATGATGGTGAATCAATAAATACCTGCTGCAAACACTCTAAGACTTTTTTAAATACAACAGTTAACCACATTTTGTCAGTAAAAATCATACAAATAATCATACTGAACAGTCAAGTCAAAATGGCACTGCGCTGCTGAGAGTAAATCATCACAAGGCTGTTGAGACTCACCTGTTTGTGTGGCTGGTGTCAGAGTCCCGGGGTGCGATGCTGCTCAGACAGCGACAGAGATGCACAGGGACTGGACTGAGTCACTCACACTGGACACATACCAGAGGACCGAACAGCTCTGCTCTGCACTGCACAGCTCACAGTGCGCTCTCCTCTTCCCTTTGAGTCTCAGAGACAAACAGCAGCTGTGCCTCTGCTGCTTCTCCCTCTCTGCCTTTCACACGTATGTACTATAGCAGCAAGAGAGAAGACTGGGGGGGCTGCAGGCTCAGTGATCAGCACAAGTCTCTCACACTCTCTCTCTCTCTCTCTCTCTCTTTCCTTCAGGCACTGTGTTGCTCCTCACGTCTGGCTACAGGCTGCTGTGGCTGGGGAGATGAACAGAGAAGCAGTGAGAAAGAGTATATAGATTAACTTGACTCCCTCTGCAAGTATTTATGTTGTGTGTTTCTGTGTAAGACACAGCACACTCTGACAACAATGCACACAAGCGTACACAAGCTCAGTGGAAGAAAGCTTTACTCTCCCGCTCCCCCTTTTCACAACCACCTACCCACCCACCCATCCACCCGCTTCTTGCCAGCCCCACACCAGCCTGTTCAAATGAGTCATCAGCTATCAGCCAATCGTACAGCAGCACACTGTCTCTGATTAGAATAACAGGAGTATTTATGCACTCTTGTTCTGAGGAGATGAAAATGAAATGGAGAATTGTCTTGGAAGACTTGACATACTTTGCTCTGGACAGGGAAAATCAGGTGAAAATCGCAACAGGATTTATTTAAGATAATAAGAGTAAGTCACAGCAAATATTTTCCCAGTTCTCCTTAAAGGCTTTATTTAATGGGCTAAACTATTATTTTACATAATCTTTAGTAAGAAAGGAGGTATTGATTCTGTTCTCAACTAATTTAAGTACTTTAACTACATGGAATACAGCATAACGATATAAGGATTAAAAATGTACAGTGTTCATCACTGCATCACTCAGGTGTGACTCACTGTTGTATACAGTATGATTCATTCTATCAAGGCTGCAGCCGCATTTGAGTACAACAAGGATCGACCTCTCTAACTTTCCTGAAAAAATGAATACGATTACTAAAATAGAGCCCAAAGTCACTGCTCTGCTACTGCCGAGTGCAATCTGTAACTACGCACTGATCTGTGATGTGTACTGACTGTCGTGGCAAGTGCCCTTCTGTTCTGTAATGTGGGAAGAGTTATTTTGGGCATCCAAGGTTCCAGAAGTTAAACTCCTGGTTATTTTCCACAGAGATTTTCATTTGGATTTACGTCCTTCTGGTTGTATCATGGGAACAAATAACAAGCAACTGTATTTAAAAGAAAAGCGGTTTACGTCCCTACTGTAGATGTGAGTGTGCACAAATACTACCAGGAGTGTCCAAACTTGTTTGGCTGATGGTTATGGAGTGTGTCACATTACATTTAATAAATAAATCACAAAATATATATTTTTAAACAAAATTGAAAATAAATTCATTAAATAAATAATAAATGATAAAAAACATAGGATCCATAGATGGTCCCTTCAGACATTTTTTACGGTAGGATTTACATACATATGCACAGTTTTACTGGCATTGTAACCAAACCTAAGCCTCACAGAAAATTAATGAATCAGTGTACTTAACTGCCAAAGCCGGGACGCGAACTCAGAACCCTGGCAAGATAACACGTCTCCCTACCAGCTGAGCTAATACAGACAACAAGCCTCATGCCTCGTATAGCGTTTTTTTAAGATATGATGTGTGCAGTGATTGTTGCTGCCGGCTGGTCTGATCTGGTCTGAGATGCCCGGAGCCGTTTATTTTTTTATTCCAGCCTGTCCCGGGCCATAAATAATACATTTTAAAACCAGAACCGTGTGCCGTATAAAACCTGGCCGCAGAGCATAAATGGCCCGGGGGCCGGACTTTGGACATGTCAGCATTAGATGATCAAAATTAACTACAGAAAACTGAATTAGAGAGAAGTGCCATTTTTAATTGTGCATAAGTTATGTACAATTTATGTGAAAACTAGAGTGTAAGAGTCTTAGTGGGTAAATGATGTGACACTCATTTTGTGTTTAGTTAAATATAAAATAATAGATAATAAACAAGAATAATAAAATAAATATATAAATAATAATTATATTATAAATAATAAATATTGTAAATAATCATTTTAAAAAATCAAATATGAGAGTATACGCATTGAGCCATACAGGTACAACAACTGTGAGTCAAATTGTTTTAACAAACGTAGACCTCAAACTGTGGAGGTCGAATAGCACAGCCTGTCATCTCTGGTCCCACAAGAGAAATTATATGAGCCACAGGGTGTGAAGGTGAGGAAATACAGCCAAGGTAAATGGGGGGGCCAAAGAGATCAATAGATGATCATCTGAAAGCAGAACTGCAGGAAAAAGAGAAGTATGTGACTCAAAGAAATGCTGCAGTGTAGCTCTTAAAGTCATTTCCTCTCCGCTAATTTCAGTTGCAGTTAATGAAAATAGATGTGAATATAGTATATCCTGAAGTTTATAAAGCTGAGCCATGCACATTTCAAACATGCATTTCTTATCCTCAAATTTCATAATTTCCAAAATATTACTGTGCTCAAGGGCCAAATTAATTTATTTTGGTTCAAAGTAAGTGAATAAACTAGAGGAGGAGGAATAAATGATGAGAATGTAATGACTTTTTTTATTTAGTAAAATACCTACAAGACATGCTGTATATGAATGAAAGAATGACCGCATGACAGTGGTGAAAGAAGTACTCAATTTTTTTACTTTTTTTTTACATCAACCTGACACTGGACTTACAGACATACAGTGAAATATCTGCATAGATATACAGTGGCCAATTCTCAGCAAGCATTAGTCTTATATTCCAATGGCACATTGTGTTGCTAATGCAAGTCTATCTACTAATAATAAGCTAACTGATCAAAAGCTGTTTATCTTAGCGCAGCTGAAAACTGTTGGGCTCATTAAAGAAGCAATAAAACTGGTTTAAAAATAAATAAAACTTTCAATAGCAATAAAAAATTCTTCTGAACTTATTAGCAAGTAAATGAAGGCTATTCCATGAAAGATGTTGCCAAGAAACTGAATATCTCATACAACACTGTGTACTACTCCCTTGACAGCGCACTGCAAAGGCAGCTCTGTCTCCTAAAAATTACGTTCGTATTCAACTAAACTGCAATCCCGATTACGTTAACATCATATGTTAACAGATCATATGTTCACAGTTAACGTAAACGACAAGTCGGAAATATGTTGATACACACATTTCAACATCCAGACGAGTGAGTGCAGCGTTATCAAAATGTTTTATGGTTGTGATCAGGCATCACAGCAGTGGGTTAGGGTCAGAGAAAGACTGTGGGCTGGTTAATGGATAAAAATGTCACTTCACATAGTCGCTTCACACACACAACGTGCACGAGCATTTTTCTAAGCCTAACCTCAGTACTTTTCTTGCCTAAACCCAACATCACGGGGAACTATGGTCTTGAATTCAGGTTTCCCTCATGTCAGTCCTGCACAGTGAACACCCTCCATCCACCCTTTGCATTTGTTGATGTTATTTTTTCTCTATATATTTTTGCATCAGATAAAATACAACAATTTAATAATTACAAATAAGACACAAATATGCTGAACTTACAATAAGTGATCATGTAATGAGTTATGAAAATATATGAATGTATTAAAGTATGTATTAAAATAAAAAAAGACTCAGAAACATAGATTTCCTACCCTCTGTACTGTCCACGAATGCCTCACCAGTGCTGTTGTGAGAAATACCACGCAGTAGATAACCAGGCATCAATCATAGTGGGGGCTCTGTGATGGTCTGGGCTGCTTTGGTGGTGATAAAGTAGGAGATTTGTGTAGGATAAACGCAGTCTTGAAGAAAGAAAGCTATTACTACATTTTGTAATGCCATGCCGTACCTGTGCATGATGCCGGACTGGAGCCAGTTTCATCCTACAACGGGACAACGACCCAGAGCACAGAATGATTTAGGGTAGAAACAGTCAGCTGCTGTTCTGTCTATGAAAGAGTATCCAGCACAGTCATTGCAACCCTATTGAGCTGTAATTGCAGCAAATTGAGGAATCTGCATAAAAATGATAGTTGTCCAATAAATGTAGTGGTGTTAAAGTATAAAATAAGATACAACAGCAGTAGAGGGGAAATAGGACATGTAAATTTAATCTGTATTTGAGTGCAATATTTTAATTCATATACAGTATATAGTTACTGCTACTACAGCAGAATAAACTCAGAACAGCAAGACCAAAACAGAATTCTGAAAAAACTCATTACGCTGTTTTTTCTTTTTGAGTTAACGTCACAGAAGATGAATGTTGCACTGACATCGGCCTCAACTGCCTCTAGTCAACAAACTCAGTAAAAGATGCCAATAATTTGGGCAGCTGCTTGTTAAGGATTGTATCAAACTTTCAGAGGACATTTGTCATAATGTCTCATAGCTGCTGCGGAGAAGCACATGGACTTAACTACGACTGGGGCAGAATGTTATTCGCTTCATGGTCAAACACAGGGCTAGAAATAGGTAGTTCTCTGCTCATCCTTATACAATACTGGACCTTGTAAAAACAACTGAGAGTGATAGATGGCATAACAACAACATTAGACTGTGTTTGACATTTACAACAGAGACTTGAAAATATCAACCAGGACGTGAAGACATTAGTCATACCACTGCACTGCCTAATATTAATGGAGTAATGTTTCTCAGATCTTGACATATAATTGAACAACTTTTGGAAGGGAAATGTGTTAGAAAGACTTCAAGCTATTCATGATGTATATGAATTTTATTTATGAGGAAAAATAAAATATTATGCAAGTTGAAAGCAATTTTGATATTTTTCTGCAGATCACAATGCCAATCACGTATTTATTAGTGGCCATTGTGCACCTACAACAGCACAATGATATCAGTTGGCTTGGCTACATCTTCCACATTACTTTGACCTGAGCCTGATCATTGACATCTTTAAATAGATAATGTGACACTTTCCTCAAGTAATTTTTGTGACATTTCTGGGTAAACAAGATTGAATTAAAAGGATTTCAGTGATGACTGTGTGTCAAAAGGATGCCATTCACCTGCCATGAAAATGTCAGCAAAAGCGGACACAAATGCAATAACCTGTCTAAAAAAAGGAAAATCAAATACACAATAGATTATTATGAACAGAATCACTTTGTCAAGGCTCTCACACCCATATGGTACTCAGCTTCCTTCTATGTCATGTTTTCACCCACAGCTCACTCCTCGTCTCCCTTGAGGACCTCCACATCTGATACCAGTATACTGATGTTAAATACCCCGAGCAACGGGTAGTGGCATCCTGCCATACTTCATTTCAGTTACTGAGGGAATGTCTTTGCTCTAGGGGACTATGAGTAAGACTCATGGGGGTTTTATCTGCTCCATCACTGTGCGGTGTCAGGGAATGACAAAAGCTGTCAGGACCTAACCCTACAGGCTTTATTTTGAAAGTAGTGTAATGAAGTGTGTGGGTGATATTTGTAGGTGTTCAGTGGGATAAAAACAAACACAGTTTGTGTGGCTACATACATGTATGTTTTACTGCAGCTCACTATGACATAGTCATAGCGAGAAAATGTATTTAGACTTTTAATAGACTAATGACCCATTGTGCTGGGTAAGCAGTGTTAGTGAGGTGATGAGGTCAATGGAGAAAGGAGATGATGAGGATGACAGTGATGTGTTGCCTCTATTAGAGCTTGCGTCACCGTGCTTGCCCTTTGATTTGATCACACAACCAGTTCTACAGCGTGATAAGCAGGACTCTCATCCTTCACTGTCACTGCCACAAAAAGACCTGACACTCAGACTTTCTCTTCAACAAAGGCCTGATTAAATACACAACAAACACAGATTAAATATAAACAAAACACACAGCTGTACTGAAAAAAACGTGTTTGGTTTAATGGAATTATTTCCTACCTCTGAGAAATAGGACACTCTTTGAGGTGAATCTTTATTTGTCTCTTTTATTTGCTGTATCTGTTCTCTCCCCTCACTTTGACCACACATCCCTTTAGCTTGAACTTTGGACCAATCAGGATTCAGCGTAGTGATACAATAAATCTTATTTTGTCATTCCCAAAGACAGATATCTAGCAAACATCATGACATATTGTACAGTCTGGCTTGAAGAGATATATCAATCTAGATTAGATCTATCACAGAATAAAAAACATATCAGCATCATATATATATATACATATATACTCATCATTCCTGATCACTTACTGACTGATGGTCAGGCTGACATAGCCATCTCAAAAGCAACAACGCTACTGTTGTGAAAGATCTAATGCGGCGTTATATACTGTTAGTCAAGTAATGTGTTACAATTATTCCTTATCAAGTAAAAACGTCTGTTGTAGCTGTTAGGTTCATGTAGCCTAAAAGCAATGGCAAGAATTCCCTCACTGAAACCACATTCACCTGAGACCAGATACAATTCACACGAGACCAGATACAATTCACACTAGTGTGCAAAGGGTGAATGACTGCCATCCCCTTCCCAGCAAATACAGAAAACACAATGCAGGCGAAGACAAACATGAAAAATACTTATTTCCTCTGGGTGGAAACACATTTTGAAGTAGAAGTGAGGCCTGAGACACATTATGTTCAGTTTTATTTGGCCCTCCTGTTTATAGATGACCTTTTCCATCTAAACAAAACATCACCATTTCCAGATAGCGCTGTTCTGTGCCAAGAAGTGTGAATATTCACAAGGTGTATCAGGACTATGACGGAGTGATTATATCCCAGTGTCCCATTTCCAATTACCATGCCTGCTTTTAGCTGACAAAGTTCTGTGTTTTTTTCCTGAAAATATCAACTGTTGTCCTACAATCAATGTTTTATTACTTTTTATACTGTTTGAGACCCAGTTGATAAAAAAAAAATCCACTTTATTAAACATTCTTGTGGTGTGTGACCAGATGCGTTTATTAAATGAGGTACAAGCCAATGCATGGAAACTGATGCAACTGACTAAAGTTACATCTGCTACTTCAGTTATTTGACTATTCACACTGATAAGTGTTGCACATTTACGGTCTTTGTAAGTCACTTGGCATTAGAAAAAGATTTTTTAAAATTATGTCTTACTATATTTCATGTTTAAGTGTTATGTTTGAGTCAAGAGAATATGCATTAAAATATGAGCCATTTTACACTGTTGTTCAATTTGAGGATACTATGGGTGTTGTCTGCATGATTAAGGAGTTAACACTCTCGGTCATAACTACTCATGTTTAAGACCACTAAGAGCTTCAGAAGATGAGCCATTGATTCCCTATTGGCTCAGTGCACCACAGCCGCAATATGTGAGGAAGAGAGTCACGCAGCAAAGATAATCTACTTTCATGGACCAAGAAAAGCATTTGGATCATAACATACAATTGGAAAAGAAGATTTTGGTAGAATTAGAAGCTTGTGCTAAAACCTCAGCTGTATAGTACATTTATACACATAAAAAGTTTGCTGATGTGCACACGGGTAAAAAAAAACAA
>JAUBNQ010000026.1:16402719-16415749 GCA_032353495.1 Ctenopoma kingsleyae | reverse complement strand
GAATGCTAAAACATGCCTTCTTCTCCTTACTTATTATAAACAACATTCTCCCTCCATGACCTCTCATGTCTTTCAACTATTTTCAATCCATTCACATCTCCTCCGCATATTCCCATGTTCACCTGTTCCCTTTAAAGCCCCCGACTGACAAACAGCAGTCATCCACAGGGACTCCATGTTATAATGTCGTAGAGCAGAGTATGTCAACTAGCAGACGTCTTTATGTGTTATCATCCTTTATCTAACTCCCTGGTTACTGAGCTGTCATTTCCTCTCCAAAAAGAAGACTCAATTGAAAGACTGGCACAACGCAGACATGCACATGGGCACAATACTCTGCAGGAGTGCACTTTGAGTGAAATTACAGTTACACAACAGGAAGTGTGCAGTAAAATACATACAAGATGATGAACAGTCTGCCTTCCTGTATGTTTATTATTTCCAGTTTGAAAATCCCAGCAGTTGTTTTAGGTGAGACTTTTTTACTAAAGCAACAAAAAACCTTTGTGTTGAAATCTTTCATTCAAGGAGCATGAAATTAAAATGAATAACGCAATGAATGACAGACAAGGTCTCTGGCTGTTTTTCTTTCAGATGCCATCCTTGTTTCATCCCGTGCTGCTTTCCATCTGCCACAGTGTGAAAGATCCAGTCTAGGTGCACTTATTGATCTTTTCTTTAACATCCCTTGGAATGAGAGAAAAAAAAATCCACTGAATGTGAATATTTCCTGCACCAGATTCTTTGTTTATTAACAGAAATGAAAAATTATTGCTAAATGTGCATATAGCAGCACAGCACTACATCAACAGCGTGGCGACGTGAAGACAAGTCACATTCACTTTTGCTGGAAGTAATTAGACAAGACACTTCATGACAACATGTTCAATAGAGACTGGAAGCACATGGGCACTGTGTGCAGTCCGCCCTCTTTTCCTATCTGTTACCATTTTCACAAGATGCTGCCATCACATGAAACACACAAGAGGCTAATAAATGTCTGTCGACTTTGCTTTCTCATCTCTGGCCTTAAGTGCAATAACAAGTCTAATAAAAGCAAAGCTACAAAAGCCTGAACTTTTAACTATAAATGCACAAATTGCCCCAAAATGTAAAGCTGCACTAAATGAATCGTTGATTTTGATCCTCTGTGCTGCAAAATACAGTAAAAGAGCAAGTTACATCTGGGGAGATTGCTGATTTTTATCATACAGCCATTTGCCTCTAATATGAGGGCTGTAAATCGCCTCTTATTGAATCTCATATACTGCATGTGTTCAGAGTCTGCAACTCCAAACCCTCCAATCCTCTAATAGCATGATACTGAACAAACAAATTCCTCTATACGTTTGAGCAATTAATGTACAGAGGACAGAAGCTGCCCATATGTTCTGTATGAATCAATTTATGCTATTAAATAGGATTAAGCACACTGAATTGATGAAAGCCGACTCTAATATGCTTTCCACAATATGCTGCACTGAATTATGTGAAACATAGCATTAAACAGATCAGGATAATGATTTCTATATGAGAGTTATGAAACTGTCAACATTTGCATTTCTATTTCTGTCTGTTCTGGGGCATGTTTCCATGACGGTCATGGATTAACAGCTTCAGTAGGATGTTACCTCATCAAGCAGGAAGGGCAGGTCACCCAAATAATGTTACACCCAGGGTAGAGGGGTCATATGATACTGTCAGTGGGGAAAAGCTCAGTCATAGTCCCTGCTAAATAGGCTTTCTCAGTCATACCTTTTTCTGAGTTTCATTGCAATTTCCTCATTTGGGTAAAAATACAGAAAATTGCATTTTATACAGTCAGGATTAATGAAATAGTCTCACAATGTCCTGTAACATATGCAATAAATAGTGAAAGCATCTCCCTTAATCAGAGCATAATTGCCAAAATATTAACTGCGCTAGTTTGGCAAAAAAAAAAAAAAATCAAGGTCCACTTTCTACTCTAGAAAGAATTTTGTAGAATTTTCTGTTTCTGCATAAATATGATGTAAAACACCAATGCCCACTATCAGAAAAACATTGAATAACAATGGTGTCCATGGCAGAAGAGGAAGCCACAACACTGCTGTACAGTTTGCTCAAAGCCATGTGGATAACCCAAAAATGCTAATAGAAAATGTTGTTTGGATGGATGAGACCAAAAAGAGGTTTTTTTTTCTATTATTATTATTGGTGACAATAAAATACTGGATTCCAGCATAAGAAATGTATCCCATCTGTGAAACACGGGGGACGTAGTATCATGATTTGAGCCTGTTTTGCTGCCTAATGGACCAGGATGACATGCCACTGTTAAGGAAACTATGAATTCTGAGAGGTACAATCAAATTCTACAGGAAAACACTGAGGTAGCCATCCGTGAATTAAAGCTCATCAGAAAGCAGATCATGCAGCAAGACAACAATCTCAAACACACAAGTCATTCTACCAAAGAGTAGTAAAGCAGTCAGTGTCTTCACCTTAATCCTTGATGCTGTGGAAGAACCTGAAACAGGCTGTTGATGCAAGTAAGTCAACCAACATCCCTGAAGCTGTTCTGTAAAGCATAAAGAGTTAAAATCTCTCAAACCTACTTTCCATGACTTTGCTATGAGGTTGATTGCTTAAAAATTGTGTTTGTACTGTGATGTGTTATTTGCTGTAATTATACATATTATACCCATGGGTTTATTGTAGGTCATATGTTGATTGTAGCCTGTTTTCTTAACTGTCTGGTTAATTCTCAAGTCTGTTCTACTGAGACACGTTTAGTGGGTTAGTGCATTATTAATGACAAATACACTGGAAAGATAAGACGACATGTAGCCTACCACAAAATGATAAAAAATAGTCTACACTATAGATTTTGCTGCACTGTTTATACTAAGATATTGCTCTATCATCCATTTTGACTCAACAGGTTGTCAAACGATTTACACTATAAAATATACAGCAATAGAGGATTGGATCACTTACCCTCACCATGTGAATGCAGACCTAGCGTGACATTGTTCTTTAACTGTACTAAATTGTTGTGTTTTGTTTTTCATCGCATTAAGTTCAAAGTCCAGCACCTACTGTGTAAAATATCACACTAATTAAGGATGATTACTTTTTGCAACTGGAGCTGCAATTTTGCTGTGAGTACAAGCTGTGGCAAATATGATTGAATGAACCTCCCTTTCTCCCTCTCTCTCTTTCTCTCACGCATAACATCATCTCAGAGCATCAGTTTAGATGACTTGAAAAACAATATTTCATGTAGCTGAGTAAATGTTTTATTTTGTGCTAGTTGACATCAAAGGGCTGTACTGCCACTGAAGCCCAGGCGGCTGCCACCACAGGGAATGGCTTAAGTGGAGATAAATCCTTCCAGATAAATTTCTAAAACATGCTTGCTCCAGAGACGTCCCCCAACTGTACAGTAACAAGAAGCATAAACATTCAGCACTGGAGGATTTGTCATTTGAGGTTACATTGCTTGTACAGTTGCCACTATTGCTGTTGAAGAGGCTTGTAGTGTGTTTATGCTAAAATAGACATGTAGTCCTAACGAAACATCGCAGCTTTTGGTCTACTTTTCTTGCTGTTTTTGAAATGCACACAGAATCATATGAACTACATAACTACGTATAAAAGGATTAAGTATGAAAGAACAGATAAAGGACCTCAAGCTGCCATGTTGTATTTAATATTCTAATATCTCTTCGATAAGTTTTTCTGTCAGATGCTTTTTGAGCCACTGGGGTTTTTTTTTCATATTTTGGTGGAACAAAACCAACAGTAACAGTTACTGAACCACTGAATATGGTACATAAACCCATGATTTGTTTATGCAGGCCCAATGAAAGCCAGGATAAGGCCAGAGCAAGGCATGAATTAAGTCTGTGTTACTGACAAGAGCTCATATGGTGGGTGTCTGGAATATTTAACTGGGCAGACTGATACTCCATAAGACCCTGAGCTCAGCAGACATGAGAACACTGTTTGACCATGATCTGTGAGACACTGTCATTTTAGCAGACAGTAAGGAGCTCTGTCTCCTGGATGAGCCCAGAGCTTTGGGGAGGTGTTGTGCCAGCAGCTTCCTAGACAAGCAACAAACAGATATGAAAGTGCAATGATTAAATTGTGCAGCAGCACAATCACAGGAACTGAGAGCAAGGGTGAAGGACAGCAGTACTTACCCACTCTGTGTATGTGAGTACTAACACTTATGCAACTAAGTACTGGATGATCATGTTAGCATTTGGGTTATCCAGTTCTATTCCAAGCCATACCGGGATTACTGATGGGCCTATCATATATTGAAGAGGAATTATCTAATATGTACAGTGTTCTTAAATGAGCAAGTAGGATAACATGGAAGAAGCACAATTGTTAATATGTGATGGAGAGATGTATGTGTACAGTGCATTATTTTACATGTCTAAAAAGGCAGGATTAAACATCCATAATCATGACGACCACCTTTCATTTCTGACTACGGAGACAGTCTTTCAGTTCAACGCATGCACAAACAGACAGAGGAGCACACACACAGGAGCGATAAATATTCATCTGATCCAGCTTTGATCAGCCACCGCGCATAAACACATGAGGCATTCTGTAAAGAACACTTGCCTTTTAGAGACAGACAGAGAGAAGTTAAAAATGAAAGCTACATCCGTACTTGTTAGAAATAATCATCAGCTGCAAAAGCAAGGAGGGTGATTCACATAGATGTTTGTGCATTTCTGCAGCTATTTCCTGTCACTGTCTAGTGAAATCACTCATAGGAATAGTTAATCTGTCATGTGGTTAATGCAAAATTAACATTAAATCTTCAGCCTATACGGATATTTGTCCAAACAACACAGTGAACGTTGTTTCTGTATTTTTATTCTCAGTCTGCTATTGATTGATTCTTCAACACCAGAGTAAGAATTAAAAATTCAGCAAAACACTTGTGTCAAAGAAGGCTGGAACATTTATAGCTACAAATGGCTCTATGTTTGTATTTGATGGGGGAAAGTGATGCTCCACTCTACACTCAAGCAGCAGAAAATACAGATGTCAACCCAACAAAAATCAGAAGACATGTAGAGCTGAAGCCTGGCAAATACATAATGTACAAGGCAAGAAATGCCAGTGAATGTATGATTAATAAGAAACATGGGGCAGGAGGTTGGGCTGGAGGAGGCGAAACAGCAGCAGCTGTGTGTAGCAGGTAGAAACAAACTACATAAACAGGCACAGCAGCAGTAATAACCAGCAGGTTTGTTTAGCTGCAACTGCCATGATTATCCCCATTACTGAATAATCTGTCTTTTTTTTATTGATGGATTATTAATTGGCAAAAACATAGATTTATGAGTGTCAAAGCTGGGGTGTGTGTTGTACGCCACGGTGCTATCTACTAGTGATGTGTCGTTCGCAAATGAGCCGGCTCTAAGAACCGATGCTTTGTAGAGAGCCAGAAGAGCCGATTCCCGTCGGGGAGAGACAAATCTTCAGCCACTTTGCTCAGCCCTGCTGAGAATCCATGCAGGCAGGGATGGGACTTTATTTTGATAGGCACACAATGCAGACAATCACATGCAAAGTCAGACTAGGATCATACCATTATGTGAAAGAAGTAAAGGAGGCAGATGCTCTGAAGACAGTGGTACAAGCCAGGTACACAGAGCGACGGAGAGACTTAAATGCAAGCGCATAGGGAAAAAGTAAATAAATAAAAATAATAAATAACAATAAAAAAACCATCATAAAAACAGTAAATCTGTACATCTAAGAAGCTCAAATCATGAAGGTGAACACAGACATTCATGCCCCCAGTGAAGAGTGAAGAGCATTAAAATAATATTTTTCGTCCTGCTGATGAAACTCTCCTTCAAAATGACTCACAGATGTGTGAACAGGAGAGTGCTTGATTTTTATGCAGTGATGCTCCTCCTTACTTGCATTACCTGTTTTCATCCATTCGAAGTCACATGATTCTTGTGCTTTCACAATCAATTTCCTTGCAGGCCAGTTGCTATGCCGATCATCAGCCCCCTCTATGTAATTTAATAAACAGATTTGATGCCTTCTGGTCCTGCTGCTTCTGCAGGGAACTCTGGCTAACTAGCAGATTTCAATCAAATCTCAGCCTGTAGCTCAGACTCCTCAAATATAGCTGTCAGACTCTGTAGCCTTGAAAGAGATGCTGGAGTCTTTCATAACAGTGAGTTAGCAAAACACTAAATTCTCTTGGCGTGGAGAGATGGTTTGATCATTTTTACTGTTATCTCTGGTATTTAGGGCAGTGAAATTTCACACGAACCTACAGGAAAATTAAAAATGTTTCAATCATAAATCAAAGTAATATAATAGTGTGTCTTTTTCAGATGATTCAGATCAGGGTGCAGATGTGGTGTAAAGTCTTTGTAGCCTCTCTCCAGTCACACCCCTTAGGATCCCAATATATCATCTGCTGAGCAGCCTGCACTAGTTCCTGCTCCTCATTAAGTAAATGAAAGCTTTAATTGGAAATTGTGTTAATTCTCTGATATGTTTGAAACTCTTCCTATCACCTCCTCGAAATTGGCGACACATTTGATAAATTTGGGGAGGCAGCTTCACTGACGCTGGTTAAATGTTCTTATCTTTGCCCACTTTCCACTATTCATGCCACATTGTCATTATGACTGCAATGGTTTAGGCCTGCAAAACTTACAAGCATGCTGGTTCACCAAAACTAATCTGTGCTGGAAAATTGGGTGAGTAGTGACATGTTGCTCATATGGGCGCACATGAATAAGATTTTTGTTCTGAACTAAAGGTAATCTTGCAGCTCACTACCACATTGGCATCATGGAGGTTTGCTCCATTCATGTCGGACACACATAATAAATATTAATACATCTACACACATCACTTCAAACAGTCCTGAAATTTAAATATTATACATGCCCCTCGCTTGACAGAACCTCCGTTTCTTTTGACCTGTGCTGTCTAGGAAACAGACACAAAACAGCGTTATTATCAGCTCTCTTGTTGAGCTTACAGAATGAATAAATGTTGACAAAGCTTTTTCAACAGGACAGGAAAAGAATAGTGTGGTCCACCCTAGTGCTACCAGGAGGGCATCTTGTCTGTGGTGTGATGCAGCTGTTTAAGAAAGCCACATTGCTTTCACAATGAGTGCAAAAGACATCATCTGATCCAAGTATGGATCCCCTGAACACAGCCAGTTTGTGGTTTGTCCCTCTTTGGATTACTATGCAAAAAAATACTATGCAGGCCGTATCCAAGTCAAGACAGACAAAGAGACAGTGAGGCTCTTCTGATTAAACAGTTTATTTATGCATTCTGACAATGTCTCCCCATGAACAGTTGAACCTACAAACCTTGCCATTTCAGAAATGCTATTTTGTTCCTTGACATAGGAGATTATTAGCTTCATTCTGTGAATTTCTCATCAGTATAAACTGATTAAAAATGAATCTTGAAACATGTTTTCAGTCAATCAAGCGACTAAACGTTGCATCTATAAAAGTATCTAAATGTTTATGTTAAAAAATAACTGATAAATCTGATATTTTAAAACTCTTGAGTTGTTGAGGAACACCTACCAGTTGAGGTGGGGCTAACTTGTCTGAGCATTGATGCATTTTGTTGTGTTTGGCAATGAAGCACCAACTGTGAGTTTGACTTGTCATATTTTCTGGGTGTATATTTGGATAATCATATTTGGATGCCAGGTTTGACTCAGATTTTAAAGATGTGAAGTTATCTGGTAGCTTTGGGCAGGTTTACACCACAGCCTGGCTGATTTGGACATCACCGTTTATGGCAGGTCTGGCATCCAGCAGTCACGGGTACTGGATTTAGGTCCCTGTTTGGCCAAATGCATTCATCATGTTAGAAAGAATTTAGCTAAGTGGTCTTTTTAAGAGAGCATGAAAAGCAAAGGAGAAAAACATTTGTCCACACAAGATTACAAAAGCCAACATATTGGGATCAAACCTGACCAGAGTGTTTATCTTACCAGCTGCCATGCTCTAGTTTACAACCCCAAAATCTGTGTGGCTGTTTAGCATATGAATGATGAGATATGATAAAAGGAGTTTAGAGAGGACTGATGAATATGTGTGGCTTTGAAGCGGTTGTTGTGTGATCGTGTGCAGATGAGAGCGTGGGAGGTGTCGTGTGTGTGTGGATGTGTGTCTGTGTGTGTGTCTGGAAGTATTTGCTGATGAGGGTGACATTTGTGCGCACAGTGAGAGGTTTAACCACCAGCATCTGGGTCTTCTTTCTCTAAACCCTAAAACATCAAGCCAGGAGAGGTAAAAAATCAAGCTTAGCCCAACAGTTTGGTCCTGCTACCACCACAAAGTTAGTGTGTGTTTGTGTGTGTGTGTGTGTGTGTGTGTGTCAAACTGAGGACATTGCTCATCACCTTAGCAACCAGTCGATTGAAAGATGATGAATCATGCCAAAGACTGCTAATTTCTTTGCAGTTGTCAAACATGAACAATGGGCGGTAAGAAAGAGTCACAGAAAACGTCACCATTGACAGAGTGTGTGCGTGTGTGTGTGTGTGTGTGTGTGTGTGAAAAGACTACCATAAAGAGACTGAAAGCAAGAGAAGGAAAATCAGAGCTAATCAGAGGCTAGTGACTGAAAGAAGTAACTGTTTGTACTGACCAGAAGGAGACTGTAAGCTGCTCATCACCTTTATAATTTCTTGCAACACAAACAGAATTCTTTAAAAGAAATAGGAGGCATTATGTACTCATATTCATATACCAGAGATTACTAGCTAGATACAATAAACTAGTAAACACACCATCCTGTGACCATTTCAGATGAATGTTATTAATGTAGTACGATCTGGTTTCGTTTAGTAAATGAAACTGTAACAACCTTGACCCAATGTCCTCTGCACTTTATGGTGACTGACGAATATTCCTGACGAATACCAGTCTCTGTTTACATGAAGGGAGTGTCTTAGAGGTCTGTCAAACATATGTAAGAGTGCTGACACATGGCCCTGTAAACAATAATAGCAACAATGATATACAATACGTTGATTTAATTAAAGAAACACAATTCAGCTGTAATGCACCAGGATTTGAGAGAAGCACTGCTGTTAAAGTGTGAATAATATATTTAAATGAAAGGCAATGACTGTCAAATACTGCTACGAATGGTGCTATGGATTGTGAATAATTGTACATAAGCAGCATTCTTAAGACGAACAGCTCCCACTGCTGGCAAACAGGCAACAAGCATGTGAGCGTGTGCAGCACCAGAGATTTCCAGTCAACTGGCATTAAGTGGCAAAGAAATAAATAAAGAAGAAACACGATTCAGTTGGCGTTTTCTTGAATAATCAACTCACTGCTGAGTTTTGGACCAGAAATCATAGAACAGTGCTCCATGCTAAGAGTTTAACCTCTTAAATAAGAAGATTTTTCTTTGTCAAATATGATTTGACACTAAACATTGGATGGGTATTTGTATTTAGTTTAACAAAGGAAAACATTTGAAGACATCACAGAGAGCTCTGCAAAGTTGTGATGGGCAACTTCTTAATGTTTCCTGAACAAAATGCTTACTTCTTATTTGTTTACTGTGTGTCTTAATTTTGCTACTTTATCTGGTAATAATGATAATAATGACAATGATATTGATTATATCTCTGGTGGTAGCTTCTTCTTTAGGCTCAAGACGCTACTTGGATGAATAGTAAAACATTTCGACCTAAGAAGAGTTGCCATGATTCAACTTCCATAACGTTTATAACATGTCAAAATATTCCAATGAAGCCATATATATCTCACGGTCCAAGGTAACATTTTTAGATGTCTTGTTTTGTTCAACCAACTGCTCCTAGCATAAAGATAATGCTTGGTTATATCACAGTAAAGTGTATAATTTTGGATTTTGGTCTGCTGGTGGGGCAAAACAAGATATTTGAAGATGTATCATTGAGCTGTGAAAAACAGGCATTTTCACTATTTTCTTACAGAAAATTATTATTAGATTAATCTGCGATGAAACAACTCTTAGTTGCTGCCGAAACCAAATAATAGCAAAGATTCCTAAAAACACAGTATGTGATAGAGATTTAATTGTTTGGATTGTGAAGCTGAAAATTAATCTTGACATCTTCAACAGCAGCTGATGTTAATTTTGCTCCTACGTGCCTCATGATGTATAACCTTCAGTGTGAAATGTAAGTGGGAGCTGGTGGTGTGGAATGTGCCATGTCCTGGTCACAGTGTTCCTTCTCTCTACTGGTCACTCAGCAAGATAGTTCCTGTGGGCAGAATGAGAGAGCATCACACTCTGCCCACACATTTGTCCTCTAAAAACCGCAGTCATCCTCACATGCAAAATTAAAAAAAAAAAAAATGAAGTCAGGCAGAAATGCTGTAGCTGATTGAACTAATTTTATTTGTACATTATGTAATATAAATGGTAACAATCCAGTGAGACTCTTTACTGTGTCTAAACATAGGCAGAACTGACTATCACACATCTCACAGTGAAAAACACATGTTCTCCTGTGATGGGGTTGTGCAGATTTATCACCCAAATGTTACAAAATACATATAACACTCAAAGGGCAAATATGAAGGGAAGATCACATTTAGTAACAATGCTAGTCGTTTGTTGTGTGAAATCTAATGTCAAACACGTCGTCCTCCAGATTATGTTTGCTTTACACATTAGAACACCCCCAGGTAGTGACAGTACATCGCCTGTGCTTATGTTTCTCTTTGGAGAGAAAATCATACACTATTCATGAGGCTGAATCTTGGGGTGTTATTCATTAGATGTCCTTGTCTAAGGCATCATTAAAGTCTAGGTGGATCCGTTTTATGATATTTTCACAGATAACATGTTTAGTTTGATTTTAACAAACTCTGGGGTGTTCAGTTACAGTAGTACAGTTGATTTTAGGCTGGTGACAAACCAAACAAGCAGACCAGGACTAGTCTGTGTCGTTTGTAGTCTGGGAACAAAAGGACCAACCACAGTATGTTGTGATAGATGTGGTTTAAGCATGAATTCAAAAGCTAATCAATCTGCTGCTCATAAACGGTTCAGGAAGTGATTAATATAATCAATATATATCAACAATTTATACACTGCTCAAATGAAATAAACACTTAAATCACACTGAATTATTTAAGTTGAAACTATTTACTAATTCCCAATGCATACATTGTTCAGAACAAAATCACTTAACAACCATCAATGGAAACTAAAATGATCAACCCATGGGGGGCTGTATTCAAATCACACTGAAAATCAAAGTGAAAAATTGAAATCACAGGCTTATCCAAGTTGTGTGAATTTCACCTCAACAACTCATAATGTGACTCAGAAGTGTGTATGGCCCCCGTGTCCCTGTATGCACGCTTAGCAACATATGGGCATGCTTCTAATAAGTCGCTGGATGGTGTCCTGTGGTATCTTCTTCCAGACCTGGAATCAGGGCATCAATTGGCTCCTGGACAGTCTGTGGTAGTACTTTGTGGTGTTGGATGCATGGATACATAATGTCCCATAGATGCTTGATAGGATTTAGGTCAACGGAACGTGAGGGCCATTCAGTGGCATCAATGTGTTCACCATCTGGCCCTGGGCTGTTGCGTGTGTGTGTGTGTGCGTTTATGTGATAGGCTGTGAGCAGAACCAGCTGTCCTTCTTTGCACAAATGATTCTGCTGCTGGGTTGGTGACCTTTCCACGGCATGCTTCAGTACTTCTGTGCTGGAAGACACAGTAAACATTCTTGCGACTGTATGTATGCATGTGTCGTGTTGGAGTTACTGGTCTACCCTACCTGTTCAGTCTGGTTGGGCTGCAGATACTGCCTCATGTACCACTAGCAAAACACTGATCGGCCAGGAAGAATAAGAAGAGAGCAATTGTTTGTAGCCACCACATGCAAAATCGTTCTCTTTTTAGGGGTTGCCTTGCTTTTGCCTCTCCTGTTGCACCTGTTGCCCCTGTTGCCACTTTCATTTGCACCAAAGCGGGTTAAACAGATTCATAATCGCAAGTGTTTCCTAAATGGACAGATTAATATCCCTGATGTTTACCTGACTTTGTGTTATGTTGTGATGTTTAAGGGTTCCCTTAGTGTATATTTATGTAGCAGTGTATATTTTTGTAAATAATTAGCACTTATAGGGATTTTACTTTTCTCAGACTGCCAAAAGTCATTTTGCTTTCTGTACCTTAGTGTAGTGTATATATTTATTTTAGTGTATAAAGTAGTGACCCACACTGCATCAGCAAGCTCGTCTACTAGGACCTCACCCTCTCCGAGGTCAAGATGGGGACTCTGGAGACGCCATATTGCTGTACTAGACCTGTTTTTGCCAGTTGATTTGACAGATATTCACCTATTTGAGTTTGAAACTGAAAAAAGGTTTTGTCCCATCATCATCTACACTTAATAACCCATAATAACAAAGGAAAAACATTTTTAAAAAGAAACTGTACTATTAATCAATATCAGAATTTTTTTACAGATTTTTTAGTGCCAAATATAACTCATCTATGGATTTGTGAATACCTGTACTTATTTTGCCTTCCTGAGGAGGGCAGCAAAACACTTAGAGATCCAGCACAAAAGGTACTTCATTATACTGTAGAAGGTACTTCTAGAAGAAGAATCTCCTCCTGGATGTGTAAATCCTTTACAGCATGTGGATGTGTGTAGCTCTAATATATATTTTATTGTCTTCAATTTTTTTTCTTTAACTAATTTGTTGTTGTTTTAATGTTTTTTTAACTTATGCGCACCACACTGCACAGTGTTGAGGTCCTTTACTATAACTATACTATAATTAGTTTAGTTACCATAGTGCAGTCTAGACAATAAAAGATTCAAACAAACAGAAAAACACAATGCAAAAACTTTACTGCTTTTGCATAAATGACATTTGACTAGGTTTACAACTATGCATTATTTTCCTAATTAATCATTCATGTGCTCATCCATGTGAAACATTTAAAAGTAAGAAATCTTTGCATGTCAG
>JAUBNQ010000026.1:16368720-16402619 GCA_032353495.1 Ctenopoma kingsleyae | reverse complement strand
AAAATAGTTGAAACTCAGTGTTAGACTTTATCCAAGTTGTGTGAATTGTTCCTGTTGTTTCTGTTTCAGCCTACAATTGCGTAAAATGTGAAAGTGTCCACTAGAGAGCACACTTTTCCTTAATCATCTTAAAACCACATCAGATTACTATCTGTCTGTCTGTCTGTCTTTGTGGTGCAGTGGTTCATATTACCACCTCACAGTGAGGGTGTCATGGCATTGAATCTGCCAGCCTGGTTGTGACTTTATTGTATGTAGTTTGTACATATGTATGTATGTATGTTTGTATGTTTGTATGTTTGTATGTGGGTTTTCTGTAGTTTACATCCACAATCCAGAGACATGTAAGTTATGTTAATTGGTGACTCTAAATCGCTCATAACTGTGAGTGGTTGAGTAGCTCTGAGAGAGACCAAACATTGACCTGTCCAGAATTTAACGTGCATCATCACGTGTGGTATAGCGAATGGAAGGAATTGACTGATTGATCGATTGATTAATTTAATCATGATGTTTTAGGCATATGTTATACTGATCATTATGTTCCAGTTTCTTAAATTTACCATTTGATGCTTACCCTTTAGGAAATGGAGTCTCTGACTGTTGTTCAGCTCTTTCTTTATTTAGTCTCCACCATCTTCAGAGGATAATTTCTGGTTTTTTGGTTGATGCTCCACTGTTTGGTTCTGAGCAGCTAAAAACAGCTCAAACTTGCTATAAAACTTGTTAAAGCCAGGGGAACTATTTATATTGTCTTATTGGTTGTTAAAATATTAATTATAATACTTTAAACATACATTGCTTGTTTATCAACAGTAATGACACAATAATGGTTCCAAAATAGACCCAGATACTTGCATACGATTACTAGGATAGAAAAATAAAGCATCACAGAATCTGAGGACAACAACCACTGAGTGAGAGTGACCCATCTGCGACATTAAATCCATTACAGGCCTGTGAGAGTAACACATCCATAAGCCCCAAATCTCTTTAATACAACACCCATTAGGAAAGTGCTGAGCTCTTCACCAACAGCTAAGATGGGCCACCACTCAGCATCACCACTGCCTCTGCTCTACATTCAAACACTGAATTATAAAAAAAATCAACTGCTAAGCACAAATGAATATATGAAACGAGGATACATTTCAAGGCAATTTCAAGGCTTCTTAATTTGACCAGGAAATGTTACTAATACACTTTGTATAACAATCAGACACTGAATACTTTGCCAATACCAATACAATAGTACTGTGTAAACCAACTCCATTACAAGTCCTTTATATAAAATCCTGCTGAAGTATGATGAACAAAATATACTACAAGTATTACAAAATAAAAGTACTTGTTTTGTAGTAAAATGTGCTATATGACAGATATCTGATTCTTAGATTTTTCATACTTTTTCATACAGTGATTTAAAGCAGGATTTTGTTTATCATTGTAGCTGTTCTCGATGGAGCTACTTTAAAATGCTTTTTATGTTGTTAACTTCCCAGTCTAGAAGCTGAGTCCATTTGGAGAGTCACAAGACAAATCTGTGTGACCAGGGTGATTAATGGGAGAGAAAGGAAGAAAAAATTAAGCTCTGATACACAACTGTGTTGAGATTTTGGACTTTGACGCCATGGCCCAAACATTCTTCTTCTTTTTTCTAATAATACATACAGTTTTGTTTATCAAAAAAAGTTATTTTTTGTAAGTGGTCACAAACCAAAAAGATGGGAAACCACCTTTAATCTGTAAAATAATAGTCAGTTAAATATAGTAAAGTACAATATGTGGTTCTGAAATGTACAGGAGTAGAAGTACAGAGTGGAAATACTAAAGGAAAGTGCAAGTATGTCAGTAATTCAGTACTTCAATAAAAGTTAACAAACCTGGTTCCTTTGCACTAAAACAGATCAGAACAAAAATGTACATTTATATACAGTACTATATGAGCAATTAGTGGTTACAGTTCTTGTTGAGAGCACAACAAACATACACAAGCATGAGGCATCCAAACTATGTGCTATGAATCAATTACATACATTGTAAATAAAGTGGCACAAAAAGGAAGGATGTTTTTCATGAGGTACCGTGTTCTTGACACGTTTTAAAATAAAAAGCCATCAAAGAGGTCCATAGTCATGAGCAGGTGTAACCTTAATATCTTGATGAGTGGTCAGTTATGTTTGCAGTGGTGGCTGGATTAGATATTAACTGTGGCCTAAATCACTTTGTGCTGACGGATTTGGAAAGTGATAATCCAAGGTGTGCCTTTTAAAAGCCAGACTGTGACTACCTGGGTTCATTTGTAGCAAGGTCCTTCTCCATCACTCTCCTGAACAGCCAGAAGAAACATCACCAAAGGGCTGATTGCCACCGCAAGCTGCAACCATGAACGGCACAGAGGGACCATTTTTCTATGTCCCTATGGTCAATACCTCCGGCATTGTCCGGAGTCCTTATGAATACCCTCAGTACTACCTTGTCAACCCAGCAGCTTATGCTGCCCTGGGTGCCTACATGTTCCTGCTCATCCTTCTTGGCTTCCCCATCAACTTCCTCACTCTCTATGTCACCATTGAACACAAGAAGCTGAGAACCCCCCTAAACTACATCCTGCTGAACCTTGCGGTGGCTAACCTCTTCATGGTGTTTGGAGGATTCACCACAACAATGTATACCTCTATGCACGGCTATTTTGTCCTAGGACGCCTTGGCTGCAATCTGGAGGGATTCTTTGCTACTCTTGGCGGTGAGATGTCTCTCTGGTCACTGGTCGCTCTGGCTATTGAAAGGTGGTTGGTTGTATGCAAGCCCATTAGCAACTTCCGCTTTGGGGAGAATCACGCAATCATGGGTTTGGTATTCACCTGGCTAATGGCCTGCTCTTGCGCTGTGCCCCCTCTTGTTGGCTGGTCACGTTACATCCCTGAGGGCATGCAGTGTTCATGTGGAGTTGACTACTACACACGTGCAGAAGGTTTCAACAACGAGTCCTTCGTTATCTACATGTTCACATGCCACTTCGTAATTCCCCTCATCATTATTTTCTTCTGCTATGGCCGTCTGCTCTGTGCTGTCAAGGAGGCTGCTGCTGCCCAGCAGGAGTCTGAGACCACCCAGAGGGCTGAGAGGGAAGTCACCCGCATGGTCGTACTCATGGTAATCTTCTTCCATATATGTTGGTTGCCCTATGCTGGTGTGGCCTGGTTTATCTTCACACATCAGGGCTCTGAGTTTGGACCACTCTTCATGACCCTCCCAGCCTTCTTTGCCAAGAGTTCTGCCATCTACAACCCACTGATCTACATCTGCATGAACAAGCAGTTCCGCCACTGCATGATC
Source organism: Ctenopoma kingsleyae (assembly GCA_032353495.1). NCBI lineage: Eukaryota > Metazoa > Chordata > Actinopteri > Anabantiformes > Anabantidae > Ctenopoma > Ctenopoma kingsleyae. Next base: position 16,399,280 of record JAUBNQ010000026.1, on the reverse strand, counting down.
ACCACCTTGTGCTGCGGAAAGAATCCTTTCGAGGAGGAGGAGGGAGCATCCACTACTGCCTCCAAGACCGAGGCCTCCTCTGTCTCCTCCAGCTCTGTCTCTCCTGCATAAACGGGCCATGAAAAAAGGCTCCATGATCCACTATTCAAGAAGAAGACTTCTGCTCCCCCCGGGAAACGACTGAAGGCTAACGTCTACAAAAATAACTTCCTTTTTGTATTTTTACAAATGAGTTGGTTCAACCTAAAGACAGTTACAGGAAAGTTCAGCCCATTACAGAGTTGTTCCTCTATGTACAGAAAATCCAACTTAACAATCTGAGATGTTTTTTTCCTGAGAGGAAAGGGGAAAATGTTAATCTTTTACAGTTGGATCCTATATGATACTGGCTTATTTTTGAATGTAGAGGCATGTAATCAAGGCAACGTAAAATAAAACGCACTTTGCAAATGAATCATTCTGTTTATGTTTTACTTACAATTGGGTGGCAAAGTTCCTATGACTGTAGTATATTTAATCAAACAAATAAATGTGAATGACCTATTCAGAATGCATTTATGTCTTGAGTCAATTTCTCTTTTAGAGCTAATATTGTGATGATTGCTGCTCTATTGCCACAGAACTTAATGGTGCAGACAATTAGAACAATTCAACATCTTAGAATAGTGTTTATATTTCTTTTGTAGTGGTTTCTGCATTACTACTGTAATCTCATTTGAATCACAGGTCACCTTGGACTAAGAACATGGTCTAAAGGGATTATAACATTATTAATCAGGGATGAAAATAGATATGACATAACATCCACTTTATCTGATGATGAATGGTAATCGTATTAATTAAAGTTTAAAGAAAGACTTACTGGATAGTACAGATCAGTATTACCAAGAGACACCTTGATGCAAAGGTTATGGAATGGAAACAAACCTAAATCATATAGACCTTTTGAAAAAAGTCAATAGCACTTTAAGTTAACATATTTTAACAAGTGTAATGTAGTGTGTTTATAACATACTATAATGTATTATAAACAGTGTTTATTAATAAATGGTCTGCACTTATATAGTGCTTTTCTACCTACTGGTACTCAAAGTGCTTTACACTGCTTCTCATTCACCCATTCGCACACACAAGCACACTCCTGAAAAAAAGCTTATGTTGCTGTGGTGGTACTGACATATTGTACTATACACATGAGACAAGATACCATTTAGCTTTGTGTAAAAGAATACCAATGATAAGAAGTTCAGAAGAGCCAAATAGCATGCAAACATCGCCCTGAAAAGTTAGGAGTGAAGGGGAGTGAGACAGTAGTTCTTGTACTGCAGTACATCACTATTATGTTGTGTAAATAAGATGAAATGCCATTCTAAATAGAGAAGCCATACTACTGACTACATCTTTTTATGTAGTTATATTTTCATGTTATTTAGTGGATATTTTAAAAGTGTGTTATTCAATGTACAAATTCTGTGTAAAGCGTAAATTTCTTTCCAGTCTTCAATAAAGCGTAGGGATACAACAGAGTGATCAAAAGAGTGAACAAACTCAGAAGTCTCTCCTGAGACATTACTGAACAACGGTTGCGCAGAAATATGAAATCGTTTTCAATTTGTATGGAAAACTTTATTTGATAATAAAAATAGCATTCACAGACTTCTTTTGATAGCTACATATACATTGTAATCCATCTCAAGGAAAGAAGCTGGATAAGTTCACATCTACTTGTACTTAGACTAATGTTATGTATAGCTTCATGGGTCAAATAAAGCTATGAACAATGTAGTATTTATATATGCATAGTTTTATAAAAAAAGATTGGCCCATATACATGTACTGCTTTTATCAACACAGAGACAGCATTATGTCCGGAGCACATTGCAAGAAATAATGCTTGAAGAACACAGACTGCATACAAGTGCTTTATAATACAAAGGCAGGCTAACCATCGAGAGAGATTCAAACCATTAAGCCGTTTTCTGATTGACTAAATACAGTCTTTCACTTTAAAATGTCATTACATACCTGATCCAGGGTAAATCAGCATATTCATCAGGTCCATTTCAGATATATAAACACAATATCACATTCCTCACTGCTGAGTTTCTCATAAATTTTTCTTTTGTACAAGAAAAAGGCAACATTTTATTCCTTGGTTCCTAATAGTTACATTGGAAAAAATCTTTACAGGTGATGGCCAACAAGTTAATTCCTTAAATGCGTTTTTTTTTCTTCTTTTTTCAAAATACAGTACCATGGAGACAACAGTGATCAAACGATGCATTTGTAGTGGCTTATCCAATATATTTTTAGTTCTTTAATGAAACATAAAACAGAGAATACACACAAAACACATTATAAAGCAGCAGTCAGACTCCAGTGGCGTGACAGCATGGCTCAGCATGGCAGATTGGTCGTCTCCTGTACCAGGGCTCTCCATATATTACCAACAAATTACCCAAGAGGTGGTCATTGCGCAAATGTGGGTGTCATCGACATGAGGACAGGGCCAGCAATTACTGTTATATTACAGTGCATGTTCCTTATTGATTACTGGGACTCATCCAGATAAAGTGGTTAAACTACACTTTCATTTAAACATGCATCTTGCACAGGGATAATTTACATGTTTGTTAAATTTTTTTTTGGCATATTTGAATTTTGTTTTTGAGTTCTCACATATTGAAGATTGAATTTTTGATGACTAACAAATTTAGATAACTCTAATTTTCTCGCAACAGAGAATCTACAAGAACAGTCAGCTTCCTTCCTTGCTATACCAGTACACAGTGAGGAACAAAGGACCAGAGTTTTCAAGTTATCTTTACAATCCTACTGCAAAAGGGAAACTAATAACATCATTGATCATTTTTGTATCAGATGTCTGATTTATTTTCTTAATTTTAAAAGTGTGTGGATGTATTTAGTCAAAGGAGGGGGAGCTGCCACACATTCCAAGGACACAACACAAGTAAGGGTACAGCATGCTTTCGCAGGTACAGTGTGCACTCCTACCTTGGTCAAAGGTTTAATGAAATTGCTCAAGATATGTGCCAAATTAAAAATAAATAGTGACAAAATGTAAATACGTCATATATTATTTATAGAATTATCACTCTAGTTTTACCATCAGAAATTAAATTCAGATTTTTGTCTTTGTCAAAAACGATTTTTCCAGCTCTTGTGAACCATCAGTTTCTTGTGCTATAGTTTATTCAGTAAAGCAATTCAGAATGGATAAGACATCTAGAAACAAGCTGAAAACAAGCTTAGTAGTTAGAAGTTACCACAACCGGAAGCATGTTTAATACCTCAGAGGGAACAAATATTTAGATTCAGCAATGCCTACAAAAAGCAATATCACCGATTTCATATGCAGGCACATACAATATCTTTACTATAGTACAATAACCTATGTTGTGTTCAAAATAACTATAACAATGACAAAACAACCAGTATGAACTGATAGAAGGATTGTACTCCTGCTGTTTTATGAATCTCTGGATGGGATCACAAGTAGTAAAGTCAATCAAAGTAATCAATAAATCAGTCAACCAAATAAAGCACAAGAGTTAATATCCTCAGAAGTCCATTTCCAGTGTACATAGTTCGCACAGATAGAGGAGAGAGTGGCGAGGGGGATCTCTGCTCTGCTCTAGATGCTGAGGTCTTTGGGGCTTTCTTTGTACAGCCTTCTCTTGGGCTCAGGGAGCTGGTTCGGGCTGCGGCCTACTGCATTATTTTTATGGCCTGTGTTGTTGTTGGCAGCACTGTTGTGTGCAGCATTGTTCTTCATTATGCTGTAGTAGTCCTTCAGTCTGGGTGCTGCTGCATAGTTCAGCTCTTCCCGGCTGTAGTTGCTGTCAGGGGAAGAGTCCCGCTCCACTTGGTACCGTCTCTCCGGTGTCCCATTCACAAGATGTCTCTCCTCCCTCCTCTCTGGGGAATAGTCTCTCAGGAGGTTGCCATTCTTCATGGTTCTATCATATGTACGGCCCCTGGAAAGAGACAAGGAATCCCCGTTGTTGTTGCTGTGCTCAGGGGTTGTGACTCGCCCAGCTATCTGTGAGTCCTTGAGAAACCTCCGCTCATAAAGCTTGCGTTCAGGAGTGACTGCGAGGAAACCTCCATCATCGTACTCCCTCTCAGGTGTACGATCCCGATGTGCTCGCTCTGCTCTGCGGTCCATTGACTTGGCCCGCCGACGATCAGGAGATGAGGTGCGCTTTCGGGTTGGGGAGCGGTCAAGGGAGCCACGTCGCTGAAGACGAAATCTCCCATCCAAAGTAGAACTGCTGCTTGAGAGCTCTCGCCCCCTCATTTTTTCAGCAGCTGCAGCCTTCTTCCCTGAGCTGTCTTTCCTCAGAGTTTTTAGGAGTTTAGAGATGCCGCTCTCCGACTCAGACTTCTTGACTTTGCGGCCTCTGCTCTTCTTGTTGCCACTGCTACTGCTGTTGTCTGGAGACTGCTGTCTGGGGGTATTTTCACTGTGATTGTTATTCCAGGTGTGATGATGGTGGGGGTTAAATTGCTGGCCTTGGCGGTCCATCTGATCTGACCCAGCCCTGTCCCTGTTCCTGTTCCTGTCCTGGCCACGCGCAGCCTCCTCCTGGCGTGATGGTTTGTGAAGATCTGGTGGATAACTGGACTCCAATGAGGTGGGATATTGACTGTTGAGTGGCCACGTTCTCACTTCCGGAGTGTTTTGTGCCCCGGGTGTGGAAGGGTGCCCGTCAGTGCTGCCGTCTGCAGGAAAACAGAAGGAAGAAGAAGCTTTATGACTAAAAAAAATACCTTTATAAGAGGAATGAGGCTGAGGGACACTTTAACATCAATGACATGTGACATTTATTGTGTTCAGCAGACATGACTTTCCTTGTTGGTTCATGTGAGCTATTGCATTTACCTGTAAGGTGAATGCAAAGATTTATGGAAATCATGCTTACATATGCTCTTTCATGTGCATAAGTATCCTCACAAACAATCAGGCTAAACTAAACTGATTTGTAACATTCTGATTTACATGTGTGCATCTAAACTGCATTGAAATTATGAATCACTTCAATATGTTTTCTCTATAGGGCTGTGGTTTGAAACACAAGGAGACGTTGGCAACAAGAGCAGGTGAAACACATTGGCGAGTGCAGGGCAGGGGTTATCAATGACAGCAGGCTCCTAGGAAATCATTGAAAACAAAATGGTGAACAATGTGCATCATTGAGAAGAACAAACCAAAAGGGAAAAAAAAATTGGCTGTAGGTCTGCCAAATTAGAGACAGGTTGCCATGGCAGCAGTATGTGATGAGCAGTGGTATTAAATTAGTCCTAGAAAACAGGTCTGACACTGGCGGACAGGGGGTTTGTGCATGTATGGATTCACAGAAGTTAAATAAGTAAAATTCAAGTCAGGCATGATGAATCATAAAGCACGTACACTATGTGAACACGCAAACACACACAAAGTGGGATGCAGGTAGGTATGAGCTGGAAGGAAGGGTGGATAAAATTGAAAGGAAAAGATGGCTAGGTAAGTGGGTTGGGACAGACTTTTGGCTACAAACCGTGGTCTGATTTTGGCCCATTAGGTAGAAACAGGGCTCTCCCATCTTGTCATTCCTCATTGTACCAACAGCGAGATGAGGAGCCATCATCGCTGGAGAGAGGAGGAAGAGCCCAGCAACAAGAGACAATCAGAAAGAAGGAGGAATAGAGAGGAAAAGACAAATAAAACAGACAAGATGCTGTTTTACAGTGTGTCGTAATAGAGAGAAGAAAGGGTTTGTTGTGAAGGACAAGGAAAATATTACACATTATACAGTATGGAAGAAAAACTCTAAGAAGGTAAAAATGTCAAAAAGCATAGATTAACCAGAAAATAATGCAGAGAAATACCACAGTATCAATAAAACTGAGAAGTATAATACGTTACCAGAACACACAGCTCTTAAAAGGTGATATTACTTATACAGTTCTAAAACATATACCGTACTGTGCAAAAGTCTTAGGCCACTATTAGATTTATTTTTAGCAATGCTATGATGACCATATATGTTTATTTATCTGTTTTTACATTAGAACAACTATAAACACAAAAAGTGGTTTCCTGGCTGTTACTGTTCACAAAAACCATTCCTGATCAAGCATCGTCGGACTACAGAAGGATCAACAACACATCCAGGTGAAGCTGCCAGATGCTGAGTCAGGACTTCTATTGTTCTCTCAAAGAAGAAACTCTCATCAGATTTTGACGACTCCTATTTTTGTGCTTGATCTCTCCATATTCCTCTACAGAGGTCACATTCAACATTTAGCATTTTAGCCTAAAGAAGCTGTGTTTTTCATTCTTGTGTTTTCCAGTACTGGCCTGAGGCTTTGCACAGTGCTGTACAGTATATGCCGCAGAGAGCGAGCAAGGTTTTGTGGCAACCATACCTTAAATGATCAATAATATTTGACAGCCCAATCTTATCCTGAAACTATGACAGGTTTCTTTATATAAATAGATAAGAAAACGTCTACCTGTTAAATGTTTATCAATTACAGTAGCAAATGTATGTTCCTGTGGCTCACTAAGCAGATAAGAAGCTTTATTCTAATCTGCAGTGCCTACAGCTGGAAGATGAATAATAAGATTTCAATGTTGACATTTGCAGTGTTACTTTCAGGAAGAGGAAAAAACATTGCACCATGGTTACCTACCATATTCAGGTACAGAACCATCTCCCCGTTTCAGGACCAGCCGCGCCCGCCGACCACCATTCTTGATCAGTTCAATGGCACGTGAATGCTTCATGTTCTTTGTGCTCTCACCATTAATCTCCAGGATCTCATCTCCCACCTAAAATAAAAACAGCATGTTATTATCCCAGTCTGTTAAGTCTCTGCAAAGATCGACAGATGAGATTAACTAGAGAAAAGAGACGCTCTATAGTCACAAATAAAGCTTTTAATAGTTTCATACCCTCATCTTGCCATTTCTGACAGCAGCTCCATCCTCCGCTAGTCTCAACACATACAGGTCCATGTTGTACTCCCGTCCACCTCTGAGGCTGAAACCAAACCCTTTACTGTCCCGCTCCAGATCCACAGAGTAGAACTCAGCATCCTAAGATAGTAAAGAGAGATAACGAGGGGAGGTGTGACTGATCCATAATAAATTCTGTGATAGAGGGAAACAAAAGGTGAGGCCAAACTTCAGAACTAATCAAGCCATGTCCAAAAAAACCCCGCAAAATGGCAATAAAAGTACAGTACTGTGGATGAAGCATGAATAAATTAATACCATGTGAGCCTGTTAGCAGGGTACCTGCCCATAGAAATATCCATAACAGTTGGTAGTGTGGTAATTCGAATGACAGAGAACTGGTTCAATTCTCATTCACAAACCACTTTATGAACATATCAACTAAATATGGTTTAAATCAGAATCTAGAATTCTAGTCCCCAATGAGAACCAGCTGCCAACTGGATCCAACTGGGGACCATAACAACACTGGCAACATGAGTGGATGTGCACTAAAACCACACAATCAAAAAAAGCTAAATATAGCAAACTCCAATCCAGAAGGTGGCGCTAATGCACCTAAATGTTTGCCAACCACTAACAAGCAAAGCTGAAAAACATCATGAAGCATAAAGGAGCGTGTGTTGGCTGGTTGTCTACAGAAAATTGTAGAAACTAGACTGTTAGTGTTTAACTTATATTCAATAATTAATCTAAGCACAGAAGTCTTAGTTCTTGAATTGAAATTATTCCCTGAAGTCAAAAATGAACATCCATGGTCAAGTTTTAGTTTATTTTCAAAATGGAGATGGAGCAGAAAGTCTGCGTCATGTCTGGTGGGACATAATAGCTCTGTGGTTGTAAAGCGTGGGGTTCACTTCAGGTTGTTTGGTACCCAAACATAAACAGAACAGGTTCTTTGTCATCCAACCATAGAGATATAGAATACTTTCACACTTTCCCATCCACAAGCTATTCCTGCATATTAATATACAGTTTGTATGCAAACAATGAACACTGCATGTTTAATCTGCCAGTACGCTTTCGCAGAACTACTTGTGGAATGATTTATTAGCTACAATTCCCAACACCTTTTTAACATAAGAAGGGAAAGGGAACTGTGTCAATTTCTGACAAATTTCTAAAACCAACAAAACTAAAAAATTCATTGATCTTTTCTCTTCTTCAGCTTCTTTATACTATTTGACTACTTCTGTCACTATTCACTTGAACACCCAAGTGTAACACTGTTAAAGTCTACAGGAAGAGACTATTTGAAAATGTGTGTTATTATTTATATAGCTTTATATAGACATCCGACATCTGATCTTAACTGAGAAATTTAAATTTTGCTTCCTACCTGTGTTGTCTGAGATTGTGTGGGTGGAGGAGGAGGCGCTCCTTTGGACTTTGGGTTATTCCTTAAAAAGAGAAAACTCTTATGAATACACATTGTGCTGTATATGTATACAAATACACATACATACATGTACCTACACACACACACATATCTATATATATATAGATATATATATGTATATCTATATATATATATATAGATATACATACACATTTTCATATAAAAATGCTTCATGACCTACCGGGACTCTGTGGACTGCTGAGGCGTGTGTGTGGTGGTGATGGTAGCTATCTTCTCAGCATTGGTCAGCAGAGAAGCATTGGAAGATTCTGGAAAGAACACACAGAAAAATTGAAAAAGAAATGAAAAAAACAAACAAACAACTACACTAAAATAAAGTGACCACTTTTGTTAAATATATTTGTCTGTAGCTGTGTTTTTCAAAAGACAAATGCCACTGTCCAGAATAATCTCTTAAACCACCCACAGGCTACTCTGTTCAACCTGATTCTAACTGCCTGTGATGTTGTCATTTGCCATTTGTTCATGGACAACACTGGCCCCATTTCATGAAAGACAAACAGTAGTAAAAAAACAAGAAAATTCATGACTTGTGTCACTGTTTCATTTATTATTCCAGGATGGTAAAAAACAAGATCTTTTCTTAACTTTCTTTAAGTCTGTCTTATCACCAGCAAAAACATGGCAGCAAACATTAGTTTCCTGTGATGCTGGCAGGACAACAGCTCTTTCTGTGTTTAGCAAGAACATCAGTTTGACTCGGTCATCTCCTTACTCACTCTCCCCAGATTACTTGAAGAATAGGACTTCACCTCTTTCTGAGGTGAACAGTTTGCTATAACCACAAACATGCTATTTCAAATAGGAATACAATGGACCAGTAAAAGCTGTCATTCATCATTCATATTATAAGAGCATACTATTTATTCTATTAGTAATCCTTGTGTCGTGCATGTACACACATACCAGCCTGAGAATTAGTGAACATGTGTGTGTGGGAGTGTGTTCCCACCTCTCTCATCTCCAGTCTTAATTAAGTTTCATTTTCCATTTCTATGGATGGTATTGCAACAGAAGCATGCCCAGTGTTTTTTTATCAGTTATATAAAAAGGAAATTTGTATTTAAATGTGCATTGTATTTCGCATTTTATTTAGGAATTAAAAATCTTTAGTAAAGTGCTTCTGATGAGATTTGCAGTTCTATTGCATTTCCCAGACTAAGCTGAAAGATGAATACAACAAAAAAGAATTTGATTAAATCTGAGCAGTGTTTTTAATCCTTTCAGACTGACAAAATATTGCGCATGGCGAGGTATCTGGCAAAGAAAATAAACAAAAAGCAGAGAAATAGGAATTGTGGTTATAGTAGTTTCTGAGATCAACTTCAGCCAGTGACTCACTCTGAGATACTAGGGTTCACACCCTGATGAAGCCTGTGAAGAGCAGTGATGCCCTTTTCTTCTCACCACATCAATGAATAAGTCACATGCTGCATTATGAAACAGAGATGATACTGGAAGCCAAAAGCCTTACCATCACCCGGGATGATCCTGAGCGAGACTGTGTTCCCGGCTTCCTTGATCAGGTTGACGATGTCTGAATGTGACTTATTGGTGATGGAACAGCCGTTAACAGCCAATATTCGGTCCCCAACTTTCAGCTTCCCGCAGCGGTCTGCCGGGCTGCCCTCGATGATGCGTCCTATTTTGTGAGGCATGGCCACACAAGCATTTCCAGCTTTTTTGTTAACATACATGTTTGTTTGTATGCATGTATATTTTGTATGTTAGACGGTGTGGTGATGATTTGATTGGCAAAATTATTTGGGTGACCGTGATTTTGATTGTGATTGATTTAGGTTTAGCAAAAGAAAAAGACAGAAAGAGAGAAAGAGGAGAGAAGAAAGGTTAATTATCCAAATCATCAAATCCCTATTCTCCAACAGAAAACCATTACACTGCACACTCTAGGTTAACATGCACAGTAGTGCATGGTGTAGAAAGGAGGGGAATACCAGAAGCTAAATACATGGGCTCCTTCAGATTATGCAGAAGCGATGTGTAGCCTATAGCCAATACATGCAGAGATGTAGTCAATTTAAGCAGTGCAAGAAATATATTCTGCATCTGATTGACAGTTTTCAATACTGCACATGTTGTTTACACAGAAGCTTCAAAAAGACCCGGGAGACCTCCAGTTCTCTTCACCCTCCTTCCATCTCACTCCCTTTATCTCTGCTCCCCCCTTTGCTTTCCTTTCAAACTAGTTTTTTTGCAGCATCCATATTTATTACATCACCTTAGTTCACATATACCCTCCCTCTGTCTTTATTTTAATACGCATAAGCTAAGCACAATATCAACCTCAGGTCACAATCGGAGGGGAAGAGAAGGGGGTGGGGACTGGAGCAAAAATGTTTTATGCAGGCATGGTGTGTGGGGTATTGAATCGGCTGAAAACACTTTGTTTTTCTCAGAAAAACACCTAGCACTTGTGGATAAATCCTCAGAGTTGTGTTTTTTTTTAATACACATTCCTCTGTCAGGTTTCAGCTCATGTCGCACATGGTTGGAATCCATTATGTGAGTGAGCACGGGATGCTACAGCGATCCCAGATCAGCACATGAAAGCTCAAATCTCATTCATCTCATCCCCCAAGAGGAATAATGACAGTGCAGAACAGGGAAGTGTAGTGAGGCGGCAGCAAAAACAAGAACCTCAAAACCTAGAAGACACTTAGGCAAGGTTATTGACTAGAACTGTCACTGGTGTCACTATAAATAATACATTAATTGTTGCATAGCATTTTGCAGAGCAACACCATTAGCCCATGGGATCAATGAAATTTTCCCTGGGCGGTCAGTGGTGGTCATGTCTCATCCATTCTTGTGTTTTTGCCTGTGACACATCACAGTACATCATCATAATGACTCACTGTACAAGGGACCTTGGAGTGACTTTGGTGTTGGATATTCATCAGTTGGAGGTTAATACCACATTTGTTCAAAGAGGACATCTACAATTCCTCAGTGCCTGTGCAGCTACAATGTATGCAGTTTTGCTGTTTTTCCATGATACATGAATTTTATAGACAGACATGGACCACGCTGAGCTTCCAATTACATGCTGAATGAATTGTTAGAGGCATGAATCTGTCATGATGGTGTTTGTGATCAAGTTGTAACCAGCCTGATCCTGAGGGAGTGTGACCTGTGTATGGAGAGATTTCTTTTCCTCTAAGCTCATTATAGTATGTTTGTGACCTCGGTCTGTGGCATTAAGTGAACTCCTGTCAAACAACCCCCCCCCGCTAGTCATAAAGTTGAGAAAACTCAATAAGGGGTAACTGAAAAATATATTGTACTGCAATTCTACCAGGAGATGGCATCAGTAATTTCACTTTGTGGAGTATTTGTACCCTCTGTGGATGTGTCTCTTGCTGGAGGTAAATTAAGAGATGGAGTAAATTAATCAGAGATCAACAGTGATTTCTCAAAGTCTTTTCATTAAACATGCACCGATATAGAATGCCCAAACAATCAAATTGTTCAGTCAGATTAAATTGAACTATGTTAATCTTTTAAAGTCAAACATAGTCAGAACATAGTACACAAACTAAATTCTGATGTCACAATGAATAGAAGTCCCTGTCAATCATCGTCAGCAAGCCCCAGCTCAATCTGTGTCACTTACCAAAGGTGGTGCCAGCATCAGGCCTGGAAACAGATGACACAATGACGAAACCAAAGCCCTCATTCTCTCCACGCTGGATCTCCACGTCGTACGGCTGCAGGGAGGCAGGCACAACCGCACTACCACTGCCACCTCCACCGCCACTGCCTATACCACTAGTAGATCCGCTGCCAGAGCTCACAGTGTTGAGCGAGTTCTGGCTCCCCTGGGGTGTCCGCTTACCCTCCGTCAGACTGGGTGCCTGGGTGCTGCTGTGGTGGGAGGAGGCTGGCGACGGAGGAACATCACCTTCTCCTTTTGGCACTAGGGATGAGAAGGTGTGAGAAGTACATATAAATTCTTTTAATTTTGAATTTGAATTCTGAATTTTTCATTCAGTAAATCTCAGCAAAACCTGCACAGTGCACTGAAGAGAAAGTACTGTGCATTAAGCTTATATAAGGCACATGTGACAGTGCATGACACATGTATGAACACACATGCACAAGTTTTATTTAAAATTCTCGTCACCTCCATATCCGGGGGTCTTGCGTCTGACAGTGAGGTTGACATGGCCCTGCTTGGCGGCTTGCTGCATCAGCTGCACCACCAGCTGGTGAGACTTGCCGACCACTGCTGTGCCATCCACACAAATGAGCTCATCACCCGACCGCAGGCGCCCATCCTCATCTGCCGCCCCATACTTCACTATGTGCCCTATATAGATCTGGAAACGACAAGCACACATAAAGCACGATGTAAGACATTTTTGTTTACTTTACGATTATGATTCTGTGGCTAATTAAGAGTGATTAATCTGCTGTAAATTAATCCACCAGCCAAGAGAGAGTGCAGTAACTCAGCATGACCTATCTTCCTCTGATTTTAAATGAATCTGTTAAACACAATGTTTCAGAGTCTACTGTTGTATTACTTCAAGGCATTTGTGGTTGACGCTCAGAGAAACCAAGAAGGCCAGTGCAGTCTATTGGGGCTGTGGAGAAGCTTGTGTGCTTTAGGCATTGTGTGGGAGTGTACACACAGCTCTGACAGAAACAAGCAACACAACTACTGTATTTGGCACAAACAACAAGCACTAACTCCTGTGGGGTAGACCTGAAGCCTGCTGCCATTTTATTTCCCTCTATTCCATAATATCTGCCTTCCACTCTCCTTCCTTTCAAGACAAATATATGGCGTACAACCAGAAAGACTGGTGAGTAAGGCCTTTGCTTTTCTTAACAAGCTGTCTATATGAGTCTCCAGAGAGCAACAGCTCTAGTTGGAAATTGTGATGTGTTAGAACTTTCTGCTACTTTGCTTTAAAGGCAGAACAAACAGAAAAGCAGGAGGTAAAGGAAAGACAGAGTAGACTAACAAAAGACAGAACGTATTAAAAAAATGGAAAGCATGCTAAGAAGAGGACAGAGCATTCAGAGATTTAGTAGTATGGATGGTGTGTAGCATGCAGACTTTAGTCTTTTACTCATTCAGCTTATTGCAAAAAAACTATTGATGAGATTGAAAGGGATACTTACAGGCTCCCCAGGCTCATTTCCACCCAGGATACGGAAGCCGAAGCCTGTATCCTTCCGCCAAAGGAAGATGTCCTGCTCCTGGCAATCTGGCACTGAAAATACATGAGAGAAACAGTGAGAGGATCCTGTGGAGATCAACCACCAACTCTGCCAAAGATTTGCAGACTCTACTCAGAGTAAACTCATTAGCATATATTTTGCAGGTCTCTGAATGCTTGTTGCTTTAATCAACAGGTTACATTCCTGTTTTATCAGGTTATCACAAATTCACATCCAGTTGTGTAACTGCTGATAAAGAGGTGTTTTTCTATAAGCATCGCAATGAGAGTGGGCAGGATCAGCAGCTGCTCCTTCCATCTCCTCAGCCCTGCCTCATTGAGCAGATTGGCTCCTTGTTCTTACATGCAGACCAAAAACTAGGCTGCAAAGTCTCATGCTGTGCCCTTGTCACGCTCACAGACCTGCAATCTAAAAAGTTACACAGTGCTGATCTCTATTATTAACCCTCATTTATAACTGAACTTTCCTTACATCCATGAATTTATTGCATCTTTCCCCTGTGTATCTCTCCTGCTCGCCATCACACACAACTCCCCACACATTTACATCTCACCATGGACAAAGCAGACTGTGGAGGAGGACACAGGCAATTTGGTGTTAGTCTGTTCAACCCACAGGGCCATTCTGTGCTGCCTGCTGTCTACATGGATGCCACGCAAGCCCAGTAGTGAACCCATTAGCTTCAGCTCTCTAATTCCCCCGATAACTTGCTTGGTGTGAATTAAACTGCTACAGCCAGACTTGCAATTAACCCTCCGCTGACCCATGTTTATAGGGTAGTGATCAAAGTAAACTAACAGTAAGAGGAACAGCTGTGTACCACATCAAGTGCCAGGTGATATGAAGCGTGGAGGGAAGCTAAATTCCAAAAAGCTAAATTCCAAAAAGCTCACCTTTCAGTCACTGTCCTGTCACTGAATTATTGCTCTTTGAGTGCAATCAGTGGATGTACCTGCACACAAATTTTAAAAGTGTGTATTAAGTGTGCGTTTATGTGGTGGGGCGCGCATGAATAAGTTTCAACATAAAGACAAAGAATCTAGGCCTCCTTGTCATTCTTAGTATCCTTCTCTCTTTCTTTTATCATTGTGTCTCCTCCTCCTCCTCCCCGCGTAGACTCAAAAAGGGGCTGCAGCTCCTTCAGGGGTTATCAAACAGATATACCAATCAGCCACAGTTTAAAGCAGCCCTCTCTGGGCCCAGTTAATTTTTAATCAGCAGCAGTCCTAGATTCTTCACGATTATTAACCAACACTGCGTGTGCACGACCCACAAGTCTAGCTGACAACAATCACAAGTGTACCACAAGCTAAAACTGCAAACCATAGACATCTTTTATAGTACAGAGATCTCCTTTTAAGTATCACTATCAGCTTGAGTGCAGGAGGTCTGAAACATGTAATTGGGCTAGAACAGGCTAGTGAACCTGTTATTTTAGATGATCCATCCTTTTTTCACAGTTTTACCATGGTTCCCAGTGAATAATGCAAGACTCGGCCATGACTTTAAATGATATTGAGGAGTTTTACAGAGGGGCTGCCTACTTTCTGGTGTTCCAGTTTTGGATTTTGGATAGTGCTTTTCTTGGGCATGAGACAAGCTGTCTGGCTGCTGATAATGTAATTCTAGTGAGTTTTAAAAGCAGACATATGGCAAAATTTTTAAAGAGACGAAACACACTGGTGAGCTCAGGGACACCAAAAGGTTATGATGATTACAGAAAACAACTCTGGTGGATGACATAAGAATGCTTTCCCTGGAGAAGAACCCTTCACAGTTGTCTAGATCAAAAACAGTCTCCAGGTGGTAGGAGTATCTGTGCGATTGTCAATAATTAAGAAAAGACAGAGAGGTTTTACGACAAGATGTATGCCAATGGTATGCCTCAAAAGATTTGGTAAGATTTGAGTTAGTCAAAACACATTAAACACCTGGGCAGTTCAGGTACAACATCCTATGGACATATGAGAAAAATATCAACTTCTACCACAATGACGGAAACAGAACAGTGTAGAGAAAAGACAAGAATTACACGTCATCTGAAGCATGGTGGATGTAGTGTTATGGTATGGGCATGTATTGTTGCCCAAGTATAAGTTCCCTTTTGTTTATTGATTATATGTTTGCTGCCAAAAGCACGATGATGAAAGTTTTTAGGGCTATGTTATTTGTCTAGAGCCTGCCAAGTGCTGGGAAAACGATTCACAGTGCAGAAGGACAATGAAATTGTAAAAATCAACCCAACTTTTTAAGGGACTAAAGTGGACTTTTCTGCTATGTCCAAGGTAATCACTTGACCGCAATCTCACACTTAGGTCAGCATGTATTTTACTTGCTGAAGGCAAAGCCAAAATGGAAAATGCCTAAATAGCAAGCATGAACTAAGGAAGAAACACAGCACTGATGAAATATATGGGTTCCAGCCACTGACAGCAAACAATTCGCAAGCAGGTATTAAAACAAGTTACTTTATGGTCATACACTTTTGAGCCTCTGAATTTGAAGAGAATTGAATAAAAATGGTTGTACTGTTGTAGTTATATCGTTGATATAGCTGATACAATATATTTGACCAAACCCTTAAATTAATACTGATAGTCTACACTTAAATCACATCTTCATTTCAGATCCCTTGTGCTGGTCTACAGAACCACAATAATGAAAATTGCATTGCTGCAATTGCATCATACTTATGCACCATAGCACTAAACTTTTGTTTAGTGCTAAAGTGATGAGAATTAAGGTTATACACTTTGTAATAAGAGTGCAGACTATTCAAACTCTATAATAAGATATAAATAATATACTGTATCATTTATAAGATTTAAATGAATGCTACTCACGTCGACTCTCATACATGCTCCTGGACTGTGCCCAGATCTTGAAGGGGTCAGGCTTCTTCTGGAGGGTGTAGGTGCCATCTGCAGGGTCCTGAGGGGGCAGGCCTGGCAGAGGCTGGGTGGGGGCAGCAGGAGTGGGAGCCACAGCCTCACTGGGCATGGCAGAGGGTGGGTGGCTGGGAGAATCAGTGTGGGTGCTGCGATGGCTGCACACACTGTGCTGGGAGCTGCTCTGGCTGTCTTTCCTCTCTAACTGGTGCTGGGTGGACAGAATACAGAGAGATGTATGTGTGTCAGGGATGTGGGTGGATATAAGCAGAGAATGGAGGTAGAGGGCAGAGAAGGGAGTCAGTGATAAGGGTGAGATAGAGGGGAAACGTATTGATGGAGGACAAAGAGAAAGAAAAAACACTCAAGGTCATCTTTTTTAGACATTGCAGTATAGCATCTCTCACTGAAAACCTCTACTGGAGTGTGAGGAAAAATGACTTGGTTTCCATGGTTGCCAGACAAAGACCGTTTGAAATGTGAGGGAATTTTAATGAACAAAGATATTGCCTTTATGAATCCCATGGGTCTTTGTTTATTGTAAGAAGGTCCTATGCGTGGAAACAAGGTTGGTCTCAACACAATCTGAGATGTGTAAAATGTGGATTTAAAATTAGTTGCATAATTTCAGCAGAGAAAAATCCTGATGGGTACAAAAGGAGTAAAGTATTATTTTGCTGTTCACTTAACTGAAATTGCTCAAAATAATTGGCCATTTTGACAATGAAATAATAATAATAATAATCTACCAGACACACCTGGTAGATTACTGTACTTTATACTTTTGTGTTTGCCTTGTCAGGTGCGTGTTAATTCACTAATCGTTTTTGACACCTTAAGGGCTCTGGAAGCCCACAGACCTCAGAGAGCAATAAGTAGGGAGGCAATGGTTCTCGAACTGAGTCTGAAACTGAAATACAGACATCCATGGTCTCATTTTGTGGTTCTGTAAGGTGGAACCCTGACACCATCCTCCTCCAACGTGCTGTTACCTAGTTGAGAACATCCCACCCCCTCTGGAAGGTTCAGGAGTCTCCCATATGTTAATAGAGGCTGCAAGTGCCGCAAACATCTGATAATTTCTTTGTTCTTGCACTTGATTCAGTAACACAAACATCCCTAAAGGAATGAACATCGTCTGTGGCAAAGGAATAAACTTATAGAACTTATTATCATGCTACTCTGCATCTTATGGTTTTCTGTAATTTTTGTATTTAGTTTCTTCTACCAGAAAACATAGCTGCATATAATCACATTATTATTTGCAGATGCACATTACACAACATTTTATGAAAAATGAGCCTCGCTGAGAAAATGCAATTATTGACAGTGAAAACTCGCCAGTGTGACAACTGAATCATTTCTTATCTGATATGAATAACAAACCCGTGCGTGAAATGGTAGAGAAGTCCTAGTACCGTCTCTCACTCATCACACTGTACGAGATGAAGGGTCAAAAATTACAGTAATGCCTCATAATGAGGACAACAGCCATGCAAAATTGACTTCACACTTGATTACCAGAGACTTGCTTAATGGATTGGGAAAGCATAGTCTTTCCTGCATATGGGAGTTTATTGTGAGCAGCTATTTAGAATCTAAAATGGAGGCAAAATGGTTGTTCTGGGTTGAGATGAAGTTGCATGCAGCGTGACATTTCACTGACATAACACAGAATGAGAAAACTGGCTTTTCCACAGTGGAAAGTTAATCCAAAGTGACAGTCAGGCAGGGTCACTACTAGTCCCACTCGACCCCCTTACAATCCCACCCCTCCTCCATCCATGCCATGTGTCCTGAATAGGTAACACCCACAGCTCTGACTGATACCATTTCAAATTAATCCTAATCCTAATATTCAGCCATGTGAAGTGAGAGCTTTTAAACTCAGTTGAGAGACACAGGTTTGATTCCCCTGAAGTGGCTGCAATTGAACTCATCGTTGGTTTTGAATGAGTCTGTCCGGAGGAAACGTCCTTCTACTGTAACTCTCCGGCTCTCAGGAGTTGAATTAGGGTGTCAGTTATTTAAAGCCGCACTGGCATCTCTTATAAGCCTATATCGATTTTTTTTTAATCAAATTGAGATGAGTTGCCAAAACATGGAGGCGTTCTTTCTTGTAAACTCCTGAATAACTGCAGTGTAACTTGAGAGTTCTTCACACTACTCAGAAAACTGGTCTTTCTGCTCCTGCCTTAGTCATCACAGCTACAAGTCACATTGCAATCTGTTGCAATCTCTCCTCCAGCTCCCAATCTCCTCTGCTTTTCAACCTCACTCTGTCGTCATCTCCCCCTTCTCCCCGTCTGTTAGCCTTTGTTATCTGTGGGCTATTACACTGATTCACTGCTGTGGGTCAAACCATCTCCACACTGGTCTTCCCTCCCTCATCCTCATCCTTTTTTCCTTTCTTTGCTTCATGCTTCTCTTCCACCATCCCTCAGCTGTGGCTGTCTGCCCTCCCCAACAGCTGGTCACTGTTCTGCCTAGGCTATGCTTAATCAGTCATAGGATGGCAGCATGGCAGGAATGGGGGGATGTAGAGAGAAAGAAAGATTATATACAACAAAGAGGCAAGAAAAGAAAATGAAGACAATGATAGAAGCCAGTAGCAAAAGTCAAAGTGACAGACTATGAAAGAAGTGAAGAAGAATAGCAGCAGCAGCAAGATTTCTGAAGCTCTGGATGCAGAGCAGCAGATAAAGAGTTAGATATCACATTACTGTCTTTTGTTCTTAAAATAGCACCCCTTTCACTCAGAACAAGCATGCACACACAGAAGATCATAATACTCACCACCAGCTTTGGACTCCTCTTGGCAGGCACCACTCCTGCAAAGCATCGGCAGAGAGACAGAGAGAGCATTAATGACCTGTGGTGCTCTTCGCTTGTCCCGTCTGATCAAAAACTCTCCAGGACAAACTGATGGACCCTTGGTTCCTGCTCTAGAGCAGAATGCAACTGGCCCTCGCTCTCTCTCCTCTCCTCTGTTGCTTTCTCTCCGAGCACCACACTGCGCTAGGCTGCGTGTTAATGTAAGTGATCTCCTCCCTGTGCGTTTTATCCCACTCCACTCTGCATTCTCACCCGTGCTATTAGAAGAGGTGCAACTGATTTATCTGCATTAGAGAAGCTGACTGATGCTACTGCAGCCTCGGACCACTGGTCCAAGCTACAGTTCTCCCCCAGTGAAGCTCACCAGCAGAATCTCAACTATTACCCATCGAGAAGCAGCTCAGCAGCTTACACTTCATATCAAAGGAAAGCCCAAGCTTCTGCCTTACTATGCACATCTTCTGCGTAACTATGGAGCTGTTTTCCCTCCTCTCCACTCCTCTGCTTGCTTAAGGCTTACATTGAGATCTTCTCTCTCTGCCTTTTTTGTTCCCTCCCCCTCTCTCCATCTCTCTCTCTCTCTCACTCTCTCTCTCATATACAAGTTAACATACTGTAGAGAGTCACCAAGAAGATCAATCTCATTTGTGCTAATGAAATATTCATACTGGGAGCCAGTTATCATGGGAGCGGTTTCTCACCATACCAGTGTAGGGAAAAATTCAGCCCAACTAAACAGTTTTTTTTCCCCGCATCCTTCACATTCCCCCCACAAAAAATCAGTCCACCTAAAACATATTAACATATATTCATACAGACTCCTGATTGTTTATACCATACACAGATGATGAACCACTTCCTAAGGAAATTAATTTATGATAAAGGTTCTTTTCCCGCCACTTATAACAGCACAGTATGTTGAGACAAAAATAGAAAAGTGAATGCATGAAATACTCTATAAAAGGCATGATTGGGATAAAGAGTTGCTGTTGCCAAGGCAATCAAGCAGTTCTGTATACAGCAACATCAGCGTAGTTTGTTAAATGTGAGGAGTGAGAAGCAGCAGTGCAACACTTCTACGTTCATTCTCGACCTTTGATCCATTACAACCTCATTTTGCTTCATTTCTGCTACAGAGACCAATGAAATCATACTCTTTCCTACAACATCTGATACCCAGCATGCACAGAGGGAAACTTATTGGCCTACTGGGAGATTTGATGGAAGATCCCAGTGACATTAACACATGCAACAACATTCAAGCATCCATCTTAGGCTCTTTCTGCTGCATTGGCAAAAAATCATTAAATGTTAAAACTCTCTGTTGCTGCAAAGCCCCTCTCTCTACACGATTCATAATTTATCCTCTCTGTTTTCCCTTCCCCCCTCTCTCTCTCTCTCTCTCTGTCTCTCCCTAAGATTACGGGGTACCATTTACTGGAGCAAGTGGAACATCTCAGCTGCCAGTGAATGTTTTTATGTAAGTGAGTGTGTCTGACCCAGGAAGGACCCATATCAGATGGGGGTCAGATGTCAATAAACAGTTGCCATTGCAACAGCAGGTTATGTGAACCTGGAGCCCTAAATTACACAGTGTGGAAGAAACCTTTCACTTTGAAGACTTTCAAAGGTTATTTCAAACTCTTTAAGGTGTGAACATAATTAGTTAATAATTGAATCTAACTGTGGCCATATGGTCCATATATTTGGGCATGGCACTGAAGGGAAATAAAGATTCAAGAATTGAGAGGTTTGACCCCTGCTCTACATTTTACCATGATAGCTTGTGTCAGCTAGAAAAGCTGATTTACACGCTTACAGTGAACACATCTTCATGCATGACAATGAAGTCTCACCGTGCCAATGTGATGGTGATGTATATGTGTCATACAGGACTGATCTAATCTGGATGGAGGTTACATTTATGAGAAACTGGAAGAAACATTGAAATTGCATGTTCCTGCACACACGCAGCTCTGCAGAAAGACAGCACAAGTGTAAATGCATGAGTGCAGTATATATTAAATATCAGCACATATGCAAAAAGGTAAGCTTTTATTTATGCACACAGGATGAGTTTGCAAGCACACACAGATACACACATTTACATTATGCAGCGGTGCCATAATCCTTTTTTTAGTCTGCTCAAGCTGCTGAATGACATCAGAGCTCTGCTCAGTACCCCACAACAGAATGCTGCTCCATTAAAAAGAAGTCATGAATTGATCACTGAGGATGCAACACTGGCTTAAAAGACCTGATTTTATTATTATTGAGGCAACCTTCTGAAGAATGACTAAGACTGTGTCCATTACCATTCAGATGAAAGAAGAAGTAAACAAATTGGAAGTGAAAGTGATTGCTGTCCATTGTTTAGTGACCTAAACTGGCTCTAAGCATCGGTGTAGGAGTAGCGGTTTCCTCTACTGCTTTTACAGTCAGCCTCTAAGACAACATGTTCATATTATCAATTGACAATATGAGCACATGCCAATCAGAATTTTTTTCTCAGTAGCTTGTACTCGTGATAAAGCAGTGGGTGAGGCCTATGTTTCGATTGTGTGTGTGTGTGTAAAAACTTGAGCTTCTCAAATCTGCAGCACAGAGAATGGGCCAGTGTTTCAATATGCTGTTGAAACTATGGTCTTGCTGGGTATAAGCAAAGCCCACACTTGAGCAAAAGGTCCTTCCTCCAGGTTTTCTATATAAATTGTTAGAGGGTGGCCAGCATGAGCAATGTTCGCTTTCGTTGAATCCTGCAAACATTTGTCCTTGCTCTACTTCTTCTATTATCTGGTACTGCTTCTCTTAGTTATTCTAAATTATATTGCTTACTCTTTCCTGTTATTCCACTGCCTTAATTTCCTCTACATTCCTCTACTCTATTTCCCTTCCCTCTGTCTTTTCATTTTCTCCTTCTTTCTCTGTCTCTCAGGGGACAGGAGCGCTGTGGATGATTGTCATAGCAACAACAGTGGGAAGACAAGATGGAGGAGTCATAGCTGGCCTGGCCTCCTTTACAGGGGAGCACTTTGTGTGTGAAAACACCAGATGTTATCTTTAAAATGTTTATTGGAAAAGAACAGTTCATAGACTAGAAAACATAAACTAATAATTTTAACAGGTAGATATTCACTCACAAAACTGGCTAGACTAGAGCACACATCACACTTTCAAGATTTTGGTCCACTTATATATATATACACATATAGAAGTTTTTCACAATGGGTGCAGGTATTGGATGATGTACTGTTTGAAAATCCGGCCAATCTGGCTTGTACTAACTTTTTCTTTTTAACATCTATCACTACACTGTCCTTTAGCAACTACTTTCCTCTCTCGTTACCACAACAACCAATTCTATCTCTCGTCTGTCTCTTGTTTCCACTGCAAAAATTACATGCCACTTCTCCAGGTCTTTGACAACCACAGCACCGAAACAAGAGAGACTATTTATTGGTCAGTCTAAAAGCCAAAATGTGACTCTGTTCATTCCGGACACCTTATTCTGCAATTGCAGAGAATATTAGGGTAAAATGCAGTACAGCCTTCTGCAAATGCTTTATGACAAAACACATTAGATTTATTTTTTTTACGTGCGAGGCTTCTGAATTCATTGTGCATCTATCTGAGGTTAGCCGGAAGCAAACTACTCTGACACCGTTCAGTCACTGTTCAGTTCAGAGTGATGCTTCCTTCTGGGCAAAAACAAAACTATTGTACTGGTGTAGTTTTACAAAAGATGTTTTTCTCACTTTGTCTTGCACATCATAAAATACAGACAGCTCAATCTGAAAGCAACAACTCTTAAACAATGTTTGGTTCAGTCTTTTACATCTTGTCTATGTTATATGTATGCACTTTCATTTTAGTGTAGGATATTCTGCATAAATGTCACTTAGTGATACAGATCAATCTACTGCAAATAATCATACAGAAAACTGAAACATAGCCATTGTAATGGGAAACAAACTGTCATATATGAGAGAAAACAATCTTCATAAAAAAATCATTATATGATGTTGGGTTTGTTTGACCTTGTGCTTTGTGCCCTCTCTTAAAAAAGAACTGTGCTGACTCTGAGTCAGACAGCATAGCTTGATGAGTCACAGATAAACAGATTAAGGCTTCTTCTCCTCTAGCTGAAGTCCACCTTGTTCCTCCTCCTCCTCCTCCTCTCCTCTGCCTATATGTCTCTAAGCCAGCCTCCTCATATACGCTCCCCTTGCTGAATTTCCAGTGCTGTTCAGCAAATATCACACTCTCCCCTCTAATCCTTCACCTCCACTTTCTCAAAACATGATCCCCGCTCCTCCTATTTCTCATCCTCTACTCGATCCTCTTATCTGCTTTAAGTCACTCCTCTTAGTTCCCGTAATTGTTGTTTGTGAATGATTATGCGCTAGCTGCTAGCGATGACTTGAAAGGTCACCACATCATTTTCAGACAGAACGCCAAACACAAATCTCAGCCCCAAGAACTGTTATCGACTGCAGCTGCAACTAATGACTATTTTTTAACTGATTAATCTGTCATGTGTATTTTTGGAATAATCTATAAACTATTTAGTCAGTAAAATGGTGAAAAATGGTCATCACTACGCCTCTGAGCCCAAGGTGATGTTTTCTAATTGCCGGTTCTATCTAAAACTTTAAAATATTCAGATTACAGTACTATAAAGAAGGGAAAAGAAGCACACCTTCATACTCGAGAAACTGGCACGAGTGAGAGTGGAGCATTTTCCCCCCAATAAATTACTTCAGAATAAATGTTTATTATTTTTTCTGTTGATCATGTTAAAGGCACTTCTACACAGTGCAACAAAGGTTAAGTTCATTGCACCACATTATGTGCGAGGTAAGTCTAATAGAATCTTACTGTAGGTGCAATCTGTGTCAGACTGTCCAATTGTCACTTTGAGGTTTGTCACATTGTGTGACGAATGTGTGATGAATGTGTAGCACTATGAAGTAAATAGCAGAGGTACACAAGAGGCACAGAGCCACGTCATTAGTTTTTGTCATCCATCTGTGCTGTTTTTTCTTCTTTATTAGAGTCCCGTGAACTTGTTTGGGTGTGTGTACACATATATTCTTCCCTAAATTTTATTTAAATGCAAATTATCACATCTTGCAACAACCACTCTATTCTTTGAGGCGTTCTCACTTTTTTTTTTTGTTTGTAGATGTCGATTTGATTCTAAATTTGTGACACAGAATTTGGCCACATGCTGTCTTTGGCTGTTAAAGCTACAAAATGTCTGTCTGTGGACATGTCTCACACAGCAATCTAGGTCCAGCTTTTTGGATTGATGACCAAAGACTTTACCACGATTTGCTCAAGATGATCAACCTTCATCTCTGAAAGCCCAGACTTTACACATATATAAACAGTATATGATATATACATAATATACAGCACCTTATTATTATTATTTTCAATTACTAAACTGTACGACATAATTCTTATATGGCTGCTAAATGTTGCATTTACAAAAAGTATATGACATCAGGACTGACACTCATGCATCACATTTGAGTAGTATTGAAAAATGCCATAATCAGCCTATGGATAAGCACCTTAATTTATTTAAATACTGACTTCCTGGCTACATGTATTTTCAGTCCCCTATCACCTGCCCACTCACTGGGGTCTACAGTAATGACTGACTGGTGTAATAGTTAACAGAGATGACCTGCACTGCTGTCAGCAAACAGTGGCTGCTGGTGACTTCTTTCCCACTTATCCTCTCCTTTAGCTCCTCTCTTTCTTCTCTTTGTACCGCTCCCACTATACTATGGTAGCAGGAATAGCATCCTCTGTATCCAGTCTGTGACACAAACACACTCTGGTACACACACTCAGGCCCATAATGATGATGACATTTAACACAATACAGCAGTGTTATTTCAGCAGTAGTGTACAAGGTCAACTCATTAGAGGGCATAATTGTTGTGGGGTGTATATCCCATCCTGCCACTAATACAGATCTGGGTGTACCAGCATGGGCGGCAATTTAATGACAATAACGACTGGACACAAATGAGGGACCTCAAATTTCATTCAGTGTCTGCATAGAGTTTTCTCTGGGTCATTCCAGGCCAAAAGTGTATGTGTAGGACACGAATGGAATTGTGTAGTAGGCATAACAGGTTAAAGCAAAATAGCACCCACCATTAAATGTATATTAACAATGTGTGACTGCAATAGCAAACACAGAAAAAATTATATATATTATATTATATTATAAATTTTCACTCTTGAGTAATTTTCTCTCTCTTTTCAGGTATTCAGGTGCAAAAGAAGAACAGTCACACCCTTCACAATACCAGATGATCATATAGGCAACATAAGACGATCCGAAATGTGAAGAGTGACATCTGAATTCAGCAGCATCTGTATTCATAACATATACAGGTCCCTGACCTAATGTACTCCTCCTCCCCTCCCCTCTCATTCATCCATCTCGTTTCTTTACACAGCATCCCACTCCTTCCCACACTCATCTGCTCATCCTCTGCCATGCTAACACAGCCCATCATCTCTTTACCTCTCCTTGTTTCATCCCATCCAGTCTGAGCATTTTCACCCTACCACCCACTCTCTTCCTCACTTTCCTCTCCTGCTTTGCTTTGTCATATCTGACTTTATACGTGCCAACTATTCAAGGTGTTTTCTGTTCAGTGGACAACAGTACATTCGTTTGTGAGCTTAATCACACTTCCTCTCACATCAAAACTCATATGTCTATTTATGCGTCCCTGCTGGCAAATATCAGACATCAAGATATAATACATACCTCTTTGCACCAGCATGGTGACCTCACTGCCTCTGGGGCATTTGCTCAGCAGGTCCACCACCTGGTTGTGGCTCATATTTTGGACATTCCTCTTGTTGACTTCCATCAGAATGTCCCCCTCTTTTAAGCCCCGGCAACGTGGGTAGTCCACTATCTGCTTTACCCTCTGCCCTCCTCCTGTCAGGCTGTCAGCAATGGTGAAACCAAATCCTTTGTCTCCCTTTTCCATGTGGATGGTGATCAGCTCAGGCTGGGTGGCTATGGATGAGGCCAGGGTGACCACATCGCTCGAGTAGCAGTGTGAGCTGTTAGACCCCACCTCAGCTGAGGGGCTATGTGGCCGTGGCTCCCTTATGCCATTAATGGGTCCAGCCTGGTTGGAAGGTGAGTCAAATGTCTCCTGTCCATTGACAATGATTGGCTCCTTGTCCAAGATTGCCACTGAGGTCACCAGACTGGTGTTGGGGTCATCAGGGTCAAAGGGCAGTGGGTAGCCACGGCATAAGGCCAGGTCCACCATGGAACCGATGGGTATGGATTGGAAGATTTTCACCACCTGAGCGTGGGTGTATCCCAGCACAATGGTGTCATTCACACTGACTATCACATCACCTGCAAGGAAAATGACACTGTTAGTAATGCAGTTATTAACATAATTATCAATTATTTATAGCTGTCAACAGTTTTCCTATCAAGTAAAATTAATGCAACACTGTATTTCGAGTCATTTGTGTGATTCACTTAGTAGTAAAATTTCACTATTCAGTTAAATGAAGCAAGAACATCAAAGTGCCTGTGACTCGCAACATGACAGGGGTGTAACCAGCCTCTCACACAGTGCATGCTGACAAATGCTTCAGCCTCCTGCCACTTAGAACAGCATAAGTAGCACAGAAAATGGATGGCTGTATTGCAAAAACACCACAATGTGTTTGTGTTGTTGTATGAAAACAGTGCCCCCTGTGGATGGAGGTTATGTAATGCACCTGTCTCCATCTTGCCATCCACAGCTGCAGGCCCATCAAGAACCAGACTTTTGATCTGTAGAAACTCATCCGGCTCGTCACCTCCAACCACAGTGAAGCCAAAGCCACGACGACTCTTCTTCAGCTTTGTGTTGATGAAGGTTCCTTTCAACTCTGCTGGGTTTCTTGTGAAGAAAGGTTTCCCTCCTGCAAAGCACCGAAGAAACAACACTTAACCTGTTTAAATATGGATCAATTTGCAAACGTAGAGAGGGGGGAGGATTACAACTTAACAACTGATCCCTCAAATGTTGGAAATCTCAGCACCATTAACACTGGCTGTGATATATTGTTTGATGAAGCATGGAAATCATGGACATTATATGTGTCTGACATCATTTGGCTTGCATGCATTTGCTTGTCACTGCATATAGTAACGTCAAAAATCACTAATGTCCTACAACATCATGTTAAAGCAAAATGAAATAAACAACTATCAAAGCAAAGTGAAAATTTCCAGTGTAGATGTAAACCTACTGTAAGCAAATACTACTGATCTGAACTACAATATATTTTGTATCTTAGGGCCAATGTCAAGAGTATATGCTAGAAAAATCAACCAGTATACAGTAAATTAAGTATATACAGGGTCTATAAACATAGTTACGTTTAACTCCTGCAGGTCCGGGAGATAGAGTTGGTGGGACCTGTGGGTCCCTGTAGGTCTCCAGGTGGTTTGGAGCATAGTTTGCCAACGGAGCTGCTGCTGAGGAGTGCTCCTCTATCCACTCTGTACAGATACAATTGCACACACGTTATGCTGCACACACTCAACTCAAAAGTGTATTTTAATTGCCGCACATACAAATACTTAACAGCAACACACACAAACAAAAAGCTGAATGCGTGTTCTGTATATACTGCCATCTCATTCATTTGTAATTATCTCTTCATTCACATCAGATTCTACTACAGACACCTGTTCAATATGATATACTTTGCTAAATCTTATTATCTAAAATCTTATATTGTAAAATATAAATATATATTTTATCTAAAGAGCTATAACAATAGCAAGTTATTTGGAAAGCAGCTGGTTAAAAAGTTGGTTAAAAGAGGTTTTTATAGTGCCATTGTTGCAGGAAAATAAGAACCATGTTAATGGGTCACTCTGACTTTTAGTACTTATGCAACAAAAAAGTTAATATTAATTGTTTTCTAACTAAATGTAGGGGCTTTGACACTGCTTTGACATATGAGGCCCCATTTTTACTCCTATATTAGTTGGCAAATTGGTGCTATTGAACCTATGCTCAATTATTATAGAAGTTCATAACTGCAGTGTACCCATGGATATGTGACTATCACTGGATTACTGATACTGACTTTAAACTTTAAAATGTCTGTTCAGAATTTACTACAGAAGGAATTGTTTATGAATTTTGATGAAAATTGCAGCAATCAGCAGCTCCAAATCATTGTGCTAAATTACAATAAGGTTATTGCTGTTGTTTTTATAAAAATGTCATGGATCTACGTATTTCACCACACTTAATGCTTCACCTCTCATGTCATTGTTTGAAAAGCTCTTTGTGCTGAAGTAAAAATAATGTTGGCTTTCAAATTAAATGGTCAAATACAAAATGATATACAGCATTTATGACTTTAAATCACATAAATTAAATCCTAAACATCAATGACAACACCTGGGATTAGGCCAAATCTATTTTAGTAAAACATACAGTAGTTAAAATGATAATCATTTATTATTACTAAATTTACATTTAGTAAATAACAGTTTTTGTTGTTGTTCATCAGGACAGCAGAAAAAAAGCAATCTGGCCCAAACCCAGGTGAGCAGTGGACAAACTAGAAGGACATGACACTCACAGACATGAAGAAAGAAAGAAATGGTGCCGTGCCAGGGCAGGAAACGAACCTCGAATATACCGCTCACCTTCTGGAGGCTGCGGCTGCTGCTGCTGCTGCTCCAGGATTTTCCGTCGCCGCGCCTCCACCACTGGGTTCTCATACTGGGTCTTTCTATTTATATGACTGAGAAACACAGAGGGAGACAGCATAAGGTAATGAGGGTAAAGACTGGTTAGAAATAAAGACGAAATGACAGTGTAAACGCTCATAAAATGTGCTCTTATCAATGTGCAGGTTCAGTCTTTTGTGAACAGCTACATACTGTATGCTCTAAAAGGAAAAGCCAGACATAGGATATCTTTTTAAGAGGGTCTTTCATTACTTTTTCTCTGTATTTATCTCCATCAATAATGTGATAAACTTACTCTACATAGTAGACCCCATACACTGGGTCATCTATTCTCTCCCATCCTGGAGGCAGCTCTGAAATATAGATGGCACACAACAACAAAAACACATTTTAGCTTTGACCTTGGACATTAGCAGAGCTTAGTGGGTTAGTGTGGTTGAGGCAACTCCCCAAACCATCAATACAGAAAATAGAGGCACTAGGCAACAGTTACAGTATATACAGTATAGTATCTACTGTTGTACTGCATTGCATGTTTCTTTCATCAAACGTTTTAGCAAGAGGTTCCACAATACTTGTTTTCACTGTTTCTGTTCACAGTTTTGACTGAAGAAAAACAGTGTTGTGTAATATTTGTAAGCATAGTTTGTCAGGGCTTGGAGTCTTTGTACTGTATTTCACTGGTGTGAATTCTCCCATAAATGCCAAATGGGATCAAATTCTGAGAAGAACTAAATTAAACCTGACAGCTCCTTTACTCAATCATGTAATTTAAAGGCACTTTTGTAAAAAAAGTTCAAAAACAACTGTTTTCCATTATTTGTCTGAAGATTTAAGTGTGGGCTTACAGTACTGTTGACTTTCTGTTTTATTGCATTAGTAAGTAACATTTTGGCTCTTCAACAGGTTCAGACGATGTTAGCTGTGCCAGTTGCACATATTAATCTAGTAAACATGTCAGATGTACCTATCAATAAGCATTATCATAAACAAAATCATGAACTGTATCACTCTACTGCTGCCTATAATTACATTTATTCTTCTCATTAAGACTAAAACATCTAAAACCTCACAGCTTCAAACAAGTCAACATGCAAGTGTGTTCTGAAATTCACATCCCTACACTTTTGCGTGCACTATGTTGCACATTGTCTCATTTCATGCATTCACATTGTACACATACTTAACCACACTTCACAGGAACAGGTGGATAGATGAAGCCTAATAAATGGACACACTCCCATTAAAATGCTGGCAACTCAGTTCTCCTCCTCACTGTATTCGACGTCAGCCAAAGGCATTACGTTCTTGTGTTACTGTGGGTTTCTCCTGAGTCCCGTAAACACTTATATATGATATTGGGTTTCAATCAATAATTGCAGACTGTCTACATCTGAGCAGCCAGCAGTAATAAAG
>JAUBNQ010000026.1:16334109-16367566 GCA_032353495.1 Ctenopoma kingsleyae | reverse complement strand
AGTCTGCCACTTTTAGTTTCACCACTTGATGGTGCTATTTTGCAATCTGTGGTCTGAACAAGGAAGTTGTCAGCTACCATTTGGAACTTATCAAACACTTCTTAATTATGTGGAAATTAGGAACACAAAATCAACACATGGCAAATGTAAGTCACATATCAAATCAATAGATTACACTGAAGAAAAAACACGTTTTAGAAATAAACTAATGACCAATTACAATGTCACCACTCAAAACACATGAAGAGCTTCATCTCTGAGACCTCAGGCACCACCTACTGATTCCTAAACCACTACACAGAAGTGTGAATGTATACTGTTATTATGTAAATGATGTGTAGCAGCTTACCATCATCATCACACTCTTCAAGAGGCCTGGAGGCTTTGTCTCTACACCGAGGATCCAGCCATGATGTGGTCTTTGTGTTGTGGCTGAGAGGAAACAAACAAGACAGCAGAATAATTCAGCACAGGCCCTCAAACAGACACATAAAAGCACAGCAGGGGTGCATGAATGCATCAATAAAAATTAGAAAGTGAACCACGTCAGCAAGTTTACAGAGGACAGAAGGCGTCTGCTGCAAAGAGAGCGACACAGGCAAGACATCAACAATAAACAATCTGACTCTTCCCTCTACTGCTAAACAAGAAAATACAGTAATTCAGTGAGAACAGAAATGAACATACAAGCCCTGAAAACACACAGCCATGTCCTGGTGTTGTGCCTTTGCCATGCTGCAGAGAGGACAGAGAGATGGAGGTAGTCAGGTGATCAGGTTGTGATCTCCTTTAGAGATCGGGACATGCAGGGATTAACAGGAAAGGCAGTGGCAGTCAGAGGGCTGAGCAGGTTGGCTGGGGAGGCCTAAAAACCAAATCACTGGGGGAAAACAAGCCACTGGACGAACAAAAGGGATAACAGCGCAGGTAAAATACAGAAAACATGAACTATGACATGAGCTACGATGAGCAATGTGTATTCAGACAATGCAAAGAGTGTGTGCACAGCAGATTACACTTTTGCAGCTTTCTGATACGTACTCTATGAAGTAAAGTTCTCCATTCTCCGTGTAGGCCATCTCCCAGTTTTCAGGCAGCGGTCCCAGCGGGTCTTCTGGAGAGACCTGTGGTTCTGCAAGGGTCTGCTGCCCACTGTCGGCGGTGGATGTGGCCGCATTGTTCAGACCACAGGATGGAGCATTGTCACGTGCGGGGTATGGCCGGAGGATGCCGCCGCGGCTCTCTTCCTGGTCGTTAGGGTTACCTGTGCACAACAAAGGAGAGGGGAAGAGACTACGCACTAAGGATCCTGGGTAACACAACAGGCACAACACGGAGTGACAACAAAAAAGAACAAAAACACAGTTTATGTTTCACGCATGCAAGGAAAGAACATATACAAAAAAGCAGCCATGCTCACTCTGAATATTCTAGCACATATCATGCAACTTTAACTACAGCAGTCTCCTAAGACTTAGCCCTCCCCCTTCTCTAAATTTGGCTCCCGCCTATTTCCAGTGTCCTGAAAGAGCCCCAGGAATATGCAAATTCTTTGAGCAACTCAAACTCTTTTTGACCCCCACCTTTTTCTACCTCTCCACCCGTAAGTGTCTTTTTCCTAAAGCTAGCAATGCCAACCCCCATTCCCACTTCCTTCAGGCCCAGCGTCCACCTCCACTTCCATGGGCCTTTCAGACTTCATCAAATGCTAATTCAACACTTTGGCAGCCTGGCAGGGGGACACAGAGAGGGCATAGATTCACTGCAGAAAAAGCCTATCACACTCACAAAACAGGATAGAGCTCAAAAGAGAGAGAAAAAGATGGAAAACACTGAGATTTTGGCACAAAACTTTCATACTTTCACCCACTTTTTTTCTCTGTATGTTGAGAAATATTACACATACAACACACAATGACAAGAATTGAACACATGATGAACATATACATACAAGAGGGAATTTGATACGCAAAAGCAGCAGAGGTGAAAGAGTAAGATACAAATGAGAGAGGATGTGACAAAAACAAACTATGATATGCAATGAGTGTTTAGAGTGTAGCTTGAAAGCTGTACACCCCTCCTCACAAGCAGATGGCAGTGTTTGGAGGCTTACAGAAAAGGAATCAGCATCACAAAGACATGATGTAACTGCCAGACACCATACAACAGAGGAGAGGATCACAAACATACACATATATTATCTCTTTCCTTCTGTAGTCCTAATCTTGGGAACACACATGTATACACAGACACTACTAAACAATGATTTATTTGAGAACAAACACAGCACAGATAGAGGATACTGCACATGCATAGACAAAGAAAGGAGCAGTTACAGAAACTTCAACAAAGACAGAGGTGCAACAGTGCCCTCACCTGTAAAACTGTTGTTCATTTCCGAGGCCTGGTCGTCATCGTCGTCGTCAGCAGGCACTACTTGGGCGTTTTGCATGTCATTGTAGGACTTGGTGCGCTTTGGGGTAGATTGCTGGGAGCCTGCATCACTGAGATTCACTGTCCCAATGAGGGGCTGCCTTGGCGGCTTGGGGGTCCCATAATAGTTACCTAGGCAACAAGGAAGGACATTAGCATGCTTGAGAGAGACGCAGAAGGAGGGAGAAGTAGAAACCGAGACTGAATGAGGAAGCCAGGGATAAAATAAAGGCATAGCAGGGGACAGAAAGATAGCAGGCAGGATCTATAAAACCTCCTAATCTTTTGCCGAGAGAAAACGACATAAAGATGGATCATAGTGTGACTACAAATTGTGGAAATAAGCAGCTAGTGGGAAAACAAAATAGTTCTAGTTTGTGTTTGGGCCTGCAGGGCTGTATTGACTAGACTCTGAAAGCATACTGAGCAAAAACAATGGGTCAGCAACATGCAGATTATATATATATTATATTTGCAGCTTTTTCTGACTGAAACTTGTTTACTTGTCAGTCATGCAAACAAATTATTTACATTTTAATTTGACTGTCTTTCTACCAATCATATAGTGTTGGTGTAATGGAATGGCCAAGTCATGGAAATGGTTGGACATTTAGGGAAACTTGGAAAATAATTATTCACTTTCTTGTTAGTTCAAAGTTAGTTCAGAAGCCTGACACCTCTCTCTGCCTGCATAATAAATATACAGCTAGAGCAAGCAGCCAGTTAGCTTAGCTTGACATAAAGACAGAAAACAGAAATAGATAGCCTTGACCTGTCCAGCCGTTAAAAGAATAAATAAATCAGCCCACCAGCACATCCAGAGCACAATACCAGTCAAACACATTATATCGTTTGTTTAATCTATAACAATGTTGTGACTAGAGCCTTCATTGGTTGCCTGCTAAATATATGTTTATTCTCTTTCTTGACAATAAATAGATGAGAAAATCATCACTGCTCTTATGTACACTGAATATGACTCTACAGCCAGCAGGAAGATAGCTTAGCTTAGCATTCAGATTGGAAATGGAGGAGACAGCAAGCGAAGCTTAGTCGAAACGAAGATATACTGCATTATGTTAACTGATGAGATTTAGAGATGCTGGTAGGCAGATTTTGCTACATTTAGAAAGAGCAAGGTTAGCTGTTCCCTCTGTTTCCAGTCTTTATGTTAAGCTAAACTGACTGGCTGCTGTCAGAGCTTCAAATTTACTGTTAAGACATCCAAAGGGATATTACAAATTTTATAAAATTATATATTTTTCCCAACAATTATATATCCACAAATTCCAGACTTAGTCATGAATCAACAATCCAGGCCTCCTTCAGTTGTCTGAATGGCCAAAAGACTCCTGTGGACAGGTATTTGACATTGTCCGCGTGAAAGAGAGAAACGTGCCAACACACAGAAGTAGCGGTGCCAAGCAGATTAGTGTCGTAACATTCTCTACCAGCCCCATGCACACAATCACACACACAAATCAGACTTATCCCTGCATAACACACAGCCATGCAAACAAACACACAATGCAGGAACACACACCCGCCCACACACACGCATGTTTACACACAGGTTTGTGTCAGTTTGAGACTTAGTGCTGCACAACACTGTCCTAATCAGAGTGAGAGGGGCAGATGTGGAGTGACCTGCTGTCTCCTGGATGCATCTCCCCCCATCATGCACTGTCTAATCGGAATCAACTGAGTGCACACTCTTACAGTCTGCCTGCATGTAGTGAAAAATAAATGTTGACTGATGCTACGCTCATTGTATCCGTGGTGAATCAGGACACCTGTGCCATCATGAGTCGCTAGGAGTGTCAGTTATTATCATTATCATCATCATCCTCACCTTCGTATGTTCCTATTTCCAGTAGTGTGCCACTCTCCTCAAGTTCAAGGAAGTCCTTGACAGACAGGAAGTTATAATCCACCCCTTGGACCTCCCCAGTTCGAGGCGGGCGGGTTGTACCTGAGGACAGGAAAAAACAAAGTTTAGGTGGTGGCCAATAAACTGATGTTTACAGTCCACTGAAGGTGAGATCAGATTTTACCACCTGGTGCGAGAACAAGCTCAATGTTCTGCTCTCACATTGAACTCTTATCATTAGTGTTAAAGCTGTCAGCGTCACAAAATTCATTCAGCTTTTTGAGATGATGACCAATAACGGGAAGGGTTTCTAAAGCAGGATATGAGACAGTTCTGAAATCAAGAGGTTGTGATTTTAATTCAGCGCACTGATTGGAAGCAAAGTGACTGTTGAGTGGTGGTGGCGAATGTTATGTCAGGAAATTAAATCGAGCCTCACATCTCAAACCATCTCTCTGCCCCAGGGAAGACTGCTGCCTGCTAAGTCAGAAGATAAAATAAAGGTCACCTTTAGCAATACACTAGTCCTGATACTGTTATCAGTCCATCCATTTCTTCACGGTGATTCTGGAACTGTAGCATGCACTGACATAATACTATTACAGCTGTATTACTCAAGTTTAAGTTCTTATTGATTGTTAGAGCTGCATTGTTTCTGCTGCAACAGCAATGCTGAACAGCTACACTTACTGCATTCTTGGGTGCTGTTAGGTTTAACTGTAATATAATAAAAGCTTTTCGGTCCGAGACTAAATAAACGAGGATTGATCGTTTTGTGTTGTTGCACAACATGAGACAAAAATTCACATTAAAGATTATTGTTTGTTTCAAAATGTTTAAAAGGAAAACCATCATCAATTTAGCTGTAGCTCCTTCCTCTAACTTCCCTTAGGCTGAACTCCCCACACACCCTACCCTCGCCCCTCCTGACCGCCTGGAGTTAATGATTTGTGGCCTGCAGTGTTTTACTTTGTAGAGATAACACTTCATAGAAGGAAACTGACACCACACAATGGAGACAAGGGCTATTGTATCTCTGTCTTTACAATAAAGAGATGAGATGACA
This sequence comes from Ctenopoma kingsleyae, assembly GCA_032353495.1. Lineage (NCBI taxonomy): Eukaryota > Metazoa > Chordata > Actinopteri > Anabantiformes > Anabantidae > Ctenopoma > Ctenopoma kingsleyae. The sequence goes on along the minus strand of JAUBNQ010000026.1, from coordinate 16,362,197 downwards.
GGCCAGATGGTTGACGGAGGTTGTAACCCATCTGTGATCAGGACAGGAGTGTTAACATGCGTACACACACATAATAATAAAAACATAAAGACTGTGCGAAGTAGACTGCACTGTAACACAGGAGTGTGAACCACTGTAGGCCATACACCTTATTGAGTTTCAGTGCTGAGAAAAAGACATAACTTCCTACTGGAAAAGAAGCAAGTACATCATAACAAAACTAAAGCTGACAGTGCACTCTGTTGGAACTGTTTGTCGGATGGTTGAATAGCTTGAGAAACCTCTTCCTATTTCATTGGATTAGGGGGGAGGGCTGTGTCTGGTCAGTTCAGTAACTTTCTGAAGCTGCCAATCTAACATGTACACCCTGAATAACTCCCAGACAGAAAACGTAAGTTATTCCCATATGGGAATATAACACTTTTGATTTCCAAGTCTACAGCCATACTACCAGCTCTACATGCTGTCCTTAGGCTTTGAGCAAAAAGCTAACACATCTTAGTGTAGCGTGTTATCATCATAATATTAACTAATTTGCATTAAAAACAAACCACAGTGGAGCTATTGCTGCCAATTTTCCAATCTATCCATTTATGAGAGTTTGAATGAAATAGCTAGAACAAAAGTTAGTAGCCTTTTCATTTTCAATTTCAATTCATCCTCTAGACAATAGTTGAGATACGTCAGTCTAGAACATAGTGGTGGAGCGACTGATCAAGACACACACCTAATTATTCTTAGAAACAGAAAAACACAAAAACAACAGTTTATCACTCTTCAACCTCTTTAATATGATAACTGCGTTCTGTTCTGGACAGATGAGCGAGCTCATTTTAACACAAGACTCTTGCTTGTTCAAGTGATCACCTGAGCCTCTCCGATATGCAAGCTCACACTCCATCCCTCAGGGTACATCCATCCCACAAACACCTGATAAGTCTCTACTGTGCACTGCTCAGTCCTACACTTGCACTGCAAAGGCAACAATGATGTTCTTTATCATTTCTATTCCTGACGTTTTAAAAACGAGATCAAGATAAATTGATCAGGAGAAGGCAATTTAGTGGACAAGACATTTAGACAGTAAGCAACAAAACACATATCTCAAATGAAGATAAAAACATAAATCATCTAACCGGCTGTTTACAGCAGCAGCATACAGGCACATTTTTACTTTGTATTCGACTCAGTGGACTGAGATGAGATGAAAGGAAAGTTGTCTGAAGAGTTTGAGTCATAGGACTGGGTGGCCCCAGAGCGGGAGATGTTTCTGAGGCTCACTGTCTGCTGAACAGGGAGTGGAGCTGTTATTCCAGGATATTCCCACAGTGAAGGGCTCTGATAGGGTGATACATTCTGGTGTGCCTGTATTACAGAATCTTGCCTCATTAGCACAAATCTATCTGATATGTCATCACACAGTCAGTATAAAACAAAAATGGTGCTAAACATTTTTATCTTTTAACCATCCTGAGTGGCACTGAATGTTTTTTTAAACAATCTGAGCTTCTGTGTTATGTAACTTGATCTTCTGTTTGTACCCACTTCTCTGTGATATCTTGCATAATATAAGAGCAGTATTTTCAGTGCAGAAGGACAGAAGGGTATCACTCTTGCATGGGAAGAGCATGGGAGAAATCATCTGTCACCATATTGTAATGTATTAATGATGTAAAAGCAATGGATACCAACGAAACAATGTATAATCTGTGAGGCACTACACTAATCAAACCATATGCCTCCTTATCTGAGTACATTCTCCTGTGTTACTTGCCTTTCTCTATATTTTCTTGTGCTACTGTGGCAAACAAACAAACAAACAAAAAAAAAAAAACAGAATTCTCAGAGTGTTTCCAACCTACAAGCAAACAAAATGTTAGCAGTAACATATCTTGCTTCAGGCGTAGATCACACAAAATTCTGAAACAAAAACACTAAAAACTACACAAACTAAAACTGGTGTTTAAAAATCTCATGTGATACTCTGTCTGCTGCCACACACGCACACGCAAACAAGCAATGTAAACAAGTATTAAGTAAGTACATTTATTGTTACAGCATCACTGTCACAAAATGTTTCACAATAAAAGAGAAAAGAAAAGAGAGCGAACATAAAAATAATTCAGTTTAGATATAAAGGGCACTAATCAAATCATGAAATTACCATATATCATGATTAAATTATTAATAAATCATCAAAACCATTAACTGAGAAAACACTACTGGACAATTAATACATATAAACTGACCCTAACCCTAACCCTGTTCAAAAATAGACTCAAACTATACTAAGGACAATTTATTAAATTTGGGAGATAATTCGTGACAGAAAGAGCCTCAGTGTTCAACAGTAACTTACTGGTTATAGTCTTGTGTGCTAATCACTGTGGACAGTTTCTGTTTTCTCTGTCCAGACAAACAATGACTGGGCCACACTCAGTCCCTGACCCCAGCTCTGATGAACTAACTTCTATCAATGAGCTCCTTCTTTCACTGTGAGAAACCAGCACCGTGCACGCATGGATGGTAAAATGTAACACAAGCACATTTGAAAACAGTTTTGAAACACTACCAAACTAAGCAGACACTAATCTATTGGCATATAAGACAGTTCATTTTTCTTTTGAACTTAGTGGTACTAGCAGGAAAACCAGTATAGAGCTGTTCCAAAAGCTAGGAAGGGAGGACATAAAGACAGTAATACCTATAAAACAATACTACATCTCAGGCCATTACTTGTGTATAAATAATTAAATGGATGAAACAATATCTCCATAACACAATTAAAATCCCAAGATTATGAGCTTCACAAATAAGTATTTATGGCAAGGCTGCTGCATTGGACTACTATATCGATGTCCACTCATGGTAATGGTTCTTTCCATGGTTTTCCCATTAGCACATCTTAATTTGTACACATAATTGTAATAATTAATCACAACTAAAAATGTTTTGACTGACTTAACACCAGTAGAAAAGTCTGATACTACTTTGAACTTTCATTAAATTTCGATGTTTGTGTTCATCTGTCAACTTAATTTTGCTTTCAGAATATCAGATATGACAGACCCCAGCCAACTTCTGCAGGCATCAAAATATGCTCTTGAAAAGCCACTTTTGCACAGTACATTTCAAGTGTATTGGTGTCAGTGAGTGTCATCACTTAATAAAGGAAAGGAGACAATTTCGCTTTTAAATTCAACACTAACATTGGCTTAACTGTAGTGAAATCAAAGAAAGAAAAGATGCTGCTAGCTTTCTGAGGCTAATAATGTTTCATGATACATGCACAGGATGGTACAATAAAAAATGACTTTGTTTCACACTACAAGTGATCTTCAGTGAATGTAAGAAATAGTGCAAGCGTAACCCACATGTAAGTGTTTTTTAACCTTTACAGTGTCTTTGTGTTATAATTTCAAATTGTGGTGAGAGACAGAGAAGTATCTCCCAAAAGAGTTTGCATTATGTATAAATAGCACAACAAATAATACAATAAAAGGTGGGACAGAAAAGAAGCGATAGACTCAGTCTGTTTTGATGACTGTTGGAGAGGAGCTGCATGAAATTCCAACAAGTTGAAATGCAGGAGCTCTTTCCTCGTTAACCCAAACATGCAAATCTTCAGTCTGAAGCTGCCATAGAGACTTGCAGAGGAGTGTTTGCATATTGGTTTGAACATTTGTCGTAAATCCACCACTACCACTGTACTCTGTTTCGCAGTGATAACATTCACTGTGAGTAAAAGTTATATAAAGATTCAAAGCTACCACTAAGGCAACAATAATTATTTAAAGATCAATTAATCGTCATTATTATTGAAAATGCTAATATTCTTATGTTAATACAGTACAGCATTGATTGACAGTTGCTTACACATACGATACATATTTGTATTTCCTTTCTTTTTTGCATAGAGTTACATAAGACAATTGACACCACTCTTGTATTTGTCTGCTAAATAGGAAACTACAGCAAGGAGATGGTTAGCTTAGCTTAGCATAAGTCTTCACCAAAGTTTGTTCACCAGCACTTCTAAAGCTCACTAATAATTTGTTCAAAAAGAAAGTATAAAAATGACAAAACCACAAATTATCATTTGTTCAGTAAACTGATTGTGTTTCCTTCAGGAAGAAATGTTTCCCATGTTTTCAGTCTTATGTATGGATCTATGTATATATCTTAACTTAACATATTAGTATGCTAAGCTAAGATAACCACCTGCTGGTTGATAAGTGTATCTATCATACTTTTTCTTTAACAGATCCCCGTTTCACATCTAATACCAGTATATTACTACACACTCATGTATAGGTTTGTTGATTTCCAATCATATAATTAGAAATAAAACTTTTTCTAATAAAAATTATTTCTAATCATCAAAACATCATGCTGACAATAGAGGCTAAATGACAGTACAAATTTATTGACGTACGGTTATGTATGAATGTATGAATACTAACTACAAATGTAAACCAAAGTAATTAATTCACTGACTACATTCATGCTACACAAAACCAAACAAGAGCTCTGCAGGTCTCATTCGTGCCACAAAAGCAAATGGTCACAATTAAGAACTTCTTCAAGGAAGTTTTGATTTTATAACTGGCAAAGGAGTTAAAACATGCAAATATAAATCCCTACAGTGGCTGACGAAAACAAGACACTGAAACATAAAGAATAAAACAGACACACACTGCGTGCTGATTGTGCAGTTTCAAAATAAGCAGCAGACAGGTTTTTAAAACTACTTGTATGCAACAGCTCCCAACTACTAACCAAGACCATTCGCCAAGAACATAAACAAGTTTATAGTCACGTTAGCATGCTACCATTTGTAAATTATGACCACCCATAAAATGAGGTTGACGGTGGTGCTGTTAAAAAAATGACATTTTGATCTATTCATAGTACATGATGAAAACAGCTAAGCCTTCCTGAGGTGGACGTGAATGTCTGAAGCAAATTTCATTGCAATCCATCCAGTAGATGTTGAGATTTTAGACAGGACCAAAGTGGACAGAGTGAAAGGAAGACAGACAGACAGATAGACACTGCCATCCCTAGAGCCATGCTGCCATGCCTAAAAATATGAAATGCTATGTAGAAATAACTACTAAATAGATGTTGCACAAAATAAAGTGCAAATAAACCTATTGGTACATTGGGAGTCATGAATCATGTGATACAATGTGTTTTGTAGTAAAAAGACAACCTCAATGTTTGAGTGGCTAGTAGCGTTTTCACAGAGTACAATAGTATATACAGTACATGAACTACATATACCGCAAGACAAAAATAATATCAAATATCACAACCTTATGCCTGCAGCTTTGCTTCTCTTTACATTTTACTGTGCAACAAATACATAATTCTGATAGTTTCCTTTGTTTTTAAGCATCATGAGTCCCTCGCTCCATCTTCCTTGATTTTTGCCTCCTTGTTCCTGCTGTGTGCGTCTGTACATCACCATTAATTCCTCCTCTTCTGTCATCCTCATTACAAACAAAGTTTAGTTTCTGTCTTCCTGCCTTCAAAAGTATTCATAGGTTTAAGTGGGAAGACACAGTCAGGATGCATCCTTGAAACTATAAACCAAGCACACATCATCTAAACACTTTTATATTATTATTCTCTTAAGAACACCAATGTCAATCAGAAGCTCCAGACTGGACCCACAGGAAAAACAGAGGAGGCTGTGCAGTGCTTTTGTGACAGGGGGCATCTGCCAAATGCCTGGAACAGCACAGAAGCAAAAGATGGAGAGAGTGAAAGAGGATGAGGGCCGGTACAGACACGTGGCACACGCACAACAGGAAAAACAATCACCTAATGGGCACGTGAAATCCCTGGCACAACAAACAGCTCACACTTTCTCCCTCATTCTCACCTCTCGCTGTCTGACAAACAACTGTCACACCACCGAGAAGCCAAACACACACACGCACAAACACACACACCTCTGGCTTCCACATCTCCACCTTCCTCTTGTCTGGGCATCGTATCATTGCGTGAGTAGCATTATGCTCACTTTCTCACAGGGATGAAGATGGATATGTGCATTCATGTGTGTGTGTGTGTGTGTGTGTGTGTGATGTATTGATCTAAGCACTGTGAAAAGAATAAAAGGGTTTGTTTAAGTCTGTCCTCACCTCTAGCACACATTGATAAACATTGCATCAATGTCTGTCACTGTACCGCTGCACCACCTAAAGTTTTCTCTGTACAATGTAAAAATGTAATCAATTAACTGATCTGTTGATAAAGAGTAAATCATAGATAGATAATAATACTTTTTTGGTAATAAATTTACATCCTTTAACAACCTCGTAAATCAACTTTCTAATTAAAACTTTTGGTGCTGCATCTAGGCTGATTATTTTTATTGGCAGGTAATATATATCAATCTTTTTATTTAATCTTTAAAACATTATGAAAATGCCTATAAAAGTTTTTGAATTAAAATGTATTAAATTTATAATTATGTAACAAAGAAAAATGCAACACATCGTCACATTTAATCAGTTGTAAATTATAAGGGTCGATTTTTGATACTGAGATATGAGCAATGAAAAGATTAATCAAAGAAGCAATCCAGATATTGTTTGATGGAGTGATAAACATAATCATTAGTTACAAAGCAAAAACATTCAGTAGTGGGTGCAATTATAATAAAAATAAATCAATTAACCCTGTGAGAGATGTTAATTTATTATTGGAAATATCTGAGTCAAATTTTATGTGGTTTATGTGTTTTCTTTAGGTGTTTGTGTTATATCCCTGCACATAGGAAGTGGAGGGGCATGTGTGTATATAGTATGGGCATGCAGTTTATAGTAAACACACACACACACACATTCACAAATTCACAATCAGAGAGAGAGAAGGATATGCAGATAGAGAGGAGAAGCAGCATGTAAACACATATATAGTGAATTGAGTGTAACCTATAAATAGCAGGTTGTGGAAGCCAGTTTCTGTCCTCACTGATAGTTCATAAAAAGCTCTGGAGCAGGGGACACGGATCCCTGAAGTGGCCTGTTTGAGTACTTGCTATGACCCACATCGTGTCTTCTAATACTGGGCCAGTCACTAAATGAATGTGCATTCAAAACTTCAGGAGCATCTGAGCTGAATTACAGACTATAGTCACAGCGGAGCAATGTTTTCATCGTACAGTAGGTGCTCCATGTGTTTGAGTCACAGTGGTCATCTTCATGAACTGGTAAACTGCATTTTCAAATGAAATCATATTCAGCTTTGCCATAGTACACATAGTACACTTACACATATTACTCTTTCTTTTACAAGACAAGGGAAAGAAAATTAACATCACAGGAAGAGACCAACTTGAAGTTCAGCATAGCAGCATCATATTTCATTGCATTTTCCAAGGTTTATGGTACTCCACACTGCTATTTCCAGTAAATCGGCTAGTATACTAGTGTCAAAACCTTTAGAGGCTATTTTATCTAGCTTCAAAGAAAAGCAGAGTCTAAGGCCATCTGGCCACTGAATCTTTTACAATGCACAAGGCTCAACTTTCACTGTTTGCAGCCAAAATCTTTCATTCATATTTTCCTTTGCTCCACTTCATTTGGTATTTTTTTATTATCACACATACTGTCCCAACACAGAACCACTGACAAATGTTTTCATAAAGGGCAAGGACAGAACATAAATGGGGTTACAGGGTCAAACATCTTTAACTGTACGCTATAACAATAAAATTCAGATTTACTAAAGGATGGAAATTGTGATCTAGTAATAACCACAATTTGACTTGTGACTTGTATAATGTTTTCATTTTTTACCCATGCCAGTGACATGGCTCCACAGATTAAATAACCAGGTGTTTGGTCCAGGTTGAAACGTCTTACCTATTGGCAGAATTGCCTTTGAATTTTGGTACAGACATTCATGGTTTCCAGAGGATGTATCCTAAGCACCACAGTGAGGTTCACATTTGTTGAGAGAAATGTTTTAACAACCACTGCATGAATTGTTGATAAATGTATAAATGTGTCAGTATGAGCTGTAATAACTTTGATGAGTCCCTGACTTTATATTTAGCACCATCATCTGGTCAAAATGGAAAAAAGACCACTAATTTTACACATGCAAAACTAATGACTTTGCCATTTGTCTCAGCTACCTTGTGTTTTGTGTCAATTAGCAAATATCAGCATGTAAACATGGTAAACTAAGAAAGTAACCATGGTAAACACCTGCTACACATCAAGATGTCAGCATAAGTCAGCATGTGCATGGTAGCATTTAGTTTAGACCAAAATTGAGCCACAGCTGCTAGCATGACTGTAGGCTATAGTTTTTAGATACACGGCAGAGGTACATGGTATGATTTTTCACATTTGGTAGGTTGGTAAGTGTTGTTTAATGTAGCACGTGGAGCCATGCAATAAGTCTCTTGGCTTTTTTTGGCTTTATGTGCATGTGTTGTTTCTATTTCTAATTTTCTCTCATAATGCCCTGTTCTGGCCTCTAATGCTAGAGGTGGAGGACATAACCTCGTGCTTTGTTTCAGAGTTAAGTGTCGCCATTTATCATAAGAGACACGGAATATTTGTGATTATGTCTCACATCATGTTTGTAAAATAACAATGAGCAGAGAACCATCCCGCATCCCACTGACCCACACCACTAACAGTACCACTGCACACACACATACACACAAATTGAGGTGAGCAAATGTCCTCCTGTGTATTAACAATAGGCAGTGGGGCTGACAGCACTCTGGTAACATTTGATACCCTGATTTGCTTTCCTGGTGTTGATGGTCTGGGGAGCTTCCCCTCATTGTCTACACACAGACATACACACACTCATAGACATATACAGAGGCACGAACACTGGTTCAGCCAAACATCTGCTGTTTTTAAACCCTGCTGGTTTTGAGTGTGAGCGTGGTGGGGCGGGAGAACAAACAATACCAACTAACTTCCAACAGACCAGAGAGCGAGATTAGCTGGATTGTTTGATTGTAAACTCTGGAAAGAAAATGGCAGTTTCTATAGTAATTAATTTCAAAATATAGCTACAGCATAAACGGAATGTGTTTCTAGGATAAACACAAGTTCAGTAATAATGGGAAAGCCTATGTTATGAAAATACAAACTGACAGGTGATGTTAGAACAAATTATGTGTTTATCTCAGAGCAGACAGAGCAGAGGAGGGGCAAAGACAGAAAACAGTCACAGAGGGAGTTAGCATGGAAGTCTCTTGGGCCTTTAAGCCAATTACCAGAGCAGCATTGATTGAGGCAGCACTTTAAGGCCTCATCTACACAAGTAGTCCCTTAATACACTGGTCAGATGATGGGAGCATCTCACACAAACCACACCACAAACTCTGTACAGGCGAACATTTGCATCCATTATGGTGTCGAATCTGGGGGACAAATCTTTTTAAGGATATTATCAGACCAAATGTGGAACATATATATATAGTACAGAGGTTAAACTTATTTTAATTACAGAATGTATCACTCTATCTTAATGCTTGAAAGCTAGACGTCTACTACTGCGGAGATGAACAGATACCAGACTTGTTTTTATCAGTTCTGACCTGGAGACCAATGAGAGTACACCCTTAGTGCCGTAGGTCCATCAGCACTTCCATCCCCCATTAAAAGGATTGCTGGCCCATAATGATTTATAAAGGGGAACACAGGGTGAATCAATGTAGCGGAGGCCCTCAGATGAATGATTAAGCAAATAGCAGCCTCATTGCAGATCCTATCAGGGGCTGAGGTGCTGCTAAGAGCACACTATGCTGTAGTAGGTTCAATTAACTACCACGGAGTTGGAGAAGCATCAGCAGTACCTCCTCTTGCCTTACACAACACAACAAACATGCAAATCCATGCAGATATTCAAACAGGATTCAAAACTAACTACGAGAACCTAGAACATTTTCTGTCAAGTATCTGCATCAGAAAAAAAAAAGAAAATCATTCTCATATTTCTCAAAGTAGAAGATATTTTAAAAAGTAGTGTAAGATATCCCTGGTATCTTCCTGGTATTTAAACAATACCCACATACCCAATACATTTATAGAAAGAGTAACTTTCTTTATGAATGAATCTATTTTATTATTATTTTTATAAAGAGCACATTCCTAGCTGTGATTGTTAGAATAAAGGGATGATGGAGTTACTCATTAAAGAGGAGAAAGACAGAGGACACAGAGGGAGAGAGAGAGAGACCAGACACACAATACTACTGCTGCCCAATACAACAGGCCATTCTTTCAGCTCGCGCCACAACACTTCTCACAGCTGAGTCCCAGCCGCTATTCTCCTGCTGTTCCCCCTTCTCCCTCCCCATCTCTCTCCTTTCAGTATGGGTAAGACAAATAAAGGAGGGGTGTGGGCAAGCACATACAATCTGAACTACCATTATCTGGAAATCTTGTAAAATTACACAAAAGATTCAGTTTCTTGTTCTACTTTCACCTGTTTCAAACCACAGTTTTAAAGGAGAAAGACAGATGAAAAAAAGGGGGAAGGTGCTCTTTTATAGTGGAAAGACCCAGTGCACAATGAAGAGAAGCTGGGAAGAAAAAGATGAGATGTGGTTGAAAGAGCCAATGGCAGGAACAGGGAATAATGTCCTCTAACAGCAGGCAAGTGTGTCAACAGATTAGCGTTTAAATTCAGCCCCTAACCAAGCACCATCTCAGACAGACAAACATGCATGTGTGTGCACACAGATCCGCCATCATCACATACACACAGAGTAACACATTGCAGCTCATCAATGTCTGACAACAGATCTGCAAAGGCACTGATTCCCATATCCTTTAAAAAAAAAAGCCCCACCTGCCTCTGTATTTCTGTCTCTGTGTATATCCATCCATTCTCCCCACCCACATCTCTTTCAATCTAATCCCGGAAGCCAGGGCATCACTCCCAGGAGAAGTAAACGTCACAGAATTACCTCTACACCACAACCGCTGCTGTCGCTGCTGCTTTCCTCTCGTGCGTGTTATTCCTCAGAAATATTTAAAAGTATAAATCCAAGCTGACTGAATTCTGCTCTCCCTCTTCCATCCAAACCATCCATGGATCATCCAGTTGTCTGTGGGCGATTGCTAGCCCCCAGCTCGCAAGCTCATTCAGACAGGCAGCTAGTAGGCAGCTGCTGTTTTTTCTTCAAAGCTCCACAAGCAGAGCAAATTAGAGGTCCAGCCCAGCTTAGAGGCTAAGCCAATGTGAGCTATTCACACTCCAGTTCCTGTCTGAGGCCAGTGGCTACAGCCCCACAGCCCCCCTGCAAACTCCCGCCCACTGTCACCCTCCCTCCCTATTGCTTTCCTCACTCTTTCTCTTGCTCTCTCTTCCTCTCTTTTTGTTCTTCCCTTCTCCTGCTATCTAAGCCATAAATATAGACTCTTGACATTACCTAACACATGCTCCCCCCAGATAAACACTTAGCTTCATGCAGGTCTTGTGACTGAGAAAACCTCTCTAGGGGTGAATGCTGGGTTAAATAAGGCAGTAGAGGGCAGCAGGACAAGGAAGATATTAAGCATTCAAGATGCACATGAAGATGGGAGGAAGGAATATCATATAGTGTAAAAAAAACAATAAAAAGCAAATATAAATAATACAAATAGGACAATTGATTACTGTAGTTCTTAGGATTATCTAGAGTTAGTTGAAGGCTGTACTTATTTTATTATGCTTTGAATTGACTCGACGAAAGAGCCTGCACTTGATTAGGACCTTTGGAGATTAAGAGCCCACTGGCAGACCAAAGGGAAGCTTGTACCTGGCAGTGCAGTCCTGCACCTGCATGGACATGGACTGCTGCCCAGGCAACCTGACCACAAAACCCAGGCGCTGCCCTGAGGGTAGAGTACTGCAGCTTTCTGTTTGGATTCACATGGTCCAATTTTAGCCATGTGGCCCTTGTTGTAACACAGTTAAAATAGTTTAAAAATACTAGCCTCAGTAGCAGACCTGAAGCATCATTACATCAATTTCTACACCTGGTGATTTCTTATTTTTATTTACATTAACATTTGCTTGTTGTTAAATGGTAGGCTACTTAGGTTGGCATAATCAGAGTGACTCTAAGAATGACACTTGTTACTGGGGAATAGCTGAAGGACAAGGTTGGACTTCTTTTTTTAATATAATGCCAAACTTGGTTTGTAGACAAGACTCTACATAGATGTTATTTTCAACCAAAACCATCTGTATGAGATAAAGTCAAATAGCAGATTTTCTCCATGTAGCAGAATAGTGTTGGTTAATACACTTTCTTGCAGCAAATTACAAAACATGAACATCACTTTCATGTCTGTATAGTAAATATGAAGAATCAGCACATTAGCTTAGCATAAAGACAGGAAGCAGAAGGGAACAGCTCTGTCAATTAACAAAATAGATTTTGCATGTTTATTAATGAGTGTGTTGCTATGTGTTTTGTTTTTTCTTTGACAAAACCATCGAAGCTGTTTCCAGCTAAGGTATAGTGTGGTTTCAATCTTCTCATGTCTCATGCTATCATGGCAATCAAATAGTCAATTAAACAGAATGAACGTGCATCAGATACCTCTAACCAAACCTTCATTTGGTTTGCTTGAAGTCTAAATATGTAAATTAGTGTAACATGCATTAATGGAGTAATCATTTTTGCAAAGTTAAAATAGTTTTAAAATTGATAAACATCAGCAGGAAAGATGACTGAAACTCAACAACAGTCACATCAACACAAAGTTAAGGGAAGAAATCTGCAGCATCCAATTTTAGATTAGTTTATCATCACACTCACTGCTCAAAGGCATCAAGGCTAGTAAATACTGAAGAGCTAAAGTATGTAGGCTAGCTAGCTGGCACAGTAGAGCCACATCTAGACCATCACAAGACACTCACACAGATTAGTCTTGTAAAAGATCATGAGAATGAGAATTTTGTTCAGTCAGTGAATTGGCACAGTTAATTTATTTGACCTCAAATATGAGGTTATCAACACCAGCTATCTTGTTCTGTGTGGTGGTTTGAAAAACACAGCTATCCACAGTTATAAAGATGATGTTGTTGTGGGTCAAGACAGTGGTTTATTAATCAGGAACTGATTTAACTTTAACTTGACCTGACTCTGCCGTGAACCTGTCAATAATCATTGTATCTTTACTTGAATTAGATCTATGAAAGATTGTCTTAAAAGCCTTGGCAATTACAAGTTTTATGAACAACATTATTATGAGACACACTTTGAATTCATGATCACAGTGTCTGCTCATCAGGACTGATTAAGCTAATGTACGACCAGGCTCAGGGTACAGCCTGTTCTAAACTGCAAGTGCACATAGGTTGTGTTGTAATAGTTTCCACCGGATAATGTACCATAAGATGTCTTTGAAATAGACCTGGAGGAAATTGTCAATAACATAAGCGACGTCAGAGACCACAGCCTCCAGTGCCACATTCCACCCACTTCCCAATCACACTGACGATTAAAGAAGAAAGAAGAACTGCAGTGTTTTTGGCCTGAATGTGATACATTTTAATGGTAACAGATGATGCCTGATTGTTACTGTGTTTGTAAAAATATGCCAAATATGGCAATGAATACACCAACACATACATAAACATAAACCTCTCTCTCACACACACACAAACACACACACACACACACACACACACACACACACACACACACACACACACACACTTGCACCTGTCTTCATCCATCATTACTATGCAAAAACACATATTTGCCTGGCATCTCCACCAAGCTTGGAAGCCATAGTTTTTCCATCCCTCATCGTTTTCAGAGTGAATCGTGTTAACGTGGCAGATATTTGGTCACATGAACAAAATATGAACCATTCGTATGTGAAAAGCAGGCAAACAGAAGCTGGGGCCCGCTCATCCGTTACAAGAATGAATGGCCATCATTAGCATGAGGCTCCCCGGCAGCACCCTGCAATGCAGCGACACACACAATGGCGAGTGCCACGCTTCCCCCTGCCATTCCCCCAGAGAAGCCCTTTTGTTTGAGCAGCATCTGGACCTGACCTCCATGCATTCGAGGCTAATGACCCCCTTCTCTGCTCCATCTCAGCTCCTTGTCTCTTGTACTCTCCTCTCCTATCCTAACCTCCTCTCAAAAACCTGCTCTGCCTCTACAGCAACTACCTCCTCCTCTTCCTCCTCCTCCTCCTCCTCTTTTCTCTCCTTTTCTATACCCTGTCCGTTCTTCACACACAGATACCCCCCTCCCACCCTCTTCTAGCTAAGGAGAGCAGCCATCTCCTGCTTGTTGAAAAGAAGGTCTGTGTACTAGTGGGCCTTACACAAAGCCTGCAGGGTGAATTAGAAAACCAAAGAGGAAAAAGCACCAGGGCTACTGGCCATCTGTCCCTCTGGGCTGGACGTGCCTGCTCCAAGTGTGCCTGCCCCTCTCTTTCCCTCACATAATTCCCACCCCTACCCCCACCTTCCCTGATTCCCTTAGCCTATATACACAGCATCAACCACACACTCTATGCCATGCATACTTCACAGGCTTCAGATGGCGGATGGCGGTTAGAGTGGGAAAAAGAACAAGGAGAGAGTAAGGAGCTGCCACTTGCCTGAATGCAGAGCGAGCCCGGAGCCTGCAAATCAAGCCGTAATTCCTTTCTTTGTGTGAGCGGCAAGCAGAGAAATTTGTCTCCAACAATGATTTCCCCAAGATCGGCAGTGGAGTGGAAAACAAGGAAGCGAGGGAGTGAAGGACAGTGAGAAAGGGAGGGAGAACAAGAGAGACAGAGAGAGGAGGAGATGGAGGGTGAGAGCAGCAGAGGCAGGGAGACAGCGGGAGCAGCTAGAGTGTGACAGAGAGAGACAGAGGAAGGCAGCAACCACTGCCGAGCCACAGGGACACTGACACTCACTGGAGGATTTGAAGTGAAGAGAGGAGAACGACAGAGAGAGGGAGCGGGAGGGAGAGATCAGGTGGGGGGAGGGAGGATTGGTTCGGTCTGTGGCTCAATAGCTGGGATAACACCGAGATAGCCCTCATCCCCAAGCAGCAGCTGTAGACATAAGAGGGAAATGAATCCCACGAGAGAGAGACTTCTCTATCAATTATGACATTTGCTGCACGTGATAACAATGGCCATCTGTAGAAGCAGGGCTATGAAAGAGAAGGGAGGAGGGTGGGTTGACAGGAGGAGGAGCTGTCCTCTTCCTATAAACACACACACACATGCCCAAGAGAAAAAGAAAAAAAAAACCCACCTCGGCCAGTGGTGGAGGGAAAGGCACCTGTTCGAGTCAAGCATGGGGACAGGGGGAAACACATGCTCAGGAGAGGGGGAGGAGACACAAGAGACAAAGAAAACAGAGGGCTGAGAAGTGTGGCTTTTATCTGACGGCTTTTGTCATTCTGCCTAGTCATGCCTAGAAACTATTTGCATGTGTGTGTATGAGAGGGAGAGAGACAATAAACAGGAGGTGGCAGAGATATTAGGTCACCAAGAAAAGGAGCTAGAGACAGAGGGACTGGAAGAAAGAAAAAGAGACGAGGGGTAAACGGTATAAACATCTTAATGTTAAACTGACTGGCAATGTGTTGTGGCCATTGTTTGCCTATTTTTTTAGTCATTACCAGAAAATAATGGCAACTGTTAATCCTCGCACAGGGCAGTTCTTTTGAAATTTTATTAAAAGACTTAAACTAAACATCTGTTGATTCTACTAACAAGTAGCCTCATGTCTATGTAGCCAAAGCCTTCAAATCTTATTTCTTCATGCCATAGACCAACAGATCATTGTCCAAAAAGTACTAAAAAACACGTCAGTGAGCCATACTGGTCACTGGATGACTCCTTCCTTTATCATCATGAACGTAGGCACTGTAGTTTATTTTAGGTCAGTCCCACATACACCTTCCTGCTGCTGTAAATACTCAAAATGATACTCAATATCACATTCATGTCTGAAAACAGTCCCCAACAAATGCATTGTATACTCTTGTTTGAGTAACATCTGATAAAAACTACAGTTTCTAGCTGTTTTATGAAGTTATGTTGCCTTTATTTTTAAATGACACCATAACCTTGGGATATGCCTTAGGAATCAATGGGACTGCGGGGGAGTATTCAGAAATTGTTGAGAGATGAATGGACATTTTGGTCTTTTCAGGGGATTTGTTAACAAGAACAATGATAAACCTAATGACAGACAGGACTCTAGATGCAAACCCCAAGCGGTTGTGTGACAGTAAAGCCTGCAATTCACCCCGACCACCTTCTGGAAACTCCACTGCTTTTAATAAATATACTGTAGCACTTCATTCATACACAATAGTGTTGCCTCTGAACAAGAAACAGCCAGCAATTTTGGTTTACACCAGTCCACTAATGATAAACAAGCAACACAGGCTTTGTTGTAGGCTGGTGTAACAGCCTCTAAACTTAGTAACAGATGTGCAGTGGCTCAAGGATTATCCTGTTATTGTTCAAGACAACTTGGAAGATTTCACTGAATCTCACGACAGTCTAAATCAGCACCGCTTATGTGGTTCCTTTTTTTTTTATAACCCATTAAAATTAAGCAATGTCTACTTGCTTCACTTACATGAGGGACACTGCATGACAAAAGTGAATGAATCTGGTATTTTGCTGTTTTCAGAGGTTATTTAGTGAAGATATCCAGTGCACAACTTTTAGTATGAACATCTTAGGGAGTACAAGAAAAAGGACATACTTTTTCTTATGCCCCTTTTCTGTAAGGTTTTCAATTGGCAATTTAAAGTGCCTTGAAGTGATTTTTTGTTGTGAACTGGTGCTATATAAATAAACTGAGTTGAATTAAACGTAATAATTCTAATAATAATCTAAGCTAATAATTCTAATGTTGAGTCTGTCTGTCGTCTACACACTTTCCATCGTCCTATGACGCTTGCGAGAGCCCAACATTTTCATCACATAATCAGGCAGGAATCTATTTTCAATATATCAGAACATAATAATCCCAGGCAGGGCACCGGGGAAGGCTCAGAGAGACGGATTTGCCAGTCACATGGCTGAGTGCAAGTGAAGGACAGAAAGCCAGAGATTGAGAGCCAGAGAGTGAAAAGCAAAGAACGAGAGAGAGTAAGAGAGAGAGAAAATAAATTAATCTAGGCTAAAAGCCACATTTTATTACGGAGTACCACAGTGCAAACAGATGCAAATGAATACACACAGGCAAGCGCCAGTCCACTAACACAGGAAAAAGTTGTATTTGATGGGTATGATGATCCCTTGCACATACAGCATGCATATGTTTCATAGTCAAAACAATCCCCCAGGGGGGAACATACACACCCTCTAATCACATGCCCAATAGATTCACTGTGCTGCTTTGTTGAAGCACTTCAAAGAAAACAATTTTTGAAACACAAAAATGTCATGAGTACAGTAGGAAAATGAAGTGACTAAAGCCGGACTGTATCACCCAACCACAGATCCAACTGTTTGTGACGTAACCGAGCCCAGCTGTGGAGTCTGGCACAGTACAGCACACAGTGTTTGGCTCGAGCCACGCTTTTTGTATATTTAATAGCTATGCGAGACAGCTGCAAAAACAGTGCTCTGTTCTGGTCAAGACATGAGTGTCTTTGATGAGGAGCAATAAATAAAAATTACAGGGATGTGGTGTTTGGGAAAATGTCTATCTGTTTCTCTTTTCATTTGTTGGAAGCAGAGCTGGTGTGGATTTTATATGATGAAACAGACATAAAAAAAAACTATGTAAAAATAATTTAATGGTGAGCGAGAGGGAAGAATGAAATTAATAGGAAATGAAGCAAATGAAAAAGAAGCCAAAAGAAAGTGGGTCATTGGGGTAAAGATGTGGAAGTGATGCTAACAACTGGTTTAAGACCCCATTCTTCAGTCAGATGTCCTGATTTAAGCATCCACCAGAACATTATTCTAACTATCAGACGTTTCACTCACAAGGCACAGCATGGCGATACAGATTGGCTCGGATGATCTTCTGCAGCTCGTGGTCGGGAGACGATTTCTGAAATCTCAAGCTCAGGTAGTGCTTCAGGTCCTTGTTGAGCTTGTGACCTGAAAACAGCAGACAGATATAAAGAGTTCAAGTAAACAAACGTCAGTGTCAAAAACCTTCTGTTTCCATGCTGTCACTTCACTAAAAGTCAGATCATGAGAGGCAGCAAAATTTCCACTGAGGACATATGAAAGAATCAACAATGCTAAAAGCTCAACTTGGTACTTATGCTAGAGGATAAGACAGAGAATCCCCAAAGTCATTAGAAATCACCCTCTGGTTACAACAAAAGTTCATGCCAATCCCTCAATTTATTTTTTGGTATTTCAGTCTAATAAAAGTGGTGGAGCAAGCACAGACTAAGTGATATTACCGTCATTAGAGCCAATTCTGCACTAACTGACTCAAACATGAAACAGAGAGAGAAAAAAAAAATATTGAATTATTCTGTCTTTTATGGATTTGATTAGGTGGTAGGGGTTTGAGTGGAGCAGAGAAACACAGTATCTAGCAGGATGGTTAATTTAGACAGAAATATGGTCATTGAGGCAGTTTTGGATAATTGATTAAAAGAGTCTTTGATTGGCTAGAGCACCCAGGCTTACTTATCCTCCATCCAATCATAGCTGCTGATGCTGCTGGCTGAGTTTGAACAGAGCTCTGGCGCTCACAATAGGGCCAGATGGTCAGAGCTTGCTCTCACGCCAGGGTCTCATTTAGGACCATTTAATGATCTCCAAATATATCATCTATGTCTGAGAAACCTGGCAAGCACCTCTTGGGGGAGGTGCCATGGCCTCCTGTTGGCCACTGATCACAGAGGACGAGTTTCTCCTGTCCCTGTGCTTCGGCATGACAGGGTCAGTGTGCTGACTGGGAGGGTAGTTTACTTAAATGAATTAAAGTGAATTACTAGATGTGTGAAATGTCTGTTAAAACATATTTAACTTATGACATGAAATATTGGTGAGTTAAACTGAATATAGTCCATCCATCCATTTTCTTAACCGTTTGTCCTCATAAGGGTCTGAATATAGTTAAAAGAGAAATTTGATCAAATACATAAAACTTGATTTAAAGCAGAGCCGACTTTGCAAATACAAAGCCATTCAGTATGGTAGGTTTACATCTCAACCCACAACTCCCAACTGCATTTCTTAGAAATGTTAAGTTTATTTTTTTACCGAGATCCAGCTCACCTATGATATCATTCTGCTAGCTTCTACCCACCAGATGGTCCAGCTAATAATCCAGTGAGCTTCTACAAGCCTAGTCATCACCATTTTTTCCTATTAAAAACACTTAAAATACAAAAACAGCATTTGCAAGGGATAACTGAGAAATTAACACAGGGACACTGGGATTCACGCTCAGAAAATATTTAAAATGTATTCCTTTGCATAGTGTTTTAAAGCTCTTAAACCTTTGACATTTTTGTTATTGTCTGTTCTTATTCTGAACATTTGGTTCCTGTAATACCAACATACTAGCATGTACTATATACTGTAATGAAGGCTTACTTTATAGAGTAGATGGTTACAGATAGTTATGGGGAAAATACCAAAAGTATGCTTATTTCCTTTTGTGCAGAGTTTGAGATGTGATGATCACTCTCATGTCTGTACAAAAATTATCTGCATCCTGCATCCAGGTGCTGATTTGCTTAGTTCAGCATGAAAACTGGAAATGAGGGAGACAACTAGTCTGGCTCTGTCCAGATGTAACAAAAAGAGTCCTGTACCTATCATCCCTGAGGTGTTGCCCAGTGGTGACATCATCATCTGCCAGCTCCAGCCTCACATCCACTTCCTCCCCCAAATGCACATGACTCAAAATTCAGAAGCATGGGCCCCAAGAAGTAACAACACATATACTGACACTACACAAATATATCTGGACTCACATTCAGAATTGCAGCAAAGCTAACATTGCTGTTGTAATGAATATGATTCTGGTGTGGGACATTTCGTGCCCAGAAGTGGAGAAACTAGCTGGTAGTCTACTTCCCTGTATTTTTCCGTTCTTCTACACACATACACACACACACGTGCACACGACCCACTGTGTAATTCAGTGCAAGCAAAGCACAGTCAGGTAACCGTTACCTAGCAACCAGCCACTGCTGACGACCATCATTACGGTCCCTGCTAGGCAAGCAGCAGTCAGATTGTAAAAAATAAAAAAATAAAAAACACAGATACAACAGCACACACACTGTGTCACACACACACACACACACTTAGTAACATAAACAAGCATTATTTTAATCACTGCCTCTTCTGGTGCTCTATTCCTATATGTGTGGTATTTAATTTATATAAACAGGCCCTCATGAAAAATAAAATATGACTGGATCATGCGGCACATACATTAGTGTCTGTGTTCCCGGTCGTGTCAGATTTGCTGGCTCAGATGCTTTCTCTGAGATAAGGGCCGCTGTCAGGAACAACCCCCTCCTGTGGGTTTGTACAGCTAGTGGAGGGTGGGCCGCCCAGGTGTCGTGCTCCATCAATGAGAAAGTCATCAAATATTCAATATTTATGAGGATTAAAGCCGCATGCATCAGAGATTACAATCACACCACTGTGGCGTTTCTGTGCAGTTCATACACTGTTGATTTAGTTTCTCTGTGGATTTTTTTCACAAATGCTGTTATGCTAATGAAATAAAAAGGTGTTACAGTACTGTAGACATGGTTTCTGCATATCAATTGAAAAAAAAAAAATCTAGATGCTTTACAAAATAAGTTCCTCTTAGGTCGAGACAGACAGTAAATTGATGGTTTGATGTGATGTATTTCAACGGTGTCACAGTTTGATAGGTGTTCAGTAGATAAAAATAAGCAGAGCCTTAAAATTTGCTAGAAATGTATTTTCTATTTATTATAATGTTCAGCTTTTCAAAAGTTTTTTTATGAAATTTGAAACTTTCACCCACTTAGAGTAGTTTCTCAGCAGCATGTAAACAAGAAAACAAAGCTTTACAATCAAAAACCACCAGATATAATCTCATCCACAGGACTGCTGTATTCCACAGATTTCTGAACAATACAAATCATGAACTGAACAATTCACCATTGAGATGGAAACCCTTGTATTGTGTACAGTAAGATACAGAGTATTGTGACTGAGAATGTGGTGAACATACTCACAGTGTCCCCTAATTCACAGCTGGCTCCTGACTATGGACTTTATGACACACTTAACACTATGGAGTTTATGTTTTAACATTTGAAAGTCGCAGAAATAGAAATAGAAAAGACGAATTTCTGAATTCTGAATTTCTGAATTCTGACCTCATAATGTTGCTAGATGAAATGTAGTAATTAGTCCAAAACATGTTACAGTATATCAGATATTGTAGTCTGTATCAGCATGAGCTGATGGATAGATCAAAAGACAAACCAACAGTGTTTCAGGGTTTGTCAGTGACAAATCGATGAGAAGCTCAGAGAAATGGTAAAAGGCATTTTCCTGACGTTCTAACATTTTATAAATCAAAAGATCAATGAGTCAGAAAATGATTGTTAGCCGAAGCAGTAAAATAACTGCATTTTCTTCTGTCTGTCAGTGTAAATACTGAAGATAACACACAAGCCGTCTGTCTCTAGATGCTAAGATGGAAGATATTCTTGATCCTCATAACAATAAAAATCACACCATTAAGGAAAATGTGAGACACCAGGGACATTAGCGTTTTGGGAGATGCTTCTTGGGAGCTGAGATGTTTTTGGACCTTGATGTGTTGCAACCCTGGATGAGGCAGAAGAGAGATGTGTGAAGATGCGAGGCCTCTGTTCTCTTATAGATAGACAAAGCGTGAGTGAGAGAGAGAGAGAGAGAGAGAGAGAGAGAGAAATGGGTTTAACCCAAATAGCAGTGGATTATACACATTCTTCATGCCTCCAGTCAGCATTACATAACCTTAAATCTAGTTATGCATCCCTGTCTCATTTTGGGACCAGGCTGGAGGGTGGGGGTGTGTTCTCAAAAATCTCAGGAGATAGTGATTCACACATTCTCTCATATACAGTAAATATAATTCTGTGAACATGAAAGCACAGATACACTCACAATGCTGTGTTAAAAAAAAAAAAGTCTTAAGAGTGCCTTTTTAAAGTGTTCATTCTTTATGCATAACAGCACTCTATAAATGAAGCGACATTTCGAGAGAGCATTAAAAATATCCCGGTCTATTAGCAAGACATCACAAACATATGGTTGTGGTTGTCTAAAACATCTGTAGAAGACTGTGCCAAGCAGCTGTCATCACTACATCACTACACCTATGGAAATAAACATGCCAGATGTGGTTTGGCTGTTGTTGATTATCTGTATGTACAAGCAGATAAATTAAATCAGCAGCATATAGAGAATGCACATTGATTCAAGAAAACGCATATCAGTGTGTTCATATTTTAGTAATATGCACACACATATGTAGATGATGGTGTGTGTGTGTGTTTGTTAGTGTGCAGCACTGTTCAGCTGCTGATTGGGATTCATCTCCCATCCTCCAGCTCAACACTGCCCTCTCTGTCTCCAAGCCTCACTACCAATAAGTCTGCTTCACGCAGACCAGTTACTATGACAACCCAGAGCCAGCCAGCAAATGAGATGAGCCGTGTGTAGTGATTATGGGCTGCTGCCCCCCAGTGGTGGAGCTTCAGTCTGTGAAGCTGAACTTCAAAGATGTGATTCTTAATCCACTGTGCTGTAATTTAAAGATACAATATATGCTGTATTAGTATTAGAGTATTTGCACCTAGTCACTTTTATTAAGTATCTAACAGTGTATACTAGTTCCAGATCCACCAGTTTTGTTAATGCATTAATAATTTAAATAATAGACTTCAACAGGGACCAGTATATTTTATAGATTATACCTCTGAACTTTTACATAAGTAAAACGTCAGATGTTACTTGTACAGTATTTTTACAGTGTCAGTGGTACTTCTATTTAGGAAAAACATATGAGTACTTTTTCCACCAAAGAACCAATGTCAAGTCAAGTCAATTTTATTTACTATATATATATAGTACTTTTGATATACAATGGCAATTCAATGCATTACCATAAAAGAAAATTGATCAATATCATAAAATGTTTACCTAAAACATTCTGGCACTCGACATAAGTTTGACAGCAGACACGAACAATCTGCAACTAAACTGTAGAAAAATAGTCTAATGGGTTTTGTAAAATATAAACACAGTGTATTCTTTCAAAATATAGACCACACATGCTGGTTTCTACTGGTCACAGCAAGAAAAATCCTTAAATTATAGCTGTTCACTGGGAGAATACTATTCAGTAAATACTCTGCAACTGTTCAGTAACTAATTATTGCAAGCAAAGTACATATTATAAGATAAGATGGGCATGGTAACATTCAGAACGGAGAAGAAAAATTAATCTTTAACTCCATCCAGTTTCTGAAATAAGCAGAACATGAGCAAAGACAAGTCTGAGTCTCGATGTATGCATCTAGCCAGTGCAACAGTGGTTGATGTTGAGATGATGCAAGTTGAGGTGTTAAATGACATGCAGGGTGCCCTTACTCTGGGGGGAGGAGAAAAGGCAATTTTGCAGTAATTGGAATACATACACTCAGAAACACACACATACACACACACATAGGTCTACCTAATGAAACACTACCTGTAGTGATGACAGCGAGGATTACAGTGCGAGACAAGACACCCTTTCAAGCTCAATCCCCCCAAAGAGTGTTGGGCTAAGGTGACCCTGTCTAACTGCTGGGCAATACATCATCGCTATGTGCTCAGGATTAAAACTGATATGGCATGTTTTAATGTTTGAGAAGATTGATATCACTCAAATAGCCAAATTATATTAGCTTCAGACAGAGCAAGGCTAGCTATTTAGCCCCACCTGCAGTCTAAGACAAAACCGAGAATGGTATCAATGACGTAGCAGATAATACATCCAAATGTTCTCAGTTTTACAAAAGTATTGTTGGACAAAACTAGAAAGAATCAGAAGCAGTAGGGATATTTCACCTGCCTGTTATCACACTACAAATGAAATGGCACCACTGCGTCTGCATCTTTCTATCTGATGTGGAGCTGTGGCGCAACAGGGGCAACAGAAAGACAATTATAGACTTAAAAATCACACACTGAATGTCCATTACAGTTTTATTTTACCCAGCCATTTTCCAAACCTTTAAATTGCCCTCTTTGTCATGGCCTCATTCAGTTCCCAAACCATCTCAGGATGATAGCACAGAGCTCAAACTGAGCACAAAGACATGGCATTTCCTCCAGAGGACAAATAATATTGTATTTCCTCTGGCTGATTCCAAATAATGGAGACAGAGTAGGAACTGGAAATGCTGGTACTCAAACAGTAAATTCCATTGTTTCAGCAGCTTCCTGTGGGTCTCAGGACATCCCGTCAGTCAACACTGGACTCTCCAGTTACAGATGAGAGCATTTAACTCTACATTATCCAGCAATATAAGGAGGGTCTGTCTGACAGAGGTGAAGACTGGGAGTGATGTAACAGACAAAATGAATAAAATGCTCCTGCATTTGGTGATGGTCTTCAATCAGCTTTCTTGGTTTGATAAAGCTGCTAAAATCTTTAGCTATTATACAACAATTATCTCGGCTGAGAGAGTTCATTATAGCTTATACAGAAAATACTGTATGATAATAATGATATTAAAAATGGGACTCATTTGTTTGATTCTCATATCAATCAAGCACATACACACACTTGTTCTCCCACACTGACACACAAATACACTCTCACACAACCATACTGTAGCTTCTTCTGCATATGTTGAACGCTTATATTTGCCATCTTATTTATGTCTGCCATGAGCCCTGCAATCAGACAGAAAAAACAACAATCACAGAGTAGCCTGCCGTAAAGCTCTGGCTCAGCACTCTGCCTTCTCCTTCTATAATTACCCCTATAACCAGCCACACCCAGAGTTACTTTCATCTAATTCCCAGTCCAAAGCCTTGTTCAGGGGCATGGGGAACACAGAGAAACCAGGCAGGAGCACCGAGTGACACCATCGTACTCAGCAGAAATGTTTTTCTCATCTGTGGTTCTTCATTAAGCTTTTTGACCTACTGTCATAAGGGTGTCTTTGAGCATATTTTTAGTCCAATACTACAAACCACATCTTCTTTAAATTGTTGCTAACCACATCCTAAAGCATACCACAGCGTTTCATACTGTTGAATGCTTTCATGAGCCTTGCAGGCAGCCAGTGGTTTCAATGTGGTAGGAAAAGATCTAAAGCTAAATTAAAGATAGTTTAAGAGAACTAACACCAGCTGAAAATCTTTTTTGTTTTTTTGCTAAGCTGCAATGGTTCAACTACTTTGCAGCAGTGATGTAGATCTGTACCCCAAGTTATGTCACTGTACTTTTCTCATTCTATTTTCTGTATTAACTTTAAATTGTGGCTGCAGTTCACAATAGCTTTCCTTGGTTTATCTGCATAATACTTATACTACTAATAATCAATAGTTTGTTCCCTATAATATGAGAAGATGGTAAAGCTTTCCCAAAGCCCAATCTACAAACTACAAGAGGTGGTTGGTATAATGGATGTATAAATCTGCAAATTATTGTCTGATTTTTATTTTATTTTTCATTTTAAAATTCAGAGGCAGCAAATCCTCACTAACAAAAACTAGATAATGTTTTGAATCTGTGCTATGAAAATGCCTTTATTAGCAAAAGATGCAATTTTTGCAGGTATGATGTGACTACCTACATTTGTTTTGGCCAGACCCTCAGGTTTTGACTAGTACATATACAGAAATGTATGGATGGTTTATGTCCTGACCGAGTTCTCCGGTGCCATGCTGCTGATGCTGAGTCAGACTCAGCAGTGCATGATGGGAGGACTAGTTTCAATGAAGAGTATTCAGAGAAAAACGCACAAACATAGGCGCACACAAGAAGGCAAGCAGAGGCAGAATGTTGTGCTCCAGTGCACTGCATCTGTTCATTGCTAAATATAACCAGTGGAACCCAGGCCTACTGCTCCCTCTGCTCTGTGTTAGCTGAGTAGGCCAAAGGATGCAGGGAGGAAAAAAGGAACCAGGGAGCAGAAAGGAAGATTGGTGCGATTGTAAAGACAACAAAAAGAGTAAAAGCTTGTGGGAGAAGGTTGAGAGGAGGGTCAGTCTTGAATGATGTGGGCACCATCCCAGATAAACAGATAAATGTTGCTTATAAATTCTGCCTGCACCAAACGATATTTTAACACAGACTAAACATGGACAACTATCCCTGTCAAATACTGGAATACCAAACTCAACATACTCCAGACGGCAGGATCTCTATTCTTATCGTTTGTTTTGAAAGTAAAGGAAAGCACTTCTTTGTGCCATATTTTTAAAAAAGCACATAAATTAGATATTTTAATGGGCAACACATGTAAAAATATTGAAGCTTCAAGTGGGTTGAATCCTGCCTGCCGCTGACAGAAAGCAAGCTGCATTCTGCATGTGAGCATGCCATCAGTTCTAACTGGCTGCCTCTGCTAAATGTCATTGCCTGCCTGGGTATTGCACACAAAAGGGCCCCTCTATCATTAAAGTCCCCTCTTTCACTGGAGCTGGTGACCACAGGCGATGAGACGGAGATGAGATACACGTCCCCATCCTCCCTCCTCTTTCTCCCTGCCTCTGTCACAGCAGGCTGGAACACATGACACCACAGAAATGAGTGTGTCATCACCAGCCAGTTAATATGATGAAACACAGAATGAAACACAAGGAAAGAAATTACCACATTAGGCTTGAATTATGGTTTATATGCATCTGGAGGAGTAGAAAAAGAGAAGCTTTTCTACGGGGTATAATAACCACTAATTTGTCCCTTAGGGGTTGTGACTGAAGGGGCTTCATGTGCATTTACACAAACAAACCAGTGAGGTTGACCTGAAGGGAGGACTAGGGGACGAGATATTCAGTGACCTATATTTGAGTTCTCAACTGTGTTAAACTTTATATAATTAACATATATGGAACACCCACTTTTACAAAAATAGTCTGTCTAATCTAATCGGGGGGTTATCCACAACGACATACCAGAAAATACAATTTCAAATTGATTCACTTACAGAGGGGTACATTCTTAGTCTCTGTCAAAACTGAGAAATAACACAGCAGACTGACAGCTCGGGCTCAACAGCTGAGATAAGATTAAAGAGAGGCTTTGGATCTCAGCAGTGGGTCCAGTTGTTATGATTCAAACCTTCATTAAGTTGCACGAGTCCTGCCTTTTCCAATCTAATCATCCCCAATGCCCATACTCAAACTGAGAATGTTGTCATTACGCGAAATCAAGATTCAAATCAAAAGAACCATTTTAATCCAACTAGTAAAGAATATCTGACCAATTAATCAAACAGTAAATGCAACAGCAAAAACGGATGCTATGATCTAAGCCTCTGTTTCCTAAACTCTGGGTGCCATGCACTTTCTCTGCCTTTTGGTGCTGCAGTATGATTGATTTGTTGGGTAAATCTATTAAGTATCCCCATGGGTGATGATGTACAGATGGCCTGGAGAACAGAAGAATCTGTCCCTTTAATAACTTCTGTGTGTAAACAGAAAGATGCACAAATGCACAGACTTAAACTTAAACAACCTAAACATTTAAAAATATATATGTAAAAAAACAGAGGTCCAACGATGAGGATAAAAAACAGAAAGAAACATTTTCTGCAAAATATTCACTGTGTCATCAAAAAGACATTTCAAGTGAGCCAAACCATGTAAAGTGTCTATCTCTACAACCACTGAACTGCTTTAGATTAAAGGTGAATATGTGAGTGTGTGATCTTAGGCTATATGGTGAAACAGTGCATATCCTTCATATACTGCTCTCCGTCAAACTATCAAAAATCTTCAGACAGTGAGAAATAGCAGCTTCTCCTTCACAGCTGGGTAGCACTAAACACAGAGATGACTGAGAGACATTTAAGATGTCTAAAAAAAATGGCTGATGAAGGTAGAAAGAGAAAGAAAAAGGAAAGTGGAAGTGCATGTGTGGCATTTTAAAGAAAC